>CP126890.1:24317500-24660000 GCA_030440675.1 Furcifer pardalis
ATTAGATGTTTATTAGATGGGGAAGAAGTAGAAGCAGTGACAGATTTCACTTTCTTAGGATCAAAGCTCACTGCAGATGGTGATTGCAGCCATAAAATAAAAAGGCAACTGATTCTTGAGAGGCAAGTGATGAGAAACCTGGGGAACATAGTGAAAAGTAGAGACATCACATTGCAAACAAAAATTCATATAGTCAAAGCAATGGTATTCCTTGTGGCAATGTATGGCTGTGAAAGCTGGACCATTCAGAAAGCTGAGAGCAGAAGAATAGATGCCTTTGAGATGTGGTGTTGGAGGAGTTTTAAGAGTCCCCTGGACAGCGAGGAGAACAAATAGGTCAATCTTAGAAGAAATCAACCCTGATTGCTCCTTAGAAGGTCAAATAAGAAAGATGAAGCTAAAGTACTTTGGACATCAAATGAGAAGAGAGGATTCGCTTGAGAAAGACTTGATGCTGGGAACGGTGGAGGGCAAAAGAAGGGAGCAGCCAAAAATGAGATGGCTAGATGGTATTGTAGACACAATGGGCACAGAGCTGAGCGAGTTGAGGAGGATGGTGGAGGACAGAGGTGCCTGGCTGACAGTGGTCCATGGGGTCGCAAAGGGTCGGAATTGACTGAGCGACTGAACAACAGCAACAAAAATTTCCCTGTTTTCCATTTTTTAATTTTAAAAAAGTAAAAATTCGCTTAATCTTGAGCTAGTCACCACCTCTTGGTCTGACCTGTCATACCTGCCTATTGTCAGTCTACTTCTTCCACTTCTCAGGTGTCATGTCTCATTCATAAAAAGGTGAGATGAAATTGTTTAATCTTTAAACATACTAAGATTACCTAAAATAGCAAGGCTCTTATCTTCCTTTTCTCCATTGAATTGTTTGTACAACAGACACATGAGAAAGCTCCAGCTGAGAGAGCACTACAAGTTTAAGGTCACCCAGTGAGTTTCAGGGCTCAGCAGAGAGTTGAAATGCAATTTTTTTCACACCCTCAGGATCACACCCACTTATAACCCTTTCAAATTATTATATAATGTCTGGAAATCTCAACCCATTGTTTGTTCACTAGGAAGAAATTAAAATGTTTTAACAAGCACAATCTATATTTGAATAACATGAGCTTTCAATTTGGTATGAAAGATCAGTGTGATATATAATAATTATACAGTTGCTTGTACAGTAATACCCCGGTTAGTGTTTGTACCGCATAATGCTAAAACTGGATAATGTTGGGGACCGGTGGTCGCAGCGTGCAATCACTAGCTCATTTGGGGAGATAACCAGTGCGCATGCATGCCTCCCCAACCCAACCAGTGCTTGGCTCAATCCGCCTGTCTCTTTGGAAAGGCAGCGTGGATTCCACGCATGGAATCCCTGCTGCCATTTCCAAAGAGTCAGGCGAATCGACCCCCTGTTCCGTTTCCTCTTCAGAAATGGAACAGGGTTTTTTTTAAACGTCGTGCAATCACTGCATCACACAATGTTAAAAACCGGATAATGCTAAGACTTGTGGAACCAAGTCTTAGCATTATCCGGGGTATTCGTGTATTCAGTCTTTACCATTTTATCATGAAAGGCCTTCACTTGTGGAGAATCTACTACTGTGACAGATCACATTCATTGCCACCTGCCTCCTCCAGACTTTATTCCAGAAAATATTTTTTATCTGGCTTAATCACTAGATCAGAAAAATGTACACTGGAGTTCAGCAATGGATTGTGTCTGAATTTTCAGGTTTATCCACTCTGTTTTATGGAGTACAGACTGGAGGGGGCAGGGGGTGGAGCGTGATTTCTATCACATTGGTACATTCTTCACAAGTGAAGTTATTTCATAATAAAATCAGGGCCAGGGCCATAGTCAGGATTCTAGAGGGGGGGATTCAGGAGGGGCAAACAATTTTCAGGAGGGACAACAATGTCACACTCACATATATAACGTTGGTGCCATGGGGTGTGGTGGGGAGGCCGGCTGTTAGCTCAGGAGGGTTTTTGTCCCATCCCACCCCCTTGGCTACGGCCCTGGTTGGGGCCCTCTAACGGTAAGGTCTAGAAGCTGGATAACTCGGTGGTTTAGGCATCTGGCTGTGGAGTCACAGGCTGGGAGTTCAATTCCCTACAGTGCCTCCAGGAAGAAGTGCCATTCTGTGAGTGGCCTTGGGTAAACTGCTCAGGCCCAGGGTGCACAAGCACGCACACACAAAGATAGGAATAGTCAAACCACTTCTGTGTATTCTCTACCTAGAACACCCTGGAAAGGGTTAGTCAGAATTGGTCTGAAGCCACACAATTCCTATTGAATAACTAGGACACATATGTTTTATCTGTAACTTCTACCAGCAGCAATAGCATTTTTCTGTATATATAAAGTATTTGTCATGAGTCCTACTAACAGGAAAGGTGTTCAAATATTCTTTTGCAGTGTAAGGATGTACATGTCATTATAATTGGTGAGGTAGGTGGCTGCAGCTAATACTCACACCAAAACAGCCACCACTTGTGATAGTAATTGGAGCTGTATCCGTAAAGGCACTGCTCCCATCTTCGTCTTGTGTGACAGCCACTGTACCAAAATAGATGAAATAGAAACTGAATGCCCAATGCCCTTTCTTGATGATCACTCTCCTGCGGCCAAACCTACAAAATGGACAGAGTAACAAAAGCAAACAGAATTGAACTAGATCACTTCAGTCAGTTTTGTGCTCATCACTAAATCAAGATGTGATTATAGGTGCAATTGAGGAGACGTACTTACTTCATCTGAATGTGACTGAGGTTTACACTAAAACAGCATGAACAATTGTATACTCTGTCATGTAACCTGTGGCATATAGGTGGCTACTTTTGTGTCTCATTTCATTGCTACTATGGGAGCTGGCACCCCATTCAGCCTCCTGCAATGTCCTGTAGTTACCATTTGAACTCAGGTGTCACTACACTGACAAATAATACAGAAAAATATTCCAGGATGGTCTGATTCACGTTATTTTCTGTTGACTACACAAAAGCTAATGTGAATCAGTCCAGAGTTTTCACCCATGAATTAGTAATCCCTTTGTTGCTGCTGCTGCTACTGTTGAGGCTTCTACTTTTTTTTTGGAATCAAGTGGGTTCAGGTGGTGTGATTGCTTGAGGTGATAGAAAAGGAGCTTGCAGTGGTTGTATTTAAACCCATCCCAGCTGGCTATAGAAGCCATGAGAGAGGCAGGGAAACTGGCTGCCATTTGAGTCCTTTCCTCCAGATGCCCGGGTCTACTTTCATCTTCCCTTCCCCTCCTTCTTTTGGCAAGAGCAGAGCTACCTTAAAATTCCTTCCTCTTTCTCCCCCCCCCCCCCCCCCGGTTTGGTTTAAACACATTTCTTTGCAATCACTGCACAATTTCTGCAGCACTGTTTTCACAGATGCTTTGTGTAACCTTAGTAATTGTTTTATACCCCACAGACAACCCATGTTCACAAGAGCTTGATCCCTACAGTAGAATGAAGCTGGTGCATCACACAGATAAACTTTGGGTGTCATGAAAGGGGTGTCAGTAGTTAGTTACTTAGGCTGCAATTTTATACTTAACTCAGTGTTCACTTTTAATCATAACAAAGGCTTGGCTCTGCAGCTCATTAAAATGGCTGCAAATGCTGCCTTGGCATTGCTACAGACAGTGATGGGATGTAACAGGTTCTCACCAGTACACCAGAACCGGTACTAACTTTTCCCAGTGTCCCGGAGAACCGGTAGCAGCTTTTGGAGGGAACCACCTTCAGGGCTTACCTTTTCACTGTGCATGCGTGCGAAGCACTTGGTGTGCATGCATGCCTACAGTGCTTGGCGTGTATGCACAGCCTCCTTGCTGTCCTCCCAAGCAGGGAGGAAGAGAAGCTGCTAGCCTGAAGCTCCCTGGCCTATAGCCTGCTCCCCAGGGTAAGTGATTCACCTTTGGATGTGGTGTGTCTGTGTGTATTTTAATGTGTATTTAATACCTTTACCTATATTGACGTACTACCACAGTTCCTAAAAAGGCCTGGCAGCCGGCAGGCCTAGCATCCTGGCTTGAGGTTTTTAAGTAAAGTCTTGGAGTTACCTCATCAATAAGCTATACCTGTGCTGTTCCAATTGGAGAACCCTTAATGAGGTACAGCTGTTTTACATTTACATTAAGGCATATTATCCTAGAGAACCGGTACGATGACCATATCCATCTTGCAACATGGTGCTGCCCAGGCACTTATACTAACAGGTAAGTGACGGGTTTGTGATTGGGATGGGTGGGTGGGTGGTTTGCTTTATGTTTGGGATGGGTGTATTTTAATGTAATTTTTATTTTATTTATTTATTTATGGGTTTGTGTTGTGGGTGAGTTGAGGGGTATGTGTGTGCTTATTTTTATTTTATTATTTTTTGTTAATTTTTTTCTTTGGCCCCGCCCATGACATCATGACATTAGCTCTGCATACACTGTGATGACATCACGGTGGGGTAGTAAAAATTTTGACATCCCATCACTGGCTACAGAGGCATTTCATCAATACTGAGCAGTATTTTAGCTTACTGTTCGAAGCGAACCACTTTGGCCAGAAGATTTTGCAGATTTAGGCTACATTGCCGGAAACTTTTCAAATGCTGCAAGTGGTTTTGTAAATGTCTGACTTCAACAGCAGTCCTCCATGCAGGTGGCTTCCTGGTAATTTGGATTGCTCTGAGAGGAAAATGGTCCTGGAGAAAATCACAAGCATTTCTTCAGTTAAACATTTCTTTATACTTTATACTTGGGAAAACTCTGAGACAGTCGTGAGTTGCAATTGAATTGACGGAGTACAGTTCTTATTAATTATTTAAAAACATTAACGGTGAAATTTCTGTTTCCAGCAGATGATGAGTAAATTATTTTCCCTGTTCCATTAAAAATCCAAATTCAAAATCTAATTGCTAGCAATTAGATTTTGAATTTGGATTTTTAATGGAACAGGGAAAATAATTTACTCATCATCTGCTGGAGCATGTCACACAGTTCCCCATGTGACAAATGGAGCCTCAATTCCACAGAGAAATTAATGTGTGCTATTTCTTCTGTGGCAAAGATAAACAGAAGTCTTCTTTATTCATGTCAGAGGCACTACCAGTATCTAATAACATACAAGGCTACAATTAACATGAAAGGGGCATCAAAGGAGCCTCCCTAGAGATTGCTACTTCAGCGATCAGGCGTCCCCTGGGCAACAGAGATTTATCACTGGCAACAGAGATTTTTTGCCAGCTAATCCTTTCAACCCAGAAGCACCAGAAGTAGAAATAAACAGAAGTATCATCACGCTAATAAAAAGTGCTGGCAATTTTGTGTACAGCTTTCCAGTTCATACCAGACTCTGGCCTTAGGCTGTTAAAATGGAGTAAGAGTTCCTTCTACCAAAATAAAAAGTGGAGTAGGCTATTTTCAGAACACTGTGGGTTGATTTCATTTCTGGCAGTGATTTTTCATCACGGAATGATGACATCATCTGAATTAGATAGCATAAAGTTACAACAACAGGATTTGAGCCACTATTTCTCACAAGTTGGGAACATTTCTTCAGTTTCCCTAAACACTTGTTTTGCTGCTCTGACAAGCACTGATTTGGAATGTGAATCCTTGCATCTTCATTACCTAACATATTATGAACACAACAACCCCCCCCCCAAAAAAAAGATGATTGATACATGGATAGTAAGTTGACTAAAAACAGAACAGATTTCCTGCTCAGAATTTTTTAAATAGAAAGCAGCTGTTTGGAAGCGACTTTATCCATTACTTCAGCCTGGAAGTCAGTGTGGAAATTTTGTGGCTCATGGGTCTTATGCATATTCCACCACCTTCTCATGCTTTTGGCATGCAAAACTAATAGAATCACACCTCTCAAAGGAAAGGTCATTCTCCTCTAAGGGTCTGTCTTGACTGTTAAAGGAATTGGCTTCCCAAAAAAATTAAATTAAATTAACGTCAGATTACAGGGCAAGTGTGAGAATAATGGTTTGTGCATCCTTTTTGAAACCTTGGCTGAGTGGGTCATCTTTAAATCTGCAGCCACCAGTGCGAAATGGCCTTCCAGTTTCCCCCTTTCCCCACTGTTCCCCTATAAGATTTTCTATTTTCCTTTTACTTATCTCCACTGCCGTTGCTGGTCTGGTGTTCTGTGCCCATCAACTGGTACCAATTTCTCATTGCTATTATTGTTATTATTATTACTACTACTATTACACTTAGCTGTTACAATGTTGCAACAGTTCTTCAGCATGAGAGCAAGTTAACCACTGAAACGTCACAGCATTAGAACTGTAAGGATATTGGGAGGAGGAGGGGTGTTGTACACATTTTCAGGCTGTGGGTAATCCTTTATAGAGCAATCTATATGCACCAATACATGTGTGCACAAAGAAGAATGCAGGTGTTTAGGTAGCAATGGAAAATCAACAACCCCACATTTCAGCAGGCTAATGTGTGCCTCAGCTACGTATCGTGTATTTCTCGGTCTTTGAATCAGCTCTGAACCTGGCAAAACTGATACAAATGTAATACTTTTTCCTAATCAAGACACACCCTAAGACAGTGATGGCGAACCTTGGCACTCCAGCTGTTTTTGGACTTCAACTCCCAGAAGCCCAAGTCCCTGTGAATCCACTGCGTACACGCGGTAAACCCATTCGTTTGGATTCACAGGGACTTGGGCTTCTGGGAATTGAAGTCCAAAAACAACTGGAATGCCAAGGTTCATCATCATGGTCCTAAGGTAAGCTACAGACTATTGGGTGAGAATGGATGGGGAAGGCCAACTTTCTTCCACGTGTTGCCTTTAAATGTATGGGGCTAGAATTCTCTGTCTTAATCAGTGGCCAGGGTGGGTGGACCTTCTGGAAATGGGAATCTGAGAAAATCTAGAAAAGGGAAGGCTATGATCTATAAAATTACTGAAGAAATACATTTTAGGAACATGTGGAGGCTTATCATCGGGGAGGCAGCAACTGTCATCTTCAAGGGGCAGGATGACAAATGCAAAAAAGATATCCTCAAAGAAAGGGGGGGGGGGGAAATCCCATGTCACTTCTTTTAGACACCCAACAGGTTATGTATGAACCACTTGATCATAACTCCAATCTCCAGGCTTTGGTTATCTATCCTTCTACAAGCAAGATGCACAGATGTGCCCTGTGGGCCATAGAAAAGAAAGTTTTCCAGACCTTTGAAACTCTGAACTCGGGGCGCCTGAATATAACTTGAGAACCTTTCTTTTCCTTAAAAAAAAAGGAAAAAATCAATCAATCAGAAATTGAATAACAATTCATTTCATTAGAATTTCTAAATGAAGAAAACTTCAGAGTGGTCTATATTCTTACATATCACTTTATTACGGTCAGTGACCAGCACAGAAAAAGGGTTGGGGGGGGGGGTTAAGTGCATGAGATACAATTAAAATATACTACCACAAAGGTATCTACTTGAGTTAAAATAAAATAAAAATCTGTTCTTAAAATTGGTGCTACGTTTGGGCCAAGTAATGGAACAGCACTTCCTTGTATCTGATTAAAAAGAATAAAACAGCACAGATTTACACAGATAGGACAGCTGGCATCTCTAAAATCTGACATAAATTCAAAAGTTTAAAAGTTATAATTATAAACATGAGGATAAAAGTGTCTGTATATAAATGCACAGATGTGCCCTGTGGGCCATAGTTTGGTCACTCCTGGTTTAAGTTCAAAACAGTATACAGTACACCAGTGGAGTATAAAATAGAATTACAAGTACAAAGTAAAAATCATTACAGCTGGTGTTTAACCTGTTCCCAATGTAGCTGGTTCTCTCTATACTCATAGTTCTTTAATATGATTGCATTATATAGTTCGTTAGTGAAGGCTTAAAAGAACAAATTAACATAAGATCAGGAACTAGACAAGAGTGCTGTTTATCTCCAACATTGTTTATGTTAATGATAGAGCCACTGGTGAATGCAGTAATATAAAAGGAACAAGACAAGAAGAGGATGTTGTTCCTTGTACTAAATTTGACTTCGATATTCAGGCATTCCTGTTTAAAAGAGTGTCCTGTCAAGTGTCACACCAAGGTATTTTGGTGCTGTAATCAGTTCCCTTGCCACATAACATTAAACTCAACCCTTGCCTTGCGGTTTCAAAGGTGGAAAACATACACACGAGTTTTGCTTGAGTTAGGCTTCAAATAGTTGATGCTGTAATACTGTCCTTATTCTTCAAGTGCTCCAGTAAGTTTTTCAGCTATATCATCAAAGCTGAGGGTAGCCATATGAATCTGAGGGTAGCTATATTGCTTTACTTAAAGTTAGCCAGAATGACTTTTCTGTCTGCTTTTTGTCCTTGTTTATACATATTTCATATTCCCCATGTCTTAAGCTTGGGTCGGCAGCCCATTGCTTAGCCAGTTGCTGGGCAATTGTATGCCTTATCACCCTTATCTCAGATCTTAGTCAGATAAGGTTGAACTCATGAGGTCATTAAACACCTGCAGACCTGGAAACTCCCAGTAGCTACTAGAAGTTACCGGAATTTACCAGACGTTTCTATAACCTTCTATAACCCTCGAGAAGGTTCCAACTGATGTAATTAATATGAGGTCACTGAATTCTTGTGGGAGGGGGACTTCCCTCTTTACAGTATTTAAGAAGGGCCATCTCAGTCATCAAATCGGTTCCTAACTTGAGGGGGAAATGCTTCGTTAGACGAACTCAAAAAAAACTTTCAAGGGCTTCCATGCCCATCCAGGAATGCTGCCAGACGAAGCTGATGGATATCAGAAGGGCTATGGACTATGCTAGATTTTCCGGGAGATGATTACCATCCTTTGTCATCCTATGGAACTGGACAGTGCTGGTAAGAGGCCAGTTGGCCCCTTCAGGAACTAATGGACTTTTGGGGGGAGTTCTTTTACTCTACAGACTTATGGACTTTGGGATTTGGGGAATTTATTCTCTACAGCTTTGCTTCACCATCTTATGGAATACAGAATAAAGTTCTGTTTGGGACTTTTACCTTGTTGATTTCTGCTTGGGCATAGCACTGGCACAGAGCTCTCTGCTTCAACCATAAACTGCCACTGCAACAATCCACGCTACTATGGAAAAAACCTCACTCCCTTTGATTTGGCAAGATCAGAGGTGGTTTGGGTCCTTTTTGGGAGGCTGGCAGAGGCTGGAAGAAGGGAGTTGGGGTGGACTGTATCACACTCAGCACTCTGCCACACCAAAAGCCTCTAGGGACCCCTAGGGACCCTCTGACACTTTGAATGGCAATTGCTGTGTTGTCCACATAGATCAGTGGTGCCCAAACTTTTTTTTTCACAGGGGCCGGAGGCGGGTTGCTCCCACGGCTGACAGTTTTGACATCAGCAGCGGCGGCAGCAGCGGTAATCGCGCTTTGTCCCGGCTGCTCCGAGCAGCCTCTGGCTCAGTTCCGTCCCCTCTGCAGCCTTTGCCAAAGCCGATTGCCGTGTCAGGGAAATTTTTGGAGCCTCCTCTGTTTCAAAACCTGCAGCGCTGGAAGGGTAAACCTGGCATGCTGTGGTGATGTCATCCAGGGCACGCCAAGGCCGCAGGGGCTCTCCTGGTTTATGGCTGTTTCCGCCACTTCCAATCCTCTTAATGCTATCAATGTTTGCATATCACTGGCTTGAAATAACAGTCTCTTTACTGCTGCTATCAGAAGTTATCAACAGGGATAAGCCAACATAAACATTAGTTAAGTTTTGCACAAATCCTTACTTCCTCAATTGACCCTCGGATGTCTTTGTGCATCAACTGAAATATTTCAAACCCCTTCAATCCATGGTGGAAACATCGGCATACTCTGATCAACAGGATAATATCAGCAACGAGTTTCTGGAAAGACTTATGGGACAGGTGGAGAATGATAAATGGAGAGAGAAAAAACCCAGCATCAGTTCTGCGTCAAGAATAAAACATGGCGTTAAAATGCTGGTTAGACAGGAAAGACCAGTAAGAGTGCCCCCATTCCTAATGTGGGAGTGTTTTTACACACAGAATCGCCCTCTAAACCCATCACTTCAGAAGCTAAAGGTTAAACCACTAATCCTAAGAAGCTGTAAGCAATTAGGTGGCCTTCAGCCATTTTGGACTTTATCTCCCATGATTTCTAACCAATGAGCCTGTTAGTTGGTGTGAGGCCTGTCATGTTAAATAACCTGGGGGGGGGGGTCAACATGCCTTCCTACTACCTGTCACCAATTTGCCTTCTTAAACCAGCAGTGTCTGCCCCCTATGAAGTCCCCTGGCACAGGCTAGTGAGAGTTCAGGGAATGAAATATTTGGTAACACAGATGTGGCCTCTATGCATGATCCGGTCAATCCCAGTTCCAATTCAACAGACACAAAGGGTCTCTGGTTAATTAAGTTTATTACGAAATTAAAGGAAATGAGTACAGGAGCCATAAGGGATCAAACTTGCAAATGCAGTCATTCACAGTAAATACGAAAATAAAGAAAACTTAACTTAGGTCCTCAGGGCATATCTGACTCACAATTACATTCTGTGAGGCCCTCCCACAGATGGTCCATGAAACATTCCCTGGACAATAGTGATTGATTTACATACTTATGGGTCAGAGTGGAATGTTTTATATACAGATACTCCTCCCTATGAAAATCTTCATATTGGGGGCGATAAGCACATGGTGAAACAGAGATCAGGGAAAAGCACATTTCAAATTTGATTTTCTATGACAGGGATTAAAACTTCTTGATGAAAGCTGGTCTAGGAAACATGGCTGTTGTCAACTATTCATGCCTTTCTCCTCTACTCTTTCTGACATGTAAGTCAAGAAGGTTCAACAGGATTACAGAGTCCTGTCCATAAGAATTCTGTAACTGTGTGGATTTAAATTCTGTAACTGTGTGGATTTAAATCCAAAAGTCGTTAAAAACAACAGCAAACAGAAAAAACCAATACATTGAAGAAAACAGCCTAATAGATAACAGTAAAAAATTAGTACCCTACAATAAGACCAAGCAGTTGTCAAAACCAAAAGTCAAGAATTCAATTATAATAGGGCTCTGATAAGGAGACAGAGATTGATTGATTGATTGATTGATTGATTGATAATGTTGTTGCTGAATGCCGGAAATTGTTTTATTGTGATTCCTTTGTTCTGTACTTCTACCAATTGGTTTTGATAAAATAATAAAAGTTAAATTAAAATAAAAAGATCTTCTGCTGATCAGGTAACATAAAGCTAGCTTCTGTTGGTTTTGGCTAGCCCTAATAAGCATATTGTTTGTTGTACTGTATTTCTGAATTACAGTACACTTCTGCAACGGCAATACACTAGTACCCCGAATAACGTTATGACTTGGTTCCACAAGTCCCGTCGTTATTCGGTTTTTAACGTTGTGCGATACATTGAACACACAATGTTAAAAAAAGCCCTGTTTCCCTGGAGGCTGCAGGAAGCGAGAACGTCGGGATTTGAATCCTGACATTTTGGCTTGCTGCTGCCTCCAGGGAGGTGGGGGAACTTTGGAAACAGCTTGGAGCGGGTTTTCCCACCTCCCTGGACCCGGCGGGGGGGTCAGACACCCCAAAATTGGTAAAAAAAATGTCCATCAGAGTTCGAATCCCGACATTCTGGCTTGCTGCACTGGCTCAGGACGTCGGGGAAGCCCAGAAACACCTTGGATCGGGTCCCCACACCTCCCTGGACCCAGCGGGGGGGTCAGACACCCCAAAATTGGTAAAAAAACAGACTTTTTTTACCAATTTTGGGGGCTCTGACCCCCCCGCCGGGTCCAGGGAGGTGTGGGGACCCGCTCCAAGCTGTTTCCAACGTTCTCCCACCTCCCTGGAGGCTGCAGCAAGGCAAAATGTCAGGATTCGAATCCCGACGTTCTCGCTTCCTGCAGCATAAAAGAGGGTGGGGGAAGTTCAAAATTAGCGCGCATCGGGTCTCCCGACCTCCCTAGAGCTGATGCAGACGGGTTTTTTTTACCAATTTTGGGGGCTCTGACCCTCCCACCGGGTCCAGGGAGGTGTGGGGACCCGATGCAAGGTGTTTCTGGGCTTCCCCGACGTCCTGAGCCAGTGCAGCAAGCCAGAATGTCGGGATTCGAACTCTGACATTCTGGCTTGCTGCACTGGCTCAGGACGTCGGGGAAGCCCAGAAACACCTCCAGAGAGATCAGAGGACCCGATCTACAGCTGCAGGGTGGCTGGGGAAGCTGACGGGGACTCCCTGTCGGCTTCCCTAGCCACCCGCCCATGCCTCCGCAGCTGTGGGGTGGCTGGGTAAGCCAATGGGGGAGCCCCCCGTCAGCTTTCCAGCCTCCCCACCCCTGCCTCCGTAGCTGCAGGGTGGCTGGGAAACTGAACGGAGAACCCCGTTCAGCTTTCCACCCACCCTGCTGCTAAGAACGACTGTATCGTATAACGTTAAAAATCACGTTATTCGATACAAGATTTTTCCGAAAATCTTGTCACGTTATGCGGTTTTCACGCTATATGATACTCACGTTATACGGGGTATTAGTACTGCAAGTTTAATGCAAGTTTAAAGACTAGAGCAGTCTTTGTTCTTCCACACTAACCCATACCCTGGTGGCTAAACATGCTGTGTGCAAATGCCTGTAATATAACCCCTTCCTTACAGTGCACCCTCCATAGGAAAATCTAAAGGTGCTTAACTTCCCTCCCAATCCATTGCTCCTGCAAAACTGACAGTACACACACATTCATTCATTGTCATATCCAGTTCCTATACATTTTCACTCACTTATTCCCTTGGCCAGATTTCACTAAAAGAAAAGAAAATAGGCTTGCTCATTCTGCAACCTCTGAAACTGACTGATGCAGCAAACTTTCATTTCTTCATCTCCTCTCTGAAACCTTTCTGCTCCAGTCTCAGTTTCATCTATCCTGTCCATTAATGTAGATATATTTCTCCTCACTTCTACACTGGATAGAGTGCCAGGCTGTACCTACTGTGGGAACTCCACATTTCACATCCCTACTGAATCATAGGGCCAGTTATTCTCTTTCAGCCAGACCTACTTCATGGGCTTATCAAGAGAATGGTATGGGTGGGTGGGTGAGGAATCCTAGGCATGTCACCTTGAGTTCACCAGAGGAAAAATGGGCTACAATTATGTTTGTTCATGGGATGCTTCTCTGCCTTACCTTCAAGGTATCTCCATTCTCTTGCAAGGTGTGGTTTCTTTTTGTTTACCCCTTTCTGCACTCTGCATTCTATTTAGAAAACAAATAACTTCCCTCCCCCAAATCAATATTGTAAAGCTATACTACACCCCTAAGTCTATTTTGACACTGGAATTCTCCTTAAATTGCCTGGCTTCCCTTTGCTGTCCCCAATGAATTGCTTCTTCTCTTTCTACCTCCACAGATATATACTGCACTCTACACTCTTCTCCCTCCCTTTAATGCATCTTTTCAGCCAGTTTTTATTCTAGCCATCACCCACCTTCTCCCTGAAGAGAGGGGAAGGGACAAGGAAGAAGCAAGAATGTGCACCTGTGAAAATGCATACCTTATGTCTTACCACAGTGCTATCTGCTGCACCTTGTTTGCAACCTGCAGAAGAAAATTAAATGGCCCATTTAAAAGAAACACATTTGTCCTTCGATCACATAATCATGAAGTGTTCCATCCCTTCCACCTCATTGCAGCTATGAGCACGTTGCAAAGCCTCTAAACTAGACAACAGAAGCCCTCACAAATAATGTGGGATGCAGGGAAAGTGGCAATGGGGGTAGAAGAAACCACCATCCCAAACTGAACAGACCCTTGGCTGATTTGGATAAACCTCTCTTCATTTCCATCAAATCATTACATGCCAGATTTGTCAGTGTTGTAACCGTGTGTATTTCTTTGTTTGTTTGTTTTATTTCTAGGCCACATTTCTTGTAGTACTGTGTAGTAGTGTGGTATGTTATTCTCTCACTTAGTTGTGTTGATGTGTGTGTAATAAAAGATAGTTGAAGTTATCAGTCAACCTAGAATGGACAGGCAAAACAATAAAGCAATGGTGGGCAATTTCAATAGGCTTAGGCTTCAAATTCTTATCTCCCCCCCCCCTCCCGAACACCACCATGGGCTCAAAATGGCCAGAAGTGGTCATATGGGCAATTTTTGTGATTTGGGGGGTTAGGAATCTTGAGGGATACTTTGAAAGCTACAAACTAAAAAACCACTGTGCCTGGCAGGAAAACAGACAACAACAAAAACAACAAATGGAGGTTGATAATTTTTTTCTAGGGTAGCTTGTTGAGCTGGAAGAAAAGATCTTGGAGGTCAGATGTTGCCCAGCCGTACACCAAAGGCTTTGTAGAATGTGTTTAGAATTAAATTTAACATTCTCTTGGCAATTTCAGCCCATTCGATTTCTTCTTGTAGGTGACTAGTGATGAGATAATTAACTGCCCTCTGAATTCCTCCAACATAAATTATGGAGGAAAGGGTGGACATCAAATAATCTCAAAAATATTTCATTTCATTTGAAACATTAGGCCGTACTTCATCCAAAAACAGATTCTAAGTTATCGATTCTCTTCCTGTGCAGAACAGCTGACTCTCAGGTGTAGCTCTGCTCTTACCTATCTTACTCAGAAACAAATCACCTTGTAGTAGGGGGCTGCCTACAGAAAGCAATGCCCTCTGAATGGCTGATGGGGGGGGGGATATACATATTCTCATTGATAACTCCTAATTATAGTTATTACTTAGATTCTGAACTCTTTGTAAATAAAGGAATTTGTGCCTGTATACTATCCTTAACACTGAAATCTAGCAACTAATTAAAGTTTCAGAATTCCTAAGCTAGCATGAGATGAGCATGTTAGCCTTATAACTATTGGAATTTACAACTCCCATATGATTTTCCTTTCTCTCCCCCACCACGACAGCATTCTGTGCACACTAGGAACACTCAGTCTGCACAGGGGTCCTTTATGTTTTGTGCTTCTACATAGCCCTGGTGCCTCCCCAGTCTACTGATGTCTCCCAGTTGTGTACAGATGATGCCATTTTGTTTCTCTAAAGAGAGGCACTTGCACAACTGAGGCACCTATTTTAAATATGTGCCCCTCATGTATAATTAAAATGATACTTCCATGTAAGGCTACTATCTGTCCATATTAAAGAAGCAGCAGTTGTCCAGCTCCTAGATGCTGATGTTGAACACAGTAGGCCTCTCTGTTCCATTCCTTTCCTGTGAAGTGGCTAAAGCCACCTGGCAGGTCTCTAAACACTGATTACATCAGACAACTGTTGGATGTGGCATGACATCACAGAGGCGATGTTGATGACTCACAGCCATTTCAGCTTGAAGAGTGCAGAGACTCAAGACGATCAGTTTCTCTAACACAGGAGAGATGGCTCTCCAGCTCAAATACTTCTGCCATTCCTCTTCCCCAATTCTCATGCTAAACTGGCCAGATAGGAAGATTAGGGAGAGTGATGGTTACGTAATGGTTATGTACTAGTTAAGTAATGGTGAAAAGTCACTTCTTAGAAAAGGAATTAAAATATCAACACAGAAATTGCACCACCAGCAACAGATCTTTCCATGTCTATAATATTATATATTAATACATTAAAGTGTATTAAATATTTTTACCTACACTGTGCAACCCAAGAGCAGAGAACCTACAAATATCTAGATGCAGACCATTCCATCGTCCTCTGCTATTAGCTACAATGGTTAAGACTGATGCATGTGAAAATCCCCCAAAACATGTAGAAAAGCACAGATCCCCTGTCCTGGTACAAAATTTTCAACTGCCTGCTGCTAAGACAGGCATTATTATTATTCCACATGTTTCACAAGGGTTTAAGAGAAGCTCTCCCCCCAACCCCCAGCAAGCTCCAAAAATGAAGGTGAATTTAAGTTAGGAAGTTGTTGCTAACACTTTTTTTTTTTACTATGAAGAAACAAATCAGGAGGACAGCAAAAAATGTACAGAACTGCCTACCCATGAAACAATTTGTAAGTTAGATCTAGATGTCGGCAAAATTTTATCTTCCCCCATAACTTTGATCAATTAAAACCAGAAACAATGGGAACTTTGTCCTTTTCCGTAGAAACGAATTCCTTTATTTACAAAGAGTTCAGAATCTAAGTAATAACTATAATTAGGAGTTATCAACAGTGATGGGATGTCCCCGGTTCCAGACGGTTCCCTGGAACCGGTAAGAACAATTTCGGAGGGTTCTCCGAGAGGGTAGTCTATTTTTAAGGCGTCCGGTTCCGGACGCCTGAAAAAAAGAAATTTTTTTTTTTAAAATTGGACCCAAAATGGCTCCAATTCAGTGCGCATGCGCAGAAGTCAATCTGACGCATGCGTGCTGCAATTTTAAATTGCGCATGCATCAGATTCTGTTTCTGCGCATGCGCACTTGTTTTTGCCGGAGCCGGACCATTTTGAAGTGGCTCTGGCAGTGGCGGAGGGCTTAGGAGGAGGAGCCGTGCCTAGCCCGGCGGCCCAGCGCTCCCGGCCGCAACTCTCCACGGGCGCCCCAAGCCTCGGCGCTCGGCGGTGTGCCTAGCCGGGCGGCCCAGCGCTCCCGGCCGCAACTCTCCATGGGCAGCTCGGGGCCGCCCGGCTAGGCGCGCCGCGGAGCGCCGAGGCTAGGGGCCGCCCGTGGAGAGTTGCGGCCGGGAGCGCTGGGCCGCCCGGCTAGGCGCGCCGCGGGGCGCCAAGGCTCGGGGCCGCCCATGGAGAGTTGCGGCCGGGAGCGCTGGGCCGCCCGGCTAGGCGCGCCGCCGGGCACCAAGGCTCGGGGCCGCCCATGGAGAGTTGCAGCCGGGAGCGCAGGGCCGCCCGGCTAGGCGCGCCGCCGGGCACCAAGGCTCGGGGCCGCCCATGGAGAGTTGCAGCCGGGAGCGCTGGGCCGCCCGGCTAGGCGCGCCGCCGGGCACCAAGGCTCGGGGCCAGCCCCAACGGTCCCCATTGTAAGAGGGGTTTGTGTTTGGGGTGGGTGGGTGTTTGGGTGTATTTTTATTTAATTATTATTTTATTTATTTATTTTATTAACGGTTTGGGGGGGGGGGTTTGAGGGGTGTGTGTGTGTGTTTTATTTTTATTTTATTTATTTTATTTTTGGCCCCGCCTACAACGTCATGATGTCATGACGTTGGCTCCACCCATGACGTCATGACGTTAGCTCCGCCCCCACTGTGATGACGTCAGGGTGGGGTACTAAATTTTTTATCATCCCATCACTGGTTATCAATGACAATATGTATATTTCCCCCCCCCTCAGCCATCCAGAGGGCATTGCTTTCTGTAGGCAGCCCCCTACTACAAGGTGATTTGTTTCTGAGTAAGATAGGTAAGAGCAGAGCTACACCTCAGAGTCAGCTGTTCTGCACAGGAAGAGAATTGATAACTTAGAATCTGTTTTTGGATGAAGTACGGCCTAATGTTTTAAATGAAATGAAATATTTTTGAGATTATTTGATGTCCACCCTTTCCTCCATAATTTATGTTGGCCCACCAGTTGTTCACTATTTTTTTAAACCATCTTTTCATAAAACAAATATCCTAAAACATTTTGGGTTTTCATCTAGATGTCTTTCTACAACTTCCAGAATCCCATACCACTGGCTATGCTGGCAGAGGTTAATGAGCTATTTTAGCAAAAACACTGGGTAGGGGGCATAATTGCCCAGTCTTCCCTTTAAAAAAGAAAAACAAAAATGTGAAAGAGAGCAAAACAGAATGTAGAGAGCTAGTAGAAAGATTATTTCTTTTGTAGCAGCCAGACCTAACATAATACCTATAAAGATAAAAAAAAGGAAGGATGGCACAACCCTGCATTCCACTTCTATGTTCCCTGGAGACTTGGAAGAGAGAGGAATATAAATTTTAGGCTGTTAGAAAACTGCAGTGGCTCAAGTCACTGAGATGCTGACTGGGAGGTGGAAGGTCAGCAGTTCGATTCCCGAGTACTGCAGGACCGAATGAGCTCCCGTCTTTGTCCCAGCTCCTGCCAACCTAGCAGTTTGAAAGCAAGAAATTGCAAGCAGATAAGAAGATAAATAGGAACCACTTTGGTGGGAAGGTAACAGCATTCCATGCGCTTTGGTGGCTAGTCATGCCTGCCACATGACCATGGAAATGTCTGCAGAAGCAGACAGCTTTGGCTTTGAAACAGAGATGAGCACTGACCCCTAGAGTTGGATACGACTAGCTTTCAAGCAAGGGAAACCTTTACCTTTACCTTTTGAAAACACTACTTTCAAATAACACCAAGAGACTGTAGAGTCTATGGAAATTTGGGATCAGCTAAAGAAAACAATTTTTTGGAATAGTAGCCGTGTTAGTCTGTGGTTCAGGCATCTCAGAAAACAAAACAAAATAAACAAAATAAAATAAAGTATAAAAGACAGTAGCACTTTAAAGACTAACTGCTATATTTTTATTGTTAGCTTTCGTAGACCTGATGAAGTGGACTTGATCCACGAAAGCTAACAATAAAAATATAGCAGTTAGTCTTTAAAGTGCTACTGTGTTTTTTATTTTATTTTATTTATTTTGTTTTGTTTTCTGAGAAAACAATTTTGTTAGTCATGCCATCAGGGGTTAGGAGATCAAGAATAATGATCGTTCTGACATGAAGAAGAAGGTCAGGTGAGATTCCAACCACCATCTCCATTCAACAAGACAAGAACAGACAGTTTTTGCCCCACCACCACCCCGGCACTCACTAAGCCAAGAAAGGAGAAGCTGCGTCGAAAGAGGCAGTCGTTTTCTCCAGGTCCGCACGGACATAGTTAAAGGGTCTTTGAGGATGCCTCTACTGTGGGCCTTGAAATTCCCCAAGCAAAAAGGGGCAGTCTTTTGTGACAAGATCAGAACCAACTGCTATAGAATCAGACAGTTAGATTTCTAGGACAGCCGATATTCTGTCCTTTTTTTAGAAAGCCAAGGCAAGAACAATCCTGCTGAATTGGAACTCAGTCCATCATCTTTAGTGTTCCAACTGTGATGTAGCTTTCCCAGTAACTTTGCAAAGCTTATGACAGAGTTTAGCCCATCAGTCTTAAAAACTAATGTGCAATGCATGGCTGGACAAATCACAGTTTGGGATCAAAATTACTCGGTGAAACATCAACAATTTGAGATATGCAGATGATACCACCCTAATGGTGGTTCTGCTTAGGTTGAAAGAGGAAAGTGCAAAAGCTGACTTGAGACTCAACATCAAGAAAACCAAGATAATGGCAACAGGCCCTATCAGTCCCTGGAAAATAGATGGGGAAGAAGTAGAAGCAGTGACAGACTTTACATTCTAAGGATCCAAGATCACTGCATATGGTGATTGCAACCATGAAATAAAAAGGCGACTGATGCTTGGGAGACATGGGGAACACAGTGAAAAGTAGAGACATCACCTTGCAAACTAAAATTCACATAGTCAAAGCAATGGTATTCTCGGGAGTAATGTATGGGTGTGAGAGCTGGGCCATAAGGAAACCTGAGCACAGAAGAATAGATGCCTTTGAGATGTGGTGTTGGAGGAGAGTTTTGAGAGTCCCCTGGACAGTGAGGAGAACAAATAGTTCGATCTTAGAAGAAATCAACCCTGAATACTCCTTAGAAGGTCAAATAGTAAAGATGAAGCTAAAGTACTTTGGACATCAAATGAGAAGAGAGGATTCACTTGAGAAAGCCTTGATGCTGGGAAAGGTGGAGGGCAAAAGAAGAAGGGGGCAGCCAAAAATGAGATGGCTAGATGGTATTGTAGATGCAATGGGCACAGAGCTGGCCAGGTTGAGGAGGATGGTGGAGGACAGAAGTGCCTGTCGGGCAATGGTCCATGGGGTCGCAAAGGGTCGGAATCGGCTGTGCGACTGAACAACAACAGAAGATGATCGGGATGAAGTACAACAGATGTTTATTGGTGTTAATGGTTTAAAGTAAAGTAAAATAAAATAGTGAACAATGAGAAAATGACAAAACAACTAAAGTAATCAATTCAACAGGAAATAGAAGATTCCAAAATTATGATCACAGGGATTGTTTCTGAATTACCTGCCACCCTCTCATTTTTTTCATTTCTTCTGCACTTTGTGAATATGGCTCTTGATATCATTTATAGTAGGAAAAGATGGTAGGTTATTCTTCTCTACCACTTCATTGGGTTAAGCAATTCATATTCCACAAGTTGACTATTGAGCAGTATAAAGAAGGAAAGAGAGGATTATGCACACTGTCATTTTTTACTAAACTTTAAAATAAAAAACACAAACAAGAGATTACAAAAAATTACAACATAATTCTCCACATTTTAAAAAATCAACAAAAGACATTTAGCATTACAGGACAATAGTAAAGGTAAAGGTTTCCCTTGCTCGAAAGCCAGTCGTATCCTACTCTAGGGGTGAGTGCTCATCTCTGTTTCTAAGCCGAAGAGCCAGCGCTGTCTGCTTCTGCAGACGTTTCCATGGTCATGTGGCAGGCATGAATAAATAAAAAAAGACAGAAAGAAAATAAATACATTCACCCTCACCCAACCCTACACCACCCAAAATCCCATAATAATATAACATAAAACAAACAAACAAAAAAAGCCCCACTCAACCCTTCACTTTCTTGTTGTCTTCTCTCCCCTGTCCTTTCCATTGAAGGACCGCCTCCGAGTGTCGAAGAAGGGGAGGGAGACCGGGACTAGAGCGGGTTCTTACTGATGTTTAAGGACATCAATTGAGTCTTGTTACTCATAACAATGCAGCTGCTTCTCTTTCTTCTTTCCTTCAGCTGGTAGTTGTTTACCATTCTCTTTTTATTACTTTTCCTTTAGATTATTTCTAATTGAATTTTCAATCCTTACCCACCTTTAACCTTCCTTGACAAGAGTTATTTACATTTTCATAACATTCCTATAGAAATTCCCCTTTCTCCTTAAATTTCCTACTTCTTTTATATTCCATACTATAAAAATTCATTTCATTTCATTTCATTTATTCGATTTGTATACCGCCCTACTCAGTACAACCGACTCAGGGCGGTATACAAAAATATATTTTTCCTTCAAATTTTGAACCAACAAAAGAAATACAAGTTGATCAATCAACACTTCATGACAATTTAAACATTAAATTAACTTACGGTAATACAATGGACACTGTCAAGACACAAGATTTAATGTTAACTCCTTCCCCTTCCAAATAATACACAGCGAAGTTTTGGATCCTAACTTTCCTTCTGTGAATTGAAAAGAATTCATAATGAGGAATACAATCTTCCTGCTATCCTTTGAGACAATCCATACTGATCAAAAATCTGCTTCGGATGCCTAGGAAAGGACAGGTTACTCACTATTAACTGTAGTTCTTTGGGCGGCCAACTTTGAACTCACAACAACTGGTTCCATCTGCATCCTTGAAACATTCCTAGAAGGGTCATGTGGTGGAGGAAGGGCGAAATGCCGTCTGGCCTCTGAAGCTGTCTGAGGGAGCATGACCCAGCCCCTGGCTTTAAAAGGTTGAGGACTCCTGAACTAGACTTAATCGGTAGGAAACCTACTTGTTTCTGTGATTCACATCAATTAGTAATTGAGAGGCTCACTTACCGGCTGTTGGAATGTCACATTAAGCCTGAGGAAATTACAGTACTTCTCAGCCAAATGAACCATCAGATTTCACCCTGATGTCCACAATGTACTGTTTCATGAATATCAATGACTAGGACCATGCTGTTGCCTTGTAGATACAACATCTGAATTTCCCTTAGGAAAGCTGTAGAGGCCATGCCAGCTGTAGTGGAAGCAGTGGCGTCACTAAGGAGGGACTGGGTGTGTGTGACCCCGGGTGGTGCTTTTTGGGCTATGTATGTTCTTGGATTAAAACTCCCTCTTTGTTTATGTCAGAGGTTCTCAAACTTTTCAAGTCAGGGGCTGGGTCACGCTCCCTCAAACAGTTGAGTCCACAGCCGATTCTGCTGGGGAGGGGCTGGATTATTTGATGCCAGGGGCCAGATTCAGCCCTCAGTCCGTAGGTTGAAAACCCCTGGTTTATGCAGTACATCATGGTGTTGTCTGTGGCCTTTTACACTACTCTGCCAATGAACATTGTTTCAAACACTTTATCACAGCTAACATCTTGGGCTTGTTTATGTGACACCTTCTTTTTGCCCAGGACCATAAAACGAGGATTCAGTGGTTCTGGCAGTGAGCCTCTCCTCTCCAACATGCAAGATGTATATCCACTGCAGAGATAATGGGAGTCACTGCATAATATGTCAGATGAGAGTGCAAGGTTGTCCTTAAGTTGTCTCAAAAAGCATCTAAGTGCACATTTAGGGATTAACCATGCAGAAAAATTGCAACGAAGAATGAGCTGGGAGGTATAGATCAGGTAGTTTAGGAACAGGGAGAGCCATTCTCCCCAAAGTGGATGAAATGTGCTTGGAAAAGTAATGATTCCTCACCATAACAGCTTCATCACTGCACAGGCTTCTGCTGTTCATTGAGCCATCAACTCTTGGATCTTGCCCACTACTTATAAGTGAAGTTGTGAAGATAACATATACTGTAGTTCTCATCTCTGGCTTCATCATTCCCTTCCTCTGGTGATGGCATGGAGAAAACTGAAAATAGGAGGCAAATATCCTTCATCTCATTATACTGGTGAGCCACCAGAGTAGAAAACTGTACATACCACCTGTTTTTAAGATTATTTTTCAGGTATTTGAAGAGTGTTATCATCTCCCCCCTCCTTTCTCAAGGCTAAACATGCCCAGTTCCTTCAGTCATTCCTCATTTCCAGTCCTCTCATCATCCTTGTTGTCCTTCTCTGTACCTGCTCTCTAGTTTGTTTGCATCTTTCTTCTTAATGTGCAGTGCCCAGAATTGGACACAGTACTCCTGATGTCTAACTAGTACTGGTGGAGGGGGACTAATACCTCATGGATTTTGGAAAATATATTTTAGTTAATGCAGCCTAAAACAGTGTTGGCCTTTTTGCAGCCGCATCACACTGTTAACTCATATTTAGCCTGTTATCTGCAACAATTCTAAGATCCTTGTCGCTTTTAGTATTACTGAACCAAGTATTCTCCATCTTGTAACTGTGCATCTGGTTTTTGTTCTCTGGGGAGTAAAATTTTGCACTTATCCCTGTTAAATTTCATTATCTTGGTTTCTGCACAGTGTTCAAACCTATCAAGAGCATTTTGAATTTTGCTCCCGAGAGCTGTCACTTATAGGATTTTTTGAAGGTCATTAATTCACAAGGTCACCTAACAATACAGCAGAATAAGGAAACAAAAAAGGTGCCTATGTTATGACTTTTACATTCTCCAGCTGTTCTAAACAAAAGTGGTTTTTTTCCCCCAAAATGAAATTTTTTTAATCAGTCTCCTATGTAAATACAAACATGAGCATCTACTACGAGGTAATAATAATTCTGAGGTAATGCCCCTTTAAGTCACTGGAACTTTCCTCCAGACCAGTGCATTCAGGATGGAAGCAAAAGCAAGGAAAATGTCTTGTAGCAGCATAACATGCATTTTTCAGAAAAACATTAAGTGCAGCGTATCTATACCATAATAATAAGATATTCGTTCTTAGAGAAGATATCTTGTAAAGCAGGGGTGCCTAACCTAAACTATGCCCCGGGGGCCAGATATTCATCTGGCCCACAAAGCCCTTGTCGCTTCTGGAAGCAAAACGCATCCATATATGGGCACATTTCACTTCTGCTTCCAGAAGCAACGAGGGCTTCGTGGGCCAGATGAATTGGTGAAAAGAGGCCAGATCTGTCCCCCGGGGCCATAGTGAGCAGCTCCCTGAACCATGTGACTGGCCCACGGCCCCCAAAATGTGGTCACCCATGTTGTAAAGTGGAGAGAGAGTATAAAGATATCCGCCTTCCCGCAGTGTCTGCAAATTTTAACACACCTTAACCACAGATTCTCATAATGAAACCAAATGCAAACATATTTTAAAACATTTCCGTCTTTATTACTTCCTGCCACCAAGTACAGCATTGTTCATTTTGGAAACAAATCCAGCTCCTCCCCCCAAAAAACCCCCCAACGCGGCAGAGGAAACGCAATCGATTACTTGCGCAATCGACTACTCAACCTTGTACATGTGCAGGGAATGGGAGGGCAAGCGATGCGGGATGTTTTAAGGACAGACCTAACTAAGTGTTTGCTGAGCTATCGATTGGCCTGGCGGAAGGGAAAGGGAGGCAGCTGCTGTCAGCCACGTGGGGCCGAGGGTGGAGAGGTTGGTTGGGAACCGGACCCCTGCTGCTAGATAAGATACACCCCCCCCCCCGGCGTTAACTATGGCTCAGCTGCAGGCGCGCTTCTTCACCAACGACGCCAAGTAAGTGTGGACGAAAGGAGGGCATGGCTGGAAACCCTCACCAGGCTGTTCTTACAGGGACCGTGCATGGATCAACCCTTGGCTCCATCTTTATGGGTGCAGACTGCAATGGCTCAGGTGGCTCAGACGCTGACTGGAAGGCCGGAAGGAAGGTCAGCACTTCGACTCCCGAGCACTGCAGGTTGGAATGAGCTCCCGTCTCTGTCCCAGCTCCTGCCAACCCTAGCAGTTCGAAAGCAAGAAATTGCAAGCAGATAAATAGGGACCACTTCGGTGGGTAAGGTAAACCGCGTTCCGTGTCTAGCCATGCCTGCCACATGACCACGTCTGCAGAAGCAGACAGCGCTGGCTCTTCGGCTTTGAAGCGGTGATGAGCACTGAACCTTAGAGTCGGATACGACTGGCTTTCGAGCAAGGGAAACCTTTATCTTTAAGAAATGAAGCGGGTTTTGCTCAGTTGGGGTTTCATCGGCACCAGGACGTTCTTTTTTTAATACTTTCGGGATCTGCATAGCAGAACTGGGTGGGTAAAATTCCCCATCCTAAATGGATTTGGATTTTGTAATTCTGTTGCTGTCCCTCACATGTCATGGCGCTTTGGTCTTGACACTGATATGTAACCAGGTAGTGATGGTGGCAGAAACTGCCATAGCCCTCACTACTTTGAAACTGGGGTCTTGACTCTGGGACTCCACTTCGCTGCATGTTCTAAGGCAGTGATGGCGAACCTTTTAGAGACCGAGTGCCCAAACTGCAACCTAAAACCCACTTATTTATCACAAAGTGCCAACATGGCAACAGGGGAGGGAGGGAGGAAGCGCTCCCATTGGGTTGTTGGGCAGAGGGGCGGGATGAACTCTGTGCTGGGGGAGGGAGGAAGCACTCCCATTGGGATGCTAAACATAGGGACGGGACAAACTCTGTACTGGGGCAACCACACTGGTTCCCACAGAAAGGGCTTCGAGTGCCATCTCTGGCATGCGTGCCATAGGTTCACCACCACTGTTCTAAGGCTAGCAGACATTTATTTGGCAAATGTAATGCTGAGTGGGTATTTGAAAATTTCTTCATAAAATTGGTTGAATCACCTTTCCAGTTTTCTCTCATTTGGAAGAAAAGTTGTTAGAAGTACTTGACCTTTTAATGCCTGTAAAGTGCTGTTCGTCCTATCAAGCTGCCCCTGTTACATTACATCACTTTATAACACACATGTTTATTATGTTGAATAGATCTGTTAAATTCTATGAGTCAGTAATGAAAGAGTTAGTTTTCTTCTATGTGTCTGTTTTCTTTCCTTAGATACGTAGTAGATGATGTACCTTTTTCTGTCCCAGCTGCCTCTGAAGTTGCTGACCTTAGTAACCTTATCAACAAATTGCTGGAAGCCAAAAATGGTATGTCTGTTTGTGGGAAGTGGTTTTAAAAGGACTGTCCTTTGCTTTTCCTACTGATTTGATTTTAGCTCACTTAAGAATTTACCGGACACATAGGACTGGCCACTGTTTGTTAGGAATTTACTGACTAATACAGACTAATTTTATTAAGCACTTGCTGTTGTAAACTTATCAGGAGGTTTGATATCAATTGCTTTTGTCCTTTATTTAACTATGATAATTGGAGTACAAGTATTTACCACACAGCTTATGTACTGGATTGCATTCATATGTTTGCAGCTGATCACAGTTGTTCTCCACACTTCATTCTACAAGCTCCAAGGAATATCTGGATAGTTATTCTTATACCAACTTCGTGGGGAAGAAATCAGAGGCATTGATTTAATTAAGTCTCCCCAGGAATAATCTTGAGTGCCACAGGACAAAATTAATGCTTCCCAGTCTTTATCATGGGCCACACCAGGTCCAGAAATGGCAAAAAAAAAAAAAAAAAAGAGCAGAAAGCCTCAGCCATTTAAAGACAAACAGATTGTTTGGGAGAGTCGGCAAGATCCCTTCAAAAACAAAATTAGGCCATTATCCTGCTTAAAAATACTTGGGATTTTCAAGGTGGCCCTGTAGCTGCAAATTTGCTTTTGCTGGCCGACATGGGTAAATTTCACCAACCACATTATATAGCCAGGTCTCACAAAGAAAGTTGCTATCGTTCATGGGTATAGAATTTTCATTTCTAAAAAAATTAAGATATTTTATCCAGTGCTATCTCAACAGTATATTATTTCTAACCACCCTCTATTAATAGAGTATCTACCTGGACAGACAAAATATCTGAGGAGCCTACAATAAAGGTCATTTTGTGACTGGCCTTTTGATCACTTGGCCAGAGAAAGCCAGGACTTTAAATGTGGAATGCAAAAATAGGAAATGTTACCTGTTTTTGGATTGTAGCTCTCAGAATCCCTCAGTGTTGGGGAAAATTCTGAGAGGGTAATAACAAAACAACTGTTCTGTCACTGGTGTTGTGTTATGTATTGTGTGAAGAGTTTGCAGTATCACACTGCTTAAATATAACAAATGCTAAATGCTAAATCTCTCAGTGATAGATATACCTGTACTTCTAAATTTAGGAAGTAAGACAAGAATCTCCTTTGCAGTAAGGATATTTTTAGTACCTTTTCCTCCTAGTACTTTTAAAAAGTATTATTCTTTGTTAAAGTTTGATAGTTTATATTACTAAAGTCTAACTAACAGAAAAAAAGTTTCATTTCAAGTATTCGGTTTCATTTTTAAAGTCTGTTAAAATGTACATTGCCACTTTTGATTGTATGATTTGAGGCATGAAATTTGATATTTGTTTGTCTTTAGAGGGACACAAGTATGTGGAATTTGACTTCCTTGTTAAGGGACAGTTCTTGCGCATGCCCCTGATCAAACACATGGAAACTGAGAGTATCTCAACAGTAAGTAATTTCAATGGGATTTATAGTTTGTTGTACTTTTATAATGTCCATATGATAATTTTTATTCCCATTCTGGGCAGTTTATATAATAATAATAATAATAATAATAATAATAATAATAATAATAATAATAATAATAATAATAATAATAATAATAATAATAATAATCATCATCATCATCATCATCATCATCATCATCATCATCATCATCATCATCATCATCATCATCATCATCATCATCATCATCATCATCATCAAAATTTAACCTGTCAATCTCACTTAAATAACTTAATATACCTTATAATAAGCTTCCTGCCAAAATAGCCAAGCTGTTCCAGGCAAATTAAATTAAAATAAATTTACAAGCTGTCTATTGGTAGAAGATCTTTAAATTCTTCCCTGAACAGGGTTGTTTAAAAATATATTTTTTTAAAAAACACATTACATTCAGGGGTGGTACTTGACAAGTTAAAGATATACCTTTAATACTGCTCAGCTGTCAGTCTAACAGAGCTTGCCTTAACTTCTGCAGTCTCTCTTGCTCTTCTGAAGTTTCCCAAATACCTAGAACAGATTTGGGCGGTACATGAAGGCTGAATTGGAGAAGGAATATTAGTACCCAGTTTAATTTGTGCAAATGGCTCCAACATTATGAATTCCCACATTGAGTTCTGGCCACAGTTTCTAAGAAGTGAATTGGAGGTGGGGGCAGGGGTTGAAATGTCTATGGTTGAATCTTAAACATATTTATTTGCAAAAATTGCTTATTAATAATATTTATGTGCACTTAGGAAGATGTAGTAGAAATAGAGTATGTAGAGAGATACACAGCACCTCAGCCGGAAGAATGCATGCTACATGACGATTGGATCAGTTCTGTTGAAGGTACAGAGGAATGGTAAGAGTTTTATGTTCAACTGTTTAAAAGTTTTGTTTTGTGTCTGTGTGTGTGTGTGTGTGTGTGTGAGAGAGAGAGAGAGAGAGAGAGAGAGAGTGATGCAGCTTAAATATATACACACACATCTCCTGTGGTGAAATCTCATACTTTTGTTGATTTCTGCTTTCACACACACAAAAACCCTTCCTGTACAGAGTTATGAAACTCTCCAGAACAATAGGGGAAGTGGAACCTATGGCCTGCAGATGAAAGAAAGAATAGGCATGTCTACCCCACTCCTTTGGGAAATATCTGTACTTCCATCTCTATCGGTTGATGAATTCTGAACAGATCACTCCTGACCCCGGATTAAAAAGAATGAATCAAACCAACCATGTGGGCATTACATTTTCAACTATGTAATTTTTATGTTCATGTGTTCATTTAAATAATTGTAGCTAAAGCTCCTAAAGAAGAAATTGTTTATGATGAACACTTTATTCTCTGCTTCTAAATTATATAGGATCTTGACTGGTTCCTATGATCAGACTGCTCGAATCTGGTCAGTGGAAGGCAAGCCCATTATGACAATTGCTGGGCATGCAGATGTGGTAAAAGATGTGGCCTGGATAAAAAAAGGTAAGTAGATTTCACTTTGCCAAAGAGATTTTGGCTTAAATTGATTACTTGACAGCTTGCCAGTCAAAATTGTGTTCAAGTAGATTTGCCTTCAATACATTTGTTAGTTTTTGAGTTACAGTGGAACCTCAGTTAACAAACAGCTCGCTTAACATAAAAATCGCACAACAAAAATTCCATAGAAAATAGTGGCTTGGTTTACAGATTTTTTTTTTGGAACGGATTGATTGGTTTTCAATGCATTCCTATGGAAAACCAAGTTTCAGTTAAAGTATTTTGGTTTTCAGTGCATTCATATGGGAAACTTGGTTAAAGTAATTTTCGCTGTAAGAAACGTCCCAGAGAGCACATTAAGTAATTACATTAACTGAAATTCCACTGTATTTAAAAAAAACTTATCATTTTTGCTAATTAAGAAAGTTGTGTCCTTTAATTTTTGAAATATTCCTTTACCGTTTTTTACCATTACCTGTATATGTTTTACTATCACTTCTCCTGGACCCAATTCTCATCCACATTTCACTGAATTATTTTAGCCCTGTTCACACATTGCTTAGGTAAAACATAATTGCAAGACTACATGTTCAGCCCTGCCCTTTAAAGTCATATATAGTGGAACCTCATACAACAATCGCCCCATATAGCAATGAAATCACATAACAGGTTTTGGGGGGAAATGGTGTCCCATATAACAATTTTCCCTATGGGAAAAAATCCGTGCAACAATTTTCAATAGGAAAAACCACTTAGCGAAAAAAAATCATTGTACAATGCATCCCATAGGGAAGATTGCCATACGATACATGCATCGTATAGCAATTGTTTCATACAACAAGTCCTGTGGAATGGATTTAAATTGTTGTATGAGGTACCACTGTAACAGCTTCCAACCCCTAAGGTGTCACTGTATAAATTCTGCAGGAAGCATCCTTTTCTTCAGTGTGAAGGGCTCCACATACAATCTGGATCCTTAGTTCTCAGGACTCTAAATTGTTTGTGGGGTCTCCATGAATAGAAAAGACTTTCTCTAGTGAATAAGTTATCCCTGAATAGAAGATGGACCCAGAGGCCCTGTATTACCTTGGAGTCAGACCTTTATTCTTGTGTTGCTCATTCATGCAAACAGTATCAGAATCAATCTTGAATTGAAAGTCTGTACACATTTTGTACATTTATGTATTCCCACTGATTGAACTAGGTAAGCCAGGTATGGGCTACAAATGAGATGCTTGCATCCCCTCTGCCCAGTGTTTTGGTTTCTAAGGAGGTGCTAGGCACACACACACACACACACACACACACACACACACACACACACACACACACACACACACACACACACACACACACACACACACACACACACACACACACACACACACACACACACACACACACACACACACACTCTCTCTCTCTCTCTCTCTCTCTCTCTCTCTCTCTCTCTCTCTCTCTCTCTCTCTCTCTCTCTCTCTCTCTCTCTCTCTCTCTCTCTCTCTCTCTCCCCCCCCCCCCCCCGGGGACAGGGGAAACCAAATGAAAAAGGAGACATGTGGTGGAAGACTCAAGTACTGGCTGTCACCTTTGAAACAGAATGGTGGTCCCAAACTTACCCTAATCCACCGGGTGCCTTTTCTTGTCCTCAGGTTTTTGAAGAAACCAAACTTTCATTCCCTAAATTTCATACACAGGGTAGATAAATTGTCTCATAGATTCCCCAGAGATTGCTCATGCCAGCTCTAAGCTGCAGTGTAAAAAAAAACTATGCCTGTCATTGTTTCATAACCCAGGCAAAGTTTTTTAAAATTAATTTGTTACATTCATATTCCATTTTTCTGTAAGAGCTGAATGCAATTTGGCTGGTCTTTCTCTTCATTTTTATCCTTACGATAACTGTTTGAAGTAAGTTATGCTGAGAGGTGGTGACTAACCCTAGATCAGTGTTTCCTAACCTTTAGTTCTTGGACTTTAATGCCCAGAAGCCTAAGTCAGTACATTGGCTGATCAGTTCTTTGGGGAATTGACTTAGGCTTCTGGGAATTGAAGTCCCAAAACCAAAGGTTGGGAAACACTGCCCTAGATCACTGATGGTGAACCTTGGCACTCCAGATGTTCTTGAACTTCAATTACCAGAAGCCCTGATCAGCAAGAGTTATGACTTGGGTTTCTGGTAATTGAAGTCCAATAACACCTGGAATGCCAAGGTTCACCATCGCTGCGATTATGTTTGGCTGGTTGAAGATCTGAACTGGTGTACTATTTCGTTAGCAGCCTTTGTACTGCTTGGCTATCAGTTAGATGGATGTCCTGGGAAAGCCTGCTGTATGAATCTTTCTTGCTTGTCTCTTTCCCTTAGATGGCCTGTCCTGCTTGCTGCTTAGCGCTTCGATGGATCAGACGATCCTGCTGTGGGAATGGAATGTGGAAAAGAACAAAACAAAGGCTCTTCACTGTTGTAGAGGACATGCAGGCAGTGTGGAATCTGTAGCCGTGGATGGCTCAAGGTCTAAAGTGAGTTACATGGCTTCTCCCACCTTATTCCTAACTCATTTATTGTTGTTAAGTAGCAGGCATGCCCAAACTATAGGACATAGGCCAGGTACGGCCCCCAAAGCCATTTCTTCAGGCCTGCGACACCCTCCTCAAACCAGGAAGTAAATATGGATGCTTCCGCACATATACGAAAAGTGGCCATTTTGTATCCTGGTTTGGTGCAGGAAACAAAATGGCCACTTTTGCACATGTGCAGAAGCGGCTGCACCAAACCAGGAAACAAAATGGCCACTTTCACGTATGTGCAGAAGCATCTGCACTGTGCATCCACAAACACGCTGTGTTCTGGGGGCATGGTCTGGCTCACGCCCACTCATCTGTTTAAGGAGCATAGTCAGGCCCCCGGCCTGAAAGGTTTGGGCACCCCTGTTATATACAAACCAACTATTTGATTCATGGTCGAGGAATAGGATTAATAGTTCAAGCCCTAAACAAGGACCTAAGAGCTGTTAAGGTAACGTCTGAGTTTATATGCAGTTCCTAGTAGAGTTGTTTTTTGGAGAGTTGGGGTGTCCAAATCAGATAAGTCCAAAATTTCCAAATATCTAGGGAGTCCTTTAGGTTTTGCTCCAAGGGTTCCAATTACTATGAGAACAACAACAGATTTCTTCCTCCATAGACACTCGACTTGAATTTGCAAATCACAATATTTTGTGATTTTCTCCAGTTGTTCGTCTTCAATTTGTGGTTCTTCTGGTATAGCAATGTCAATAAACCAGACTTTCTTCTTTTCCACAACAGTTATATCAGGTGTGTTATGAGTCAAATGTCTGTCTGTTTGAATTTTAAAATCCCACAGGATCTTGACTCTTATTTTCTAAAATTTTCTCTACTTGATGTTCCTGCATTCAAATCCAATTTTTTTTGCAAAATTTCCAATGGATAATTTTTGCATCATCATCATCGTGGAAAGGAGGTTGAGGAGATATTGTAGTCACAGAACGTTTTTCACTCCTCTGCAGTTTTGGAACATTAAAACCAAAACATTGCCCATCTCTTAATAATTTGAAGACTTGTGCTGACATTTGGCAAATGTCCTGCACTGCTACCTAAAACACTCAGGTGTAAAACTGAAGCACAGACTCTTTCTCTTTTCACCTTGTTGAATACTTTCATTTCCCCCCTTTTGAACTGAAACAACAAATACTGGGTGAATTTTTGATGATTGTTAAAGCCATTGGAGGATGACAAATTATTTCTAAATCATGCCTCTCTAGGGCTACTTGTCAACTTTCCCTGGTTGTGGCAGCAATAGCATGCTTTACCTCATCGCAAAAAGCTTGAGAATGTGGCTGGACGCATCCATCTTTGGTTATTGCATAAGTTTATATCTCAGCTTTCCTCCGTCATAAAATTCAAAAATGGCTTATGTAAAGTTTCTAGATGGTTTTGTTACTCTTCGGTGATGGCACAAAATGTCAGTTATGAAGGACATGAATGTGCCTGCTGAGATCAGTGTAAATCTGGCCTAGGGCCCTTTGTGGTTTAAGCCTCATTCATAATGAGTTAGACGTAGAGCTCTCCTTCACTGTTACCAACCTCTTCAGCTTCCCAGATGTACAGATGGGCAAAATGGGAGCTTTGGGGAACCAACATGGCGGCAGCAACGTTAGGCAAGGTAGGGGTTCCACTGGATTTATTCCATTAATTTCAGACATAAATGAAATAATAAGTGAAACCAGGAAAGTTGGCAATAATGTTTCCATGCAAACCAACTATAGTTGATACTCCTCTTTTCAATATTGTAACATTTTTTATTAGATTAACTCATTTGAGTTGCATTTGGTAGAAGTTTACAAAGGATTACAAAGTGGGTTTAAACAATATTAATTGAAAATTGTGTTTTGTTCTATTTTATTAGTTTTGCAGTGGATCCTGGGATAAGATGTTAAAAATCTGGTCTGCAGGTGAGAGTGGTCTTCAACTCTAAATTACCTTTTTACGCCATTACCCCGTCTCTAAGGCCTTTAACATTTGACAATACACTCATTTCCAACCATAAATTTAAAGTAACCTGCAACAACACATAGTTATGTTAGTTGCAGTATGTTTAAAATGTGGAATTCAAAAATTTTATCTGCACATAGCAGTACTGAGTGTTGGGTAAAGTAGTTTGAGTGATGATAATAGTGGATGGGTTCAATTAATGTCTGGTCTACACAGGTCATATGTAAGCAAGTGACTGTCATTTAGGGATGGGAAGGAAACTTGAGATTCTCAAAAACTTGTACCACAATAGAACTAAGCAAATAGTCTAGACCAGTGATGGCGAACCTTTTAGATACCGAGTGCCCAAACTGCAACTCATAACCCACTTATTTATCGCAAAGTCCCAACATAGCAACAGTTGTTTTGTTGTTCAGTTGCACAGTCGATTCCAACCCTTTGTGACCCCATGGACCACTGTCCGCCAGGCACCTCTGTCCTCCACCATCCTCGTCAACTCGCTCAGTTCTGTACCCATTGTCTCTACAATACCATCTAGCCATCTCATTTTTGGCCGCCCCCTTCTTCTTTTGTCCTCCACCTTTCCCAGCATCAAGGCTTTCTCAAGCAAATCCTCTCTTCTCGTTGGATGTCCAAAGTACTTTAGCTTCATTTTTACTATTTGACCTTCTAAGGAGCAGTTAGGGTTCATTTCTTCTAAGATTGACCTATTTGTTCTCCTTGCTGTCCAGGGGACTCTCAAAACTCTCCTCCAACACCACATCTCAAAGGCATCTATTCTTCTGCGCTCAGCTTTCCTAATGGTCCAGCTCAGCAACAGAGGAGGAGGGAAATGCTCCCATTGGGCTGCTAGGCAGAGGGGCGGGGCAACTTATGTGCTGGGGTGACTGCATGGGTGCCCACAGAGAGGGATCCGAGTGCTACCTCTGACACACATGCCATAGATTTGCCACCACTGGTCTAGATAATATCAAGTTGTATCTGGAGTAAAATTACAATCTTGTACATGCTTACCTGGAAATAAGTTCCTTTTGAACTCCAGATTTGCATTTTGAAAAGATATACGTACAATTGGAAAGTTGGACATTGAACTGCCTTTTGTGAAATGTAAACTTCCAAATAATTGTGATTATGGATCATAATGGTGAAAGTGGAATTCATAAATCATGTATTTAAATATCCAAGTAACTTCTTGTGGATCAATTTATAACCACATTTCAAGAATATCTTTACAGGAGGTTTCTCAGATCTGGGCCCTTGCTACTATTTTGGAGTAAAATTCCCAACAATTTCCACTTTTGCCCATGTTGGTTGATGTTAATGTAAATTATAGCCTAGGATATCTGGAGAAGGGTGCTTTAAAATTTAATTATGTTTGTTTTGAATTCCAGATATAGAATGTTTAAGAGTATAAACTCTTGGTTTGTGGAGAATGAGTGGATATGCTACATGATAATATACAGTAGTACCTTGCTTAAAGAGCATAATGCGTTCCACGGGATTGCTCTTTAAGCGAGTTTGCTCTTTAAGCAAAACGCCATTGTAAGTGATCAATTGTGGGGGGGATTGCGAACCCCGATTTAGTTGTTAAGGGAGTTTTTGTTTGGTTTTAGTTGTTAAGCGAGGTGATCATTCAGAGAAAAATCTGCTCTTTAAGCGAGTTAGTCCCTAAGCGAGGCACTCTTTATGCGAGGATTTACTGTATTGGGTCTCATTATTTCAAAGTGCAAAGTAGAGTTGATCAGATATTTTAGTTTCAGCTTTGTTAGAACTGAGCCAGAGTCCTTTTGCAGTAGAAGCTGCATTTGTGAAAGTGGGAGGTTATTAAATGAATTGTGATCCAGATAATCTTACTTTAACTTCAGTGCCTACTGATGAAGAAGATGAAATGGAAGTGGAAGAAGTAGCCAACAGACCAAGGAAAAAGCAGAAAACTGAGCAGCTAGGACTAACAAGAGTAAGATATAGTTGGATTATTTAGAATTATAATCTGCCGAGTGGTAACCAACAGTTTGTGAAAATCACCACTAGTGGGTAAAAACATTCTACCAGTGGGAATTTTGGGAAATTAAACACCCCCACCCCCACCGTGGGCATCCAAGGATTTCCGCAGGGATAAAGTTATCCCAAGGAAGCATTGAGACCTTCAACGGTTGGGTTTGGAAATCTTTAATTCATAAAAAAACAACCTCAACTGATGATCTCATCCAGTGTGGTATAAATCACACTGCCAGATGTCAGCCTCTGTTTTACTTATGGTTTTGGCAATTAACGCAAATGACATACCTTTTGAAAACAAATTGCTATACATTAAAAAAATCCTGTTGACACTATCAGTTGCATACCAAGCCATGTGACGGCATGCAACATATAAAACCTATTTCTTCGTTTGTGAGGGTTCATATCTAAGTTACACTTTTTGCATAATTGTGGAGCAGGATTTCAGCCTTTGAAAATATATATAGTGTTACAGCTTTACAGGCTTAAGCATATTTCATAAAATGAAATATTCCCAATAACTCATTCTCCCAATCTCTTTTGTGTCTAGACTCCCATTGCAACTCTCTCTGGCCATACAGAATCAGTGTCTTCAGTACTTTGGTCCGATACAGATGAAATTTGCAGTGGTTCTTGGGACCACACAATAAAGATCTGGGATGTTGAAACAGGAGGCATCAAATCAACATTGGTGAGTTTGCAATCTAACTCAGTTGCTTCTCAGATTGCTGTTTAATTGTTTTTCAACAGAGCATTTGTGTAAAACTAAAAGAGTGGTTTTTTACTGATTCCTTCTCCTACTCTTACACAGACTGGAAACAAAGTATTTAATTCTGTATCCTACTCCCCATTGTGTCGCCGTCTAGCCTCTGGAAGCACTGACAGACACATTAGGTTATGGGATCCTCGGACCAAAGGTAAGTGAAAGAAGAGAGTGTGAGTGAATGCAATAACTTTACACATTTTTTCATAGTTAAAATGGTGGGGTAATACATTTTATTTAACTGTATAAATTGCTTCAGAATAAGTTTTCTGTTAAGTTTTCACACACAGCAAGGATTGGTCAAGTATGTTTACAACATGAGACCCATGGGGTCAACAGGAATTGGATCAGCCTCTCGCTGCTCTCTGTAGTGTTTATTTTTTAGGTTGCCAAAAGCCTGTGGGACCTGCTCACATTGTCCATTTAGAACAGGAGTTCTCAACCTTTTTAAGCTGGGTCACATTCCCTCAGACAGTTTCAGGGGCCCAATAACCATTTTGCCCTTCTTCCACCACGTGACACTTCCTTGTGTGGTGGAGGCGGTGGGGGAGCCACATGAAATGGTGCCACAGGCCACAGGTTGAGAACCCCTGATTTAGAAGAATTAGATAACAGGTTGTGGGAACGCCTCTCTTCTGCCTGACTTTCTGGACCGCCTCTGTTACTCACAGTAGACGGCAACGGCAGAACCTTTGATCCTCCAGATGTTGTCGTTTCCATCTCTCATAATCCCTTATGATTGACATTTGCTGTCTGGGGGTTCTGGTCTTAGACCAAAACATCCAGAGGGCCAAACTTTCAACAGCGCTAGATACAGGGAGACTGGACTATGTTGACAAATAATTTGAATTGGCCTAAGGCATCCCTATTGCTAGTTTGCAGGTGTCCTGTCTTTTGTTTATTAAACATCACACTTCTTTCTTTTAAGGAACTAGATCATTTTGACATTTAAAACCAAACATGTTATTTCATGAGTGGCCTAGTTGTGGCAAGGTTAGTGCAGGCAACAGAGGTTTGTGGCACATCTGAAAAGGAGAAAGATAGGCCTGTTCTAGCATTGAATTAGAGCTGCGTTCTCTTCAGTTGAAATCCTGTTCTGTAGCCTAGTAAATCACAATAAGATTGGGTTCATTGAATCAGTGGGGATTTGGTGAGTGTGCTGTTCCAAAAAATACACTGAATTATAGGCTGACTCCAAATTACGATGCTAAATAAAAATATTTTAACCACTGTCTACTTTCTTGAGATAAACTAGGTACATGAAAGAGTGGGAGTTGTCTTATGTATTGTAGTGTGTGGTGGCATGTCACTGTATTTTTTGTTTGTTTTTAACTTCCTTTGTAGCAGAGCTGCCCAAAATGTTGACCATTGGTGGTTTCTGTATGCAGTCTTCATTGTCTACAAACTATAAATGACTGTCTTCATAAGTTTTGTTTAGTGAGATTTATCTGTCTTATTTCAGATGGTTCTTTGGTACTACTTTCTCTTACCTCACATACTGGCTGGGTGACATCAGTGAAGTGGTCACCCACACATGAACAACAACTCATCTCGGGCTCTTTGGACAACATTGTCAAACTCTGGGACACAAGGAGGTAAAAGCTTAAATCAGGGATTTTGTTGTTGGCTGCACAGAAGTAATAATTTAGTGTCAGAATTTTTGCTGGAGAAACTGCTCAGGGGATGCCCGAATGAGGTTCCTTTCATGCCCCCAAGATCTTTACCCACCAAAATGGTCCCTATTTATCTACTTGCAATTTCTTGCTTTTGATCTGCTAGGTTGGCAGGAGTCGACTTGCCGGCCTTCCAGCTAGCAAGGTGAGCTTCTTAACCACTGAGCCACAGCGCAAATTCCTGATGAATAACACACCAACTGAAAAATGCTTGTTTTCATTCTGTGAAGCATTCTTGCATCATTGATGTGTATTGTAGGACATCTCAATTTTCTTATGGTTTGACTGCAGAACAAGATTTATTTATTTAATTTTATAGTACTGTAACTAGAATTAATGGAATTAAAAAATGACATGTTCTTGAGGAATTGTAGTTTTTTTTAAAAATGACCAAAGATAGAAGACTGATGGAAAGGTTTGTCCTGAAGAAACATAATATGTTTGCCATCCAAATAATATGAGTTTTCATGAAATATAAGAAGCAAACATGACTTTCTCTAATATCTATGTCTCATCAGTTGTAAGGCTCCCCTCTATGATTTGGCTGCTCATGAAGACAAGGTCTTTTGTGTGGAATGGACAGAAACTGGGGTAAGAACTTCTTATTGCTAAATAGATACAGTGGCATAGAAGCTGAGAATAATTCTGATGCTCAACTCGACAGGAAATGAAATATTTGTCTAATAAATTGACATTACAATAAATGATTTTTATATTTTAGTTATGCACAACAGAACAGCATAGGCAGATTATTTTAAACTGAGTGAAGAAATTATTTTGCAAGAACATTAATACTATTTAGCACATTTATAGCATTAACAAGAGGCTTACGTAACACAAAACTCACACAACAAAAAGAAATACATAGAAAATAGTGGCTTGGTTAACATTTGTTCGGAACAGATTACCGTATATACTCGAGTATAAGCCAATCCAAATATAAGCCGATGTACCTAATTTTGACCTGAAAACCCAGGAAAATAGATTTATCTGAGTATAAGCCGAGGATGGGAAATACAGCAGCTGCTAGTGAGTTTCTATAATCAAAATACATGAAAATATGGTAGAATTAATTAAATTGTTGGCACATCTCAATCCAGCATGGTTCTGGGACCTTCATGGTCATTGACCTGAGTAGAAGCTGAGCCCCCTTTTTGAGGCTCACTTTTGGGGCTGAAAAACTCTGCTTATACTCGAGTATATACGGCAATTGGTTTTCAATGCATTCCTATGGGAAACCATTTTGGTTAGCACATTTTGGTTTTCAATGCATTCCTATGGGAAATTCACTTTACAAATTTTTCTTAGTACAAAAGGTCCTGGGGACTGCATTATATTTGTTAAGCGAGTGTCCACTGTATGTCTTTCAGTATCATGAGGTTTCTGCTCCCTAATATTAAACACACATACATATACCCTAGCATTGGAAAACACAAAATGTGCAAAACAGACATTCAAATGCAAACAAAGACTTTGCCACCACATACTCTTAATGTTGATGTGAAAAACTTCCCTTGCATTTGTAGATGGATCAAAAGCTTCTCAGAACTGGAAAACTCATTATGTTACTCTTTTTATATAGAGTGAAGCAGGATTTTTTTTTACATTATTTAGAATGTAGTTGTGTTGAGGTTGTGAAACAACAGGTTATCAAAGTCTCTTTCTAATATAAGGTTCCTTTCCCATCTATTCTAGTTGCTGTTGAGTGGTGGAGCAGACAACAAGCTATATTCCTACCGATACAAAGCAACCACTTCTGATATTGGAGCATGAAAGGAAGTGTGCAGTCAGTCAATCAAGACAACTCTCGTTCAGCAGATAGTCTTGCAATCTTTTGTACTCAAACTTTATAAAATGAGCAGTTTTCTAATTTTACCAATAAGAGATTGAATCAAGTGTTCTAGTGATTGGAATTCTTCTCATGGGATGTTCCTGCTAGGTGACAGAAAGAAAGTGATATATTTTACAAGTTCCTCCTTCCGTTGAAAAAGATGCTTTGAAGGATTGGAAGGACACTGTACAACAGCATGGATAGTGCTGGGTTTAAGGAAGAATCAGTAAAAATCCCCGCCCCGGTTTGTCTTGGGAGCATAAATTGAATCAGTCTTGTCTATGAACAGAAGAAACCTTTCTTTAGTAGAGGCACTGGATCTAACCCTATATCTCTATAGGAGCAAAAAGAGTTTCCAGTCATTTCAGGCAGGGGTGAGATGGTTGTACGGTAGTCATTTGAAGTAGACCTGAGTTAATAATTTCAGTGTGTTTGTGCATTATTGCTTATTCAGTTGTTTTATTTACAACTTTATTAAATATTTTTGATTTGTGCAACTATCCCTTTTTAAAAATTATCTTATTCTATTAACTTCAGCAAAAACTTCAGCTGTTTGCAAATAAAGATCTGTTACAGGCAGACTGTAGTCAACATTGGATCCAGTGAGATGTTAAGCATTACCTAATGCGGTTGTAATGCAATTTTGCATCACTTTTAAACAGTTGTTTTCTTGGCACAGTATGTGAAATACAACAGATGCCACCACGGAAGTATCAGACTTGCTGTTTCTTAAACAGCAAACAATTTTACCATCTATAAGTCACTCTTGAACCTGAGATAATATAAATATAGATTGCTCTGTGACATGAGACTATTTTGAAAAGATTTGTTTAGACCAGGATTGAGAGGCCTAGAGCCCTCTTGATGATATTGGCTGCCATCAGTGTTGGTTTGTGACAAAGATGATAGCAAATATCACCCAGAAACTTGAGGGGTGTGTGTGTCACTATAAATTACCTATCCCACTTTGAACATACAGTGGTACCTTTCACTTAAAAAGCATAATGTGTTCCATGGGATTCCTCTTTAAGCAAGTTTGCTCTTTAAGTAAAACGCCATTGTAAGTGACCAATTGTGACTTCTGGTGCGTGTGTGTGGGGTGATTGCGAATCCTGATTTAGTTAAGTGAGTTTTTGGTTGCTTTTAGTTAAGCAAGGCAACCATTCAGAGAAAATTCTGCTCTTTAAGCGAGTTACTTTCTAAGCGAGGCGCTCTTTGTGCGAATTATTATGGTACTAGTGACATCTGAAATGGCTCCTTAGATGGAGATAGAGTCAAAAACTTTGGCATCCCAGTGGAGAAGGTTGTGATTCACCACCACAGATCCAGTGGTGAAAGAACTAAAATTCTTAGCAATACAAGGGATAACTCGCCACATGGTATGTTATCTGGTTCGATTTACTGACTGAGGTAGACATAATCAGCTACTTCTTCAGTCTCGGTTCCAATCTCGAGTGGATAAGAAGATGCAAAGCACCTTGGATTGCCTTTATATAAACCAATGTTAACAAATGACAGTCTACCAGTGAATATCAGAGCAAACTTAGTCGATACGACAGTGTTACCAGCAATGTTGTGTGCATCTGAAACATGGGCAATAACAACATCAGAGGAAGAAAAACTGGCAGTAACTCAAAGAGCAATGGAAAGATGGATGTGGGGAGTAACAGTTAGGGTCCTTCATTGCTGACAAAGTAGTGCTCCACCAGAATATCTATTTTCGGTAGCGAAAGTTGTCTTGGCTTTTCATTTACAGCAGCCTATTGTTTTGCCAACTTTCTTCCTGTCCCCATCATCGGACTTAGAAAGGAAGTTTCACATGTTGGATGTGAAAAGAGCATTGGCTTTTTATTTAGACAGGACTAGAAGTTTTAGGAAAACTTAACATCTGTTAGTCTGCCACGCTCGACCTAACATCTCTACTCTGAGTAGTTGTCACAAGGGACAGCGAAAGAATTTTGAGCAGCTCTGGAGGATAAAGTTACTTTGTTGGATTGCAGTTTCCAGAATCCCTCAATCAATATAGTCATGTAGCCAACGTATCTTATACAGGTGGTCCTTCCCAATTTTGTATCTGCTGTTTCAGTTTCCCACAAATCTAGAAATACACCACCACCACCCGTACACATGTATTTCTGACACATTACCATCGCTGGCCATTAGAGGCCACTGTCTGCAGTGTAACATTTATAAGGAACTGAGGCAAACATTTTGGTAGCACTCAAGCAGAGGGATGGAGGCATTTGAACCCCCTTCCTCCACTTCTGTGACTTGGTTATATGTGTTAAATATAATGTTCACTGCTACCCAGTTTCAGGTATCCATAAAAGGTCTCGGAATGTATCCTTCACAAATAAGGGAGGCAACCTGTAATGTGAGGGAAAATGTCTGTAACAGAAGAGGCTAATGGTTGTGGAGTTACTTGGAGGGAGTCCGAGATGGCTTCTGTAGGGTGAGTTGCAGGCCACTGGTATTCTGAGGAAGAGGAAGGCCTGAGGGAAGGGCGGGTAGCCGGGTAGCTAGAGAATCCCTTCCCACTTTCCGGCAGTGAGGCCTCCCTCTCCTTTTCCATACAAGAGGAACACATGCAGATTTTCTAGACCAGTCCGTCCCTTGCCTCCCTCTCCTCTCCCAAAACTCCCAGGAGCCTTTCAAGAGAAGGTTAGGGTGGTGCCAATCACAGTGTGCAATGGAACCATTTCTTAAACAGGAGAAATTGTAAATTCATGGTTTAATTTATGAATTTTCTGTAAGCCGCCTAGAGTCAGGTTCTCCTGATTGGGGCGGGATAATAAATATAAATAAATAAATAAATATAAATAAATAAATAAATAAGGGTCTGCAGGTCTCCTCCCAATATCTTTCCAAGTGGGTTGTGGAGACCATCATGCTGGCTTGTAACTTGGCACATCAGGAGCCTCCCATGGGTCCACATGCCCATTTTACTCAAGCCATATTGACATCCGTTGCTTTTTCCTGAGGTGTCGCCCTTCAGGACATCTGTCAGGCAGCAATGTAGGCTCAGCCTTCCACTTTCATGAGGCATTACTGGCTGGATGTGAGGGAGTCCCGCCATGCAACCTTCAGTCGAAGAGTCCTGAGAGTAGTTCTCCAATGATGCCCTCGGTCCTGGTAAGTCAGCTTGGGAATCACCCATTAATATGGATTCTCATGGACTATGAAGGAGAAAGGTAGGTTACCTATTGTATAGTTCTCCGAGTGGTCCTGTGATCATTCATATGTCCTGCCCTAGCTTCCCTTTCATTGTAGATACCACCCATACAGTGACTATGCAAATGGAACTGAGGGAACAGGGTGGGGGCCCAACGCTAGGCATGCAGGGATAGTGTTTTCTTCTAAAGCTAAGCTTGGAAGAGCTGACCACCGCGCATGCGTGGACAGGAAACCCATTAGTATGAATACTCACAGGACCTCTCGGAGAACTGTTAAGGTAGGTAACCTACCTCTTTACTGTACTACTTTAACCGAAATGCAGTTTCCCATAGGAATGCATTGAAAACCCAATTAATCCGTTCCCAAAAAATTCCGTCAATTGAGCCACTATTTTCTATGGATTTTCTTTAGTTATGCGATTTTCATGTTAAATGAACTGTTTGTTAATTGAGGTTCCACTGTATTAGCTATTTGTTTCTCAACTTCAAGCCCAATTCTGTCTCTTCTACTTGTGTATCACATTTGCTAGTTGAAAACACGCAGGAAGTCTATATAATTTGAACACACAATATATTAATTCGGATGCTGTCTTTGAAAATTTGTTACTCAGCCATAAGTGTCACTATTTCACTGGAGGTTTTCTTTCCAGATAAGTATACATAAGATTGGATTTTTCCATGTACCGTATTATCATAGGTTGAATTCAATTATAAGTGCATCTATGCGATCTTTCTTCTTGTCTATGATTTCAATAATTTAGCTTCAACAATGCATCCCATTCTGTTTAGAAAGATGAAAGCAGTTTTTAAAACTTATTTTCAATGTTTCTTATACAATGAAATGAGAAAGTGCTAAGCACGTATTACCATAGTTTCATTTTTAATGTTTTCTATTTTTTAAGGAAATATTTTTCTACGAGCCAAAATTGAAAGCAGATTACAGTACTTACTTTGGGTCATTATTTCATTTTCTTTAAAATGAGTGACTAGCTCCATTAAACAACTGGGAAAAAAATTCAGAAATATGTAGGGAGTGGGGCAGGATTAGAAGAGATTTGTAGAATTATGAAATAGACATGTTGTTATAGTTGACTACTTTCAACACTGGGTTAAGCCTTTGCTCCTCTTAATCTCTGCCCGAATTATAGGAAATCTCTTGTGTGCAGACAGTAAACAAGTAAGCAATATGGCACCAGTCTCATTTCTGTTGTTTTGATGTCTGCCTTTTGTTATGTAATTCTAGGGTAAAATACTCTTATACTGTACTACAAATTATATTTTGTCAGGGAGGAATATACTGTCACCAAAGCCTATCAAGAAAACAAGGAGAATAACAATTAAAATAGCAGCTTTGATCAAATCATCTGAGGGGGAGACAGTGTGCAAGACTACATCTCACTGTGACTCACTGAGAAGTACAACTCAGTTTTAAGTGCATCAATGTAATCCTCCTTGTCAATGGTCTCAGTAGTTTAGAGTCAATAGTGCAAAGCAGGTCAGGGGTTAGAGTTCCTTAATGCGCCTCACATCAGCAGGAACAACTATGTACTTCAAAAGAGAATCAGCAGTGGTAGCAAATATAGTGACAGTAGAGAGGGATGGGTGTAAAGCCCTCAAGCAGTTGCAACCTCCCAACCAGAGAGTGTGGCCCCACCCTCTCCTCAAGAGAGGGTACCTACAGGCATGCGAGTCACTTACCTAGCATCCTCAAACCTACAGCTAGGTAATTGGTGCATAAGGACAGCTCTTCAGATGAGAGCAAGTTTGAAGAAAGAGGTGTAAATTTGAGATTTTAAGTAAAAATTATATTGACTTTAGAATATAAATGCATGTTTTCTTTTTGTTTGATATATTTCTTTCAACACATTATGGTACAAATACTTGATTTTCACTGACTGAGGGATTATATATAACCGGGGAGGGAGGCTCAAGCGCTGCTGAACTTCATTGATCAGAGGTTATAGGAATTGCAGTCGGCCAACTATTGAGGTCTACTAGTTTCTCCTTGGGCTAGGGTTTAAGAAGGAAACCCTGCTATATTGGCAAAATTTGATACATACAGGCAGTACAGATAGGTCACCAGACCTTTTTATTGGAAGATCAGTTAAAATAAGGCAGAGACATGATATGGTAAATGGCGTGGTGAGAAGTATATGTAAGCTGTGTGCCATACATTCATTATCCATATTTCCCACCATCTGTTGAGTTCAATGCAAAAACTATATATACAGTACAGTACAATGGTATTCTTGAGTATTGACCAGATACAGCTGCGAACTTGCCGAAGTTTTGAAACACTGTTGTATCAACATAGCATGCCTTCAAGAAGCCAGATGGAAGGACCAGAAATCCAAGGATATTGGAGAGTGTTATAAGCCAAATGACCAGATCATGTCCATTAAAAAGTGTTGCCGTTGTCCTACACTCTTACTTCATGTTTTTTCACTACTGACACCCCCATCCCCTGACTCAAGGTGTTTTCTGCCTATCCCCCATAAGCAGAACTTGACAAAGACACCAAGGACCAATTCTGGAATGAACAGGCCAATATCTCTGCCTGCTTGCCTGCCTGCTACTCCTCTATGGTGCCTGGAATGTCCACATGGGAAGTATACAAGAAGGATAACAGTGCCATGGGAATTAAGGTTATGGAATGTGCAATAATTATAATTTTCATGCTAGAAATTATTCTGGGTTGAAAGGATTTTTGCTGGAGAAACTGCTCAGGGGATGCCCGAATGAAGTTCCTTTCATGTCCCCAAGATCTTTCCCACCAAAGTGATCCCTATTTATCTACTTGCAATTTCTTGCTTTTGATCTGCTAAGTTGGCAGGAGCTGGGACAGAGACGGGAGCTCACTCCATCATGCAATATCTGGGGCTCGAACTGCTGACTGCCAGCCTTCCAACTAACAAGGCAAACTTCTCAACCAGTGAGCAACTACAGCCTCTCGGAACCTGCAATGAAAATTGAGTACACATTCTTGATCTTTCAGATCTCGTAATCTGCAACACCTTTTCCAAAAAACAAAACCCATCTCATCACTGACACCAATGGCAGAAATAATTGTCAGATTGATTTTATTCTCCTGAGAAAACATGAGTTTCCCATCTTATCCAACATGAAGGTTATCCTTTCTGACCTCCTTACCCCACAACACAGAGCTAAAGATAAAATGCCGTAAGTGAATGGATGGTACCATAGGCCCAGAGAAGATCAAATGGTGGAAACTATGAAACCATAAAGAATAGATGATTAGAAAAATCATATTTCCATTTATCAACATCACCTCCCAACCTTTTTGGAGTAATAACCCCCTTTTATAATAGCCATGTAACCTGTGACTCCCCACTTCGTTTCATTAAAAATAATTTAATAGTGTATAGAAAACACATTATTTTACCCCAACAGTTGCTTTGCCACATGATTCACCTTACAATGGCAGCTCTCTAAGCCCCCCCTCCCCGCTCCCTCCTTCCAAGACACATTTCATCAATGGTGTGTAGCATAAGTATGGCGATTCCTCAGAAAACACTTTGTGACCCCCTTGGAGGTCACAAGGAACTGGTGATACATAGAACAAAATCAGCATGAAATTTGAAATGCTGCCACTGCATATTAAAAGCTATTCTCCTAAGTTGCCATATTTAAATTTTAGTTTGATATACACCCTTGCACGAGAACAAAAATAAAAACACTGCAGCGCTTTAAAGACTGCTATATTTTTACTGCGAGCTTTTGTGGATCAAGTCCACTTCTTCAGACAAAGGAGTAAAATGTCCAGGTATGAGTTATATACACCAGATGCAGAGGTAAAAAGGTTACAAGGAAAAGAGTAATCAAGCAGAATGACAGATAAGCATGCATATTAATACAGCTTCCTGATATGCATGCTTATCTGATATGCATGTTTATCTGTCATTCTGCATGATTACTCTTTACCTTGTAAAGAGAAGAGGAAGTGCTAATTGTCTGCAAAATCCAACAGTAGCAAAACTCATTTTTGACTTGATTCTATGTTTTACATGGGACACAACCTCCAGTCTGAACACAAACATGACTCAAGTACATATGTTTATTTCTGTATGCAAGCTAAACATATGTTGCTCTCAATTTTTAAACCAGCTTTCTTTGCAAAAGCAACAAGCTGACCTTTCAAATCATGCAAGGCCAGAACTCAAACTCAGAAGACAGGCTGGTTGCAGGGGTACCAGAGGTGGCACTGGGAAAGGCCAATTGCCACAAGAAAAGATAATCCTTTGCAGCAGCACATGAAAAACCTACATCTTGATCACAATTTCCTGACATTCCTTGAATTCTCGCCAATTTTCCTGATTTTCTTTGAGATTCAGAAAGTGCCAACATTGAAATATGAGATGCACTGACTTAGTAAACGTCATGACCTTCAGCTCACAACAGCTGAACAAGGCTATTAATTATGGGACATGTTCACAGGGTTATTGTAAATCAGATGCAGCTTGACACAACAGAAGAACTCAACAGAGATTATACATAATTCTTAAGAGACATAAGGTCCAAACATATTCCATTTTAAGAGCTGGCTCATGCTCTGGTTGCTCTGCATTACTTCCAGACTTAAAATTACAGTTCACTACCAATGTGGCAAGTAATGCACCCATAATAAAGCAACACATACAAAAGAAGTTACAAGTAGCATGAGCCCTGGTGGAACAGTGGTTAAACTGCAGTCCTGCAACCAAAAGGTTGTAGTTCAATCCTGACCAGAGCACAAGGTTGACTCAGCCTTCCAAGGTTGGTAAAATGAGTACCCAGCATGTTTGGTGCAAAATGCTAATTAACTTGTGAACCACCCAGAGAGTGCACTAAGCGCTATGGGGTGGTATAGAAGTGTGATTGCTTTGCTTTAGTAAGACATTTCTATATGGAAAACTCAAAGCATATTTGGCATCCTCCTTTGATGGCACATCCTGAGGACAAGCATGGAAGGGGTGCAATACAATTAGTAACCAATGGGGAAAAAATAATGGAATTAATATTGGACAAACAAGCTATCTAAACAACATAAACAAACTCCAGCAGAGTTCTATGCAAATTTAACACAGCAGCAGCTCTCTTAGATTGAAGACTGAAGCTCAGGAGGACCCAACATCTTCTTTTTAGAGTGTTTGGATGTTGAATTGGATCCCCCTCCCCCAGTCAACAAGAGTTTTGCCCTTTTAGACATCTGTCTAAGTTGTGCATGTGCAAAATTAACCCATTAGTGTGCATTCACAGGGACCAAGAAGTAGAAGCTTCTGCCAAAGTTGCAATGTGAGTTTACTTCTCCTAGGACACTGACTATCCAGTGAAAACTCTGGCTATTTTTCATTTTTTAAAGGAAAAATAAAAGGCAAGCCCTCTCCAAAATCTATGCCATTGTTAATACAAACATCATCAATTAGCTTAAATAATTCTGTTGCAAAATAACAGATAAGAACACTTCAGATAGATTTCAAAATTAAACAAAATCATACCAATGATGGCTCTCATGCTTACAAATTCATCATGGTGGAAAAAAACAGAAGCAAGACACATTTTCACTTGAAATATTTATTGAAACTGTGCAAGTCCCATAAAGGTGAGTAAAACACTTTTTTTTTTGTAAAAAAATTTCAATAAAATTTCTTGCAGACATAAGTCATACAATAAAAACAATAGAAAAACAAGAAATGCCCAAACACACAGGTGTGCTTTGAGAGAAATAAGACTGTTTAAAAAATCTTACATATATTTAGACATCATTGGCCCTTGCAGATATAGTACACAGGGTACCAAATTGAGCATGGACTTTTCCATGACCTTTTCCCCTAGTACCAGCATAAAACAGGAGAGCCAGTCTCTAATAAGAGTAGGTAAACCCAGAAGGGAAACACATCACATGCCACTGGCAGTGAATTGCTGCATTAAAATTACACTACACAATATTCAAACAGTTAAGGATGGTAGTAGGAAAAATGCAACTTCATGAATATTTTGTTTGCATTTGAACGCATGTAAATAGGACACTGACAGCCAAACAAATGGTGGTACAAAAAAAATCAAAGAAAAAGTTTGGGAACAAATCCATTACAGAGAGTTCCTACCTTTTTGTCACCTAGTACTGTACTGGAACTCTGTATTGGCTAAGGAATTATGACTTTCACTTCTGAGACTGTATTTACATGCTCCAAATATCTGAAAGCCTTACATTTATCCACAGCTGTATTTTACAACAGCTTATATAGTATGAAATGTGTATTATGAACACTACCTTGACACTTGCCCAAAGACAGCAATACAGCCAACATCAACATCTAGCTAAAACAATACATAACATCCTTCTCTCAAACAGCTCAATTTCAGGTCACTAGCATCTTACAAACACAGCCATTTAATGAAGAGAATTTCATTCCCAGGCAAAGAACAGTAAGCAGCCATGTCCCAAGTGGGGATTATAATAATAAAAGCAGCAATAGCCAATAAAATGACTCCATTTCACTGTCCCAACAATAAAGGAAAGATTACATTTCAGTAGCTGAGACTGAAGATTATAGATATTTGCAGGCCTGTACTTTGGAGTATATCCTGGTAAAATTCTCATTTTCCTGACCTCTGCTGGCATTTTTATATCTCTTTCCTTAGAAAATCATACAGTGTCAGGTTGAAATCCAGGGCTGTGTAAGCAGACTTCAGGTCTGGTGATGACATTTCTCCCTCATGTTCCTGCCCCACACCTCACCCCTTATCTTACATAGAGAAACCCTTCAACTTGTTGAACTGGTTGGAGAATTCAAACTTCTGTTGCAACCAATCTTTTTCTTCTTCCCTTCTCTACAAGCCAACCTGGGGGTTGCAGGTAGGAGTGGGGAATAGATAATGAACTGTTGATTATTTTTCTACCACTTGTTTTCTTATTTTTTTTTCTTGCACATGAACAACCTGGCCTACATAGAACATTGGCAACTGGCATATATACAAAAAAGTTGCATGCCTATCACTGCATTGCCAAATTACATAGTGCTATCTTTATAAAATGACTTGGAAATTGTGGCAAATAAAAATATTAAATTTGGTCTCATTAGCTAAAGCTGGATTTAGCTTCACTCTTGTAAATATCTCATTATTCCCCTCCATCCTCTCTGTATTCTACCTCTCTTGAAGTCATTGGTTTAATTACTCTGATGTCACAGAAAACAGCAACATGGGCTGCTGAGAGTGAACCAAGATTATAGAGAATGAGTAATTGAAATATTAAAAGATATGAAGTTAATTTTGCTTACGTAAATCATAGCTTATTCTGCGCTAACAATACATCTCAAGTACAAAACAGTTAGACAGTCTCACTCAAATGGAAATTTTCAAAACAAAGACTTGCTGTTCACAGTACATTTGTAAGCATTTCCCACTTTGTTCAAATTGTTACAAACCATGAGAGCTAAATAAATAATATTTTCTTAATAGAATCCAGAGTGTTAGCTTTCCAATGTGAACCTACAGGCCAACCTGATGTACACCTGAGGATAGTATGCTACCTGCCCTTCTTTGCTCCAGCATAAATGAGGGCATGAAAAAATCATGTTATTATTTTTTTTTTTGAAAAACATTTTACAGCATTAATTAATACAATGAATTAGGAGTGTTGAGCAGTTTCAAAATCCTATGTTTTATACACAATTCTAGACTACAATTTGGCCCTTTGCTATGTGATGGAAATCTCAATGAACCATCACAATCTGGTAACTTAAAAACAGCATGGCAATGTAACATAAAAAGTGGAACCAGACAGAAACAAAATGCAAATCTCTTTCACATAAGAGAAAAGTTGCATAAGGTTGGCCTAGTTTTCCCTGTTATGTTATTTTTCTACATCTGCAACACTTATTTCAATCTGAAATGTCCATATTCAATAAAGTAAGAATTCTCCATGTCCCTCAATTCAGAGGTTTATGCAGCAAAATAAGCTTGATATGCTAGCTAGTTAAATTTGGGGGATGGTGCAAGTCCACCCTGCTGTCTTAATAAAACATCTGAAAAGACAGATGTTTTGAAATCAGAAACAAAAAATGTACCAATACAATGTAAAATTGGGGTACAACATGTAAAAGTACAGAATTCCGGATATGTGAATTAGTTAAGCTATTGCAGTGAAGATAAATGAAGTCTTTCAGCACCTTAGACAAATTAATACATTTGCAGCATACATTTTTGTGGGTCAGAGGCGACTTTTGCATATAATCAAAGCAGTCACCTAATTAGGTAGGTACATATACCCCAAGTACAAAAAAACAAACATGAAGTAAAGCAAAATGCCAAACCATGCAGGAGAGAGAGCTGTGTGTCATATTACCAAACAAAAAAAGCAAGATCCAGTTGTTGCAAATGTGACCAGATCAGGGCCAGTGATCTCACTGGTATGAAGTATGAACAGGCATATCAAGACTAACAGCCAATGTTGCTATGCCTATTTATCACTAATGTGATATATGAATAGGTTGGATTAATGCTACAATATTTTTATTAGTATGAAGTAGTCGTGGGTGAAATATGGCCCTCCAGATACTGTCCAGTCACAGCTTCCAATGGGTCTACAAAACACAGGTAGTGATGAAGAATGCTAGAAACTGCGGACCAATAATATCTGGAAGGCCGCTGCCTTTTAACTCTTAAAGGTTTAATCTTCCTAAACAACACCAAGGGTAGCCCTAGGGTTTTTTTTCTCATCAACTCCATATCAAGATTTTAAAATATATAAAATGTCCTCACATGAAAATGTACAACTTTGGAGATGTTTTGGAATTTGAAAATTTGGGCAGTCTAGCTTATTTTGTTCTGTCTCAGTAAATTATACTTTTGTAGCCAGAATAGTTAAGAACTCTATACAAGCAGATTTCATAACAGAAACACTTTCCTACTGTTATACAGTACTATATATTTTTTTAAAAACACAACAAGAGAAATGAAATGGGCCACATTTGCAGATCAGTCCTAAATATAACCCAAAAGTCCTTAGCTTAACACCTTAACAATATTGCTAGTCAAAAGGAGACTATTTTCAAAAGGAGACTATTTTCACTGAAATAAACTGCTTTAACAAATATCATGCCTGACGAACTATTACCCTCAGTAAACCCACAAAACAGTACTTCAACAAGCAGGAAGAACCATGCATGGTCATTTCAAGATTCATTATGTCTGACTACAAGGTTTATATACTATTGTGGCAAGACATGATTGGATCCAGTGGTTGCCCAAGGCAAATGAAGTTTTCGACAGTGACACAAGAAACCAAGATGTCCCGAGAGGCACTGATGTGACAGTTAGTTGGCATTTTTGCAGAGAGAAGAAGAGAATATTGTTCTTGAACACCAGTCACAGAACTAGGAATAAGTCATTGCACTGCTGGCAGAAGTGCTTCAAAATATTACCAGAAAAGGAATTCCAGACAGGAAGTTTTATTCATGTGCTTACCCATTCCACATCAAATATGTACCAATATTGCTTTTCATTTTAGTCTTAATGATGTTAAGCTTATGTGAGAGCGGGAGAAAACCAAAAGTGATCACATGTCAGAATACTAGAAAATTTTGATCTTTTGGTCCTGAAAGCAGAGATGACAGAGCAACCACCCTGCTTTTGGGTACGCATCATAATAACGTAAATATCTTCTCATTCAAACAAACAGGTCTTCCAGTGTTGTTTGCAGTTTTCACTTTGCAGATGTTCTAAAGATAGCTCTTTAAATCATTTCCCCCCTTCTTCAAAACCCAAACTGAAACTAGGATGCAAAGTATCCGGAAAATTGGTTGGTTCAACAGAAAACCCACAGATGAGGTCTCCCTTCTTTATGGTACCAAGACAAGTGCAGCAGTCTCTCTACCACTCCTCTTTTCCAGATCTCATACCAGTCTAACAGTCATTGTCATGGAGGTCAAAATATCAATTTGACAGGTTTATGAAATTGTCAGCGACTATGTGGCAAACAAACGTAATTTAGAAGGTTTAAATCACAGCTACCTCCAGTAACATTCACTTAAATGTTAAAAGCTAAATTTATCCTTCAGTTTCTTCACCATGGTGGAGAAGAGACCTCTGTGACAATATTTTGTTTGTTCCACGAGAGAGCCGGTCTTGATCTGTATTTGCAGACAAAGAAGCCATGGAAATTGGCTGCAATAACGTGGGCGTCATACCTGATGGGACGGTCAGATTATGAGTAGCACCCTTGAGTGTAAGATCTTGTGTGGGGAGCAGTGGCTTAAGGATGCTGACAAGGCAGAATGCAGAGCCACTTTTAGGAATGAAATTTACTTTATTCTTGTCAGGACAGTAAAAGGCTGGAATTTCATGCAAGGGCTTTGGCCTAGAAAGAGAAAAACAAGAGTGCAAAGACATGAAGTTCAACATGGAAAGCTCCATAGTCCCATAGGTCTCAAGACTTTTATACAGTTCAGCTAAGTATGCAGACCTGGATATTCACCATGTATAACATTTGTGTGATCGATAATTTTAAATGCAGCTATTCAAAAAAAGCACTACTACACTTCATCCTAATTCATTCAGTTTTTACAGGTGTACAACAAAGATAAGCAAACTTTCTTCAGTGCTCCAGATATTCTTGACTAGAAGACTTCAAGACCTGTTCCAACAATATCTGAACTACAACTCTGCCAATCAGGTATGCCACAATTGCTATGCTGGTGCCAGGGATCAAGAAACATGTAACAAGTAGATTCTCTGCTATTAAAATAATGTAAAAATAGAAATGAATTTGGATCACAAACAGACATACTTTTGACCTATGCTTGTCAGCAGCACACAATACAAACATTAGGCTAAAAATGAAATATTATCAATGAACTTCAAAGAAGTTGCTTATCAACCTTGACTACATAAAGTTAACATTTCAGGTTGCAAATGCCAGGTGTAGATTAAGGGGAGATTGCTTACCTGTAAATTAGGGATGGCGTTTTGCATTCCCTACACCTGGGAGAAGCTCGGAAACCTCTATAGCTAAAAGTATCCTATTCAAACATGCCTCTTCTTTTTCCCTTTCAGATCCACACAACAGTCATCATTCTCCCACTTTACCTACCACTCTGTGTTATTATTATGGGGCTGTTTTGGAGTTCCCTACTTTGGATTACAGAATTTCCTTAATTAAATAGTTTCTGAACAACAGCCTCTTCTAAATACAATTTGCTTCAAAATGAGCTTCTAACAGGGTATATCAGCTTTATTATTATTATTGGTATTTTTATATGTGTGTTTTAAACTCTGTGTGTACTTGGGTTGGCGAGTGGTTCTTCTTTTTCATTGTAAACTGCCCAGAGTAATGTTTTGTCATTAAAGGGGTGATTAATTAATTGATTAAACATTTTAAAGCCTGGAGCAAGAGCTCAAAACAGTAACTCTTCACTTCACCACTATCTTCTGAATGGGCAAAGGGGGAAGGAACTGTTCCTACCTGCAATGACATTCCTCTCTCTACTGATGCCTGCCTATTAAGCTATGTATAACCACTCTGCAAGTCTGGCCAGGTTATTATTTATTTTATTTATTGTTCATACTTGATATCCCGCCCCAATCGGGTAAACCCGACTCTGGGCGGCTTACATCCTGAATCATAATATAAAGCCTTAAAAATTCATAAAATTCATAAAAAATATTTAAAACATTCAACAATGAAAGCAAATAAACACATAATAACTAATAAAATATCAGATTGGGGGGGGGGGATGGCTGCTCTTAAATTAGCCATCCTGGGTGGGAACCTACATTGCTGTGTCCCCACACTTGGCCCGCCAGCCATGTCTTCAAGCCCTTCCGAAAGGGGAGGAGCTCCGCCTGCAGGCGCAACTCTGTCGGGAGAAGGTTCCACAGGGCCGGGGCGAACACAGAAAAGGCTCTCTTCCTGGTGCTCGTGAGGCGAGCCTCCCTGGCCGATGGAGTAACAAGAGAGCCCCTCCGGTCCGCCCTGGTGGGACGGGCAGACGTTCTTAGGGTGACGCGGTCTCTTAGGTAACCTGGCCCACTACCATGTAGGGCTTTAAAGGTAATGACCAGCACCTTGAATTGCACCCGGAGGCAAACTGGCAACCAGTGCAGCTCCCGAAGCAGTGGTGAAGCCCGAGCATAACGCCCGCACCCCATCACCACCCGGGCTGCCGCATTCTGGACCAGCTGAAGCCTCCGAATGGTCACCAAGGGCAGCCCCATGTAGAGCGCATTACAGTAATCAAGTCTGGAGGTGACCAAAGCATGCGTGACCATAAGCAAGGCGTCCCGGTCTAGGAGGGGGCGTAACTGGCGTATTACACGAAGTTGTGCAAAAGCCCTCCTGGCCACGGCTGCCACCTGTTCTTCGAACAGTAGTCGTGAGTCCAGGAGGACCCCCAGATTACGCACCGGGTCCTTCTGGGGCAAAACTGCCCCATCCAGAGCCAAAGTTGGTAGCTCCCGTGATAACACAGGACCCCTCACCCATAGCCACTCAGTCTTGCCGGGATTCAGTTGTAGCCCGTTGTCCCCCATCCAGACCCTCACAGCCTCCAGGCACCTGGAGAGGACTTCCACTGCACCGCCTGGGTCCCCACGGGCCGAGATGTACAGCTGGGTATCATCTGCATATTGATGATACCTTACCCCGTGGGAACGGATGATCTCACCCAGCGGCTTCATGTAGATGTTGAATAGGAGAGGAGAGAGCACCGAGCCCTGAGGCACCCCATATTGAAGGGGCCTAGGACTGGACTCTTCCCTCTCCAAGCACACCGACTGGGTCCTGCCCCTCAGAAATGAGGAAAACCAGGACAACACAGTGCCCTGGATCCCCAATCCTTGGAGCCTTCCCAGAAGGATACCATGATCGACGGTATCGAAGGCCGCTGAGAGATCGAGAAGAGCTAGAACGGACGGGTGACCTCCATCCCGCTCTCTCCAGAGGTCATCCACCAAAGCGATTAGTGCAGTTTCCGTACCATATCCGGGCCTGAATCCTGACTGAAAAGGGTCCAGATAATCCGCTTCATCCAGGACATCCTGGAGCTGCCGCGCCACAGCCTTTTCCAAGACCTTTCCCAAGAAGGGTAGGTTGGACACTGGCCGGTAGTTAGTCAATACCATAGGGTCGAGGGATGGCTTTTTTAGGAGGGGGCGCACTATGGCATGTTTGAAAGATGTTGGAAAAGACCCCTCTTTTAATGATGAATTGATGATCGCCTCGACCCACCCACCTGCCACGGCCTTAGAAGCTTTAACCAGCCAGGCAGGGCATGGGTCCAGCACACTGGTCGTGGCGCGGACAGATCCAAGAAGCCTGTCCACTTCCTCAGGGCCAACTGGATCGAACCGATCCCAGATAACATGGCTAGACTGTGCCTCGGTCAACCCCAGTTCATCACTTTCCACGCCGGGCTTAAGCTCTGAGCGAATCCGAGCGACTTTCCCCGCTAGGTAATCAGCAAAAGCTTCAGCAGATCCCTGCCAACCGGGGCCCGCCCCCCCCCTTGCCAAGGAGGGACCTGGTCACCCGGAACAGGGCCGCTGGGCGATTATCTGCGGAGGCAATGAGGGCGGTGAAATATTGGCGTTTCACCGTCCCCATCGCCACTAGGTAGTCTTTAATAGCTGCTCTAACCAGTGTTCGATCGGACTCGCTTTGAGTCTTCACCCAGCGGCGCTCTCGGCGTCTCTTAGCTCGCTTCAGCTCCCTTAGCTCTTCTGTAAACCAGGGGGCAGATCGATCCCCACGAGCATGGAGAGGCCGTAGTGGCGCAATTACATCCAAGGCCGCGGTCGCTTTCCTGTTCCAGGAGTTGACAAGGGCTTCGGACGAATTGCTTCGCAGGTCAAGAGGACAACACCCCAGCTCCCTTTGGAATCCTTCTGGATCCATTAGTCGCCGGGGGCGGGCCCATTTAATCGGCCCTGCCTCCCTACGGTGGAGTCTTGCCCCCAGGAAGTCCAGAGTCACCAGATAGTGATCTGACCATGGCACTGGAGTGATGACTAAATTCCGTACTTTCAGATCACTCTGCCACAGCTCCGACAAAAAGATCAAGTCCGGGGTGTAGCCACTGCTCCTGGTGGGACCCTGGATTACCTGGGTCAGGCCCACGGTTGCCATGGAAGCCATGAACTCCCGAGCCACCTCCGAGCCAATCCCCAATGACGGCAAATTGAAGTCCCCCAGGACCATCAACCTGGGGGTCTCCAACGCCAGCATGGAGACCGCCTCAAGAAGCTCAGGCAGGGAGTCTGCTACTCTGCAGGGAGGCAGGTACATGAGCAGGATTCCCAACTGACCCTTAGGGCCCACACGCAAGAACAGGGCCTCACAACCCGGAATTTGTGGAGCCGTGGCCCTGGCCACTCCCAAGGACTCCCTGGCTACTACGGCAACTCCACCGCCCCTTCCCCTCTCCCTAGGCTGGTGCCAAACACCGAACCCGGCCGGGCAAAGTTCAGACAGGGGTACCCCATCCTCAGGCACCAGCCAGGTCTCGGAGATGCATGCCAGATCAGCCCGCTCCCCCAGAATGGTGTCTGCAAGCAGAGGGGCCTTATTGCAGACTGATCTGGCATTCACCAGCAGCAGCCTAAGGGAAGGGTCACTCTTGACCGGCTGCTCAGGACCCAGAGGTGTAGCTGAGGGGCTAGAACATGGGACAGCAACCAAACATCTGTCCCGCGTTCTCCGTGTGCGGCCCGCCCCTCGGTACCCGTCGTAACACCCCATGCCCATTACCACAGTAATTTGAGCTCCATGAAACCCCCCAGGCCCAGCAGGCGGAGCCTGATCCCCCCTCTCTAGCTGGCAGGACCTTCCTTGCTTCCCCCATCCATTCCCCCAGCCCCGATACTGATGCTGCCCGTCCATTGCCGTCCCTGGTTACAACAGGGGTACCTCATCTTCAAGGGATGATTGTAAAATGCCTGCCAGGGCGGGGCATAAGGGCAGGTGCCGGCAGTTCGGCTGGAGGCTGTATCGGAGGTCGCAGCGACGTCTTCCCCCATCCGAAGGTCTCCCAAGCCGTGGCGGCAATGGCAAGGCCGGGCAGCCCTGCCTCTCCCGCAGATTTAAACCTCCCGCGGGGGCGGGGCGTGAGGGCAGGTGCCGGCAATCCAGCTGGCGGTGGCCGCGGCGGCGTCTTCCCCCATCCGCTGGTCTCCCAAGCCGTGGTGGTGGTGGCGGTAGCAGTAGCGGAGCTGGGCAGCCCTGCCTCTCCCGCGGATTTAAACCTGCCGCGGGGGTGGAGCGTGAGGGCAGGTGCCGGCAATCCAGCTGGCGGTGGCCGCGGCGGTTATCCTGCTATGGTAATAGACCATACTGCCAGTGACTCAATGCCGAGTGTTAGACGGTGATTAACTAACCTAACAACCCTGAGGACCAGTGGCCTTGGGTGCCAAAGTCCACAGGGAAGGGTGATGGTCCCCAAGTGGATTAAATCCCACTTGAATCCATCTTGATGGAGGGCAGCAGTTTCATCCATTCTGGTCTGGAGCTGAGGAGGACTTTGTGTGTCAAAAGGGCTCAGGACCAGAAAGTGATTTCATGAAACTGTATCAGTGGTACAGGTGTCATGCTGTGATGTGGAAGGCAGACTGAAGGCCATGACATTATATTCTCAGGACAGTCTTCATGGCTGATCGCCATGAGGATCTCCAATATTTGGATTTGGATACAGCAGCAGCAGAAGAAGAACCACCCTATCATTACTGGAATAGTTGTCATTGTCGGCTGCTACTTGTATCCAAGCATACATTTTTCCTGAAAGTCATTTTCTCAGTTAATGGATGTGTCTCTGGTGACTCAATAAACCAGGAATGGCCAAACTATGGCCTGTGGGCTGGATACGGCCCCTGAACCCATTCTGTCTGGCCCACAATGCCCTCGCCAAACCAGGAAGTGAATATGGCTGCTTCTGTACATGTGCGGATGCATTCGTATTCACTTTCTGGTTCAGCACAGACATGTTCACGCATGCACAGAAGTGTCCATATTCACTTCCGGGCACAGACATGGCCGTTCATGTACAGAAGTATCTGCACCAAACCATGTAGTGAATATGGATGTGCATGAGCTAACACGCTGTTTTGGGGATGTGGTCTGGCTCACTCAGCTGTTCTGGGGGCGTGGTCAGGCCCCTGGTCCAAAAAGCTTGGGCACCTCTGCAATAAACCGATCCTGGCATGAAACATGTGACTATACACATTGCACTGAATAGATGGTGGAGGCCGTAGTTGAGTTTGACAAAGGTTTCATGTTTGTCAGTTAGCCTCTTCATGTTTGTGGCATTCTTCTTCAAAGTGATCGGTAGCAGCAGAGATGGTTTGGCACCAAGGAGGGTGATCTACAGCCACTGCATCCCAAGTTTGTGGGTTTATACCTGACACCTTCATGGTTTGTTTCATCTGCTCCTTATAGTACTTCAAAGGAGTTCTGCAAAGTCTTGTACCGGAGCTAAATTCCCCATAAAGAATTCCCTACTGGAATAATAGGATACCTTCAATAATACTGACAGATTAACCACTAAGAGCATATTGGGCAATGCACTACTGAAAGTGCTTCATGGATTTCTGCCTTTGCACTAGGACAACTACTAGGCATACAACTTTGAGGTGCAGGTGCATAATTGTGCAACAGAATTTTAGCCAATGTAAAACATAAGCTCTGGTATGAAGTGTACCACAATATTTCATTTTAGACTATAGTACTATAAAAGGCAGTGTTACTTACAAGCTTTCCTCGAACACTTTCACCTTCTCACAGCCTTCGGGAGGTTCACGTTTGAACATATAGCTGTTATTAGGCTTTGGGGAAGTGGCATACTTGGGCAGAGGTGAATTGTTTCCATTTTCTGTAATAAAAGGATCACTCTCTTAACCATAACTAAAACATTTATCACCTCACTTAACACTCTCCAATTCTTCTCCATCCCTCCTCATTTAACCCTGTTAAAAGGTTAAATGCAAATCCATTCTCTAAGTAAAAGCACCATCTTCCTTTATTGTAATGCTTCTAAGATAATTTGCAAAGTAAATAAAAGAGAAGTTAATCATTATTAGTCCCTTTTCCTTTTTCTCACAAAGTAAACAAGATATTTTAACTGCTTTGAAAAACCGCATTTTTCATTAAAAGTGAATGAATTCAAACACAGTACACTACCACCACCACCACCACCACTAATAATAATAATAATAATTTCATGTCAGAAATTATTCTGGGTTGAAAGGATTTTTGCTGGAGAAACTCTGTTCAGGGGACACCCAAATGAGGCTCCTTCCATGTCCCCAAGATATTTTCCCATCTAAGTACTCCCTATTTATCTACTTGCAATTTCTTGCTTTCAATCTGCTAGGTTGGCAGGAGCTAGGACAGAGACAAGCGCTCAGTCCGTCTTGCAGTACCTAGGTCTTGAACTGTCTACTTGCTGGCCTTCCAGCTAACAAGGCGAGGTTCTTAACCACTAAGGCACTGCAGCCCCTAGTAATGTAACAAGTTGATGGGCAATTGCAAAGCTTGTTAAAAATGAAAGGAAGGAATTGCTAAAATACTAGCCTCTTTTAAAGCCACAGCAATGAGAAAAAATTATTTCTACTGAGTTCTGTGCAATAATGCCCTTGAAAACAGATATTTAAATAAAGCTTTAGAGTTATTTTTCCTTGAAAACAGTGTCATATTCCATTACTGAGAAATAAAATTAGTTTCTAATTCCGTGGTTCCCAACATGGGACACATACCCCTAAGGGGGGCAATCTGATTTTTAAGAGGGCAATTTGAGAATGAGTTAGGCCAAGTTAATAGCCTTTTAGGATTCCTCCAGGTGAATAGGAGTTTACTTTTAGAATAATAAGAATTATATGTCACAAGGGTGGTGGTGGTGGGGCATCAGGAGAAATGCTTAGGTGAGGCATGCCAAAAAAGGTTGGAAACCACTGCTCCAGATGGAACACATGGTATCATATCTCTTACTATGCATTCACACTCCTTCAATTCCCATATTCTTCTAGAAGAGTGAAATGTCATCTGCTACCAAATTATCTAGACATGGATTATCTTTTCATTTTTACTACTATCTCTGGATACTTACTGTTAATCTCATTTCCTCGCACACCAATTTACCATAAATGATAAACAGATTAGTAAAATGTTTGTGGATATCAGGGCTGTAGCCAGGGAAGGGTCAAGCAAGTTTGCCCACTCTGGCAAGCCGTGGTTTCCCATAGGAATCCATTGAAAAGTGGCTTTGTTGCCCACCCTGAAAAAACATTCGCCCACCCCATATCTTGAGTCCTGGCTATGGCCCTGGTGGATATACAAATGCCTTTCTTTGAAAGAACTTCGTAATATGGAACAAATATGAAAATTTATGAGTAAATACTCTGAATGAAATTAAATAGCCCTTGGATTCAGGGGTCCACAGATCAAATATCTACACATCACATGAGATTTTAGGATCAAACAATGTCATTGGAATATGGCAAAAACACTACAGTGAGTACCCTTCCAAGGAGTACCTTTATCTCTGGGGTCAACAAGCAAGTCTTCAGCAGAACACGGACTCTCTTCACTGCCCTCATTGGACATAGCAAGAAATGAGCTAGGAGACACAGACTGACACCTGCTGCTATTGTTACTGCCCTTCTCTGCTCCACCAGGAGTCTGTGTATCAATGCTGCGAGTACTGCTGCTACGTTGGACCAGAGGAGGTGGAGCTCGATGTCCATCTGGAATATCTTGTGGCTGTTAAGCAAAAACATATTATATCTTTTTTTTGTCACAAATCAGACCATTAATCTTGTCTGGGTAAGAATTCTATTACATGTTGGTAGACTACTTCAGTTCTTTGTATCAATAAAGCTCTTTACCAGAAGATTAGTTGCCCATCAGACTACAACAAAAAAGAAGCAGATGAAGAGAAATTTAAGGAGATTTGGATTCTGGTGAAACAATCCAAGGAAGAGGAAAGATACATGTGGGTGTGTGCTTGTGTGCCATACTTTTGTACTTAAGAGGATTTTAAAAGGATGATCTTGTAGAAAAAGCAACCAAATTGCCAGAAATAGGGGTTCCTGGTGGAAGACCTCTCTATAACGTCTGCTTTCTTTTTCCTTAAAAAGGAGTTGACTCCAGAAACTTTCACATATGTGTATCTGTGCTTAGACATTTTTTAAACATGCAGCTAGCTGGATACCTCTAGATATAATGAGGCTGATTCAGAGTAATATGGCAAACATCCCCAAGCTTGCATACTCCCCTCTGCCATGTCACTGCTCATGCCTCTGTATAAATCTTGGTATCAGTTAAATCATAGTTCCTCATTATGTCTAAATGGGGAACTCTGATCTAATATCAATTTATTAACCAGCATGTTAAACACATTTGATCCTCATATGGACAAGATGATGAAAGGTTTCAGAGAACTAGATGAAGCACAAGAGCAGGTAAGGAACAGTCATGTATAAGGGAAAAAATAGAAATATTTTGTTTTGTAGTAGTCATGTTAGTCTGCATTTCAGACAGAACAGAAAATAAACAAAACAAACAAAAACGCAGTAGCACTATAAAGACTAACTGTTATGTTTCAATGTGAGCTTTCGTGGATCAAGTCCACTTCATCAAACATGGGCGCGAGGCTTCATGCCTAAAAGAGAAATCTGTTGCACTAATACTAATTCCTAAACTGCTATTTAGAGAATCAAAATAATTATGTATAAAGACACCTTATGATTATTAGTTCTCATATCACTAGATGTCCAAATTATTCAAGTAAATCTGTGCTCAAATATTGCCGTAAATAAAATCTTCATTCCTGTTACTATAACACTGTTCATTTTCAAACTGTTTGCTTATAATACATATAATATACATATAAAAGATCAGAGTAAAATCATCCAGTGAGATGTAAATTTGAGATGTTTTCACTTAATTTCGTGTTTGCTCCAGTTTTGATATTATTAGATTTTACTCCTGAGTTGCTACATTATATGTTGTTTCAATGAGCCATTGCTCAAATCCCAGACATAAATTTCTTCTTAAATAACCTGGTTTCTGGTTATGAAAAGCTGGTTATTTGGTTGCACCACCCTGTGCAAACTATATAAAATATGAATCATTGTACCTAGAGCAGGGGTGCCCAAACTAGGGCCCAGGGGCCGGATGCAGCCCTCGATGCCAATTCATCTGGCCCACGAAGCCCTCGTTGCTCCTGGAAGTGGAAATAAAACACGCCTGTACGGGCGTGTTTTACTTCCACTTCCAGGAGCAATGAGGGCTTCGTGGGCCGGATAAATTGGCAATATAAATTTGAACTAATAAATAAATAAATAAATAAATTTGGTCCCCGGGCCATAGTGACTGGCTCCCTGAACCATGTGACCAGCCCATGGCCTGAAGAATTTGGGCACCCCTGACCTAGAAGCTTTAAGACTTACGTTGTGAATCACTTTTTAAGTTTAAGTAGTAACAGTTCATTGTTTAGAGGAAAAAATAATGGTAGGGATGAGGAACTCTGCAGGGATTGGGAGAGTAAAGGCAGCCTTGAGCTATTTGCCCATCTTTGCCCTATAAATGTGCATAATGAATTCAGTTCATGACAGATATCTGATTGCTCTATTGTACATACCACAAGCTGTTCCTCTTTTTCTCCCGTCTCCTTTATTATTATTTCAATCTCCTGATTCAGCCCCTCTATGCTGTTACGGAAACGTGATCCTGTCGACTTAGCAATTGGAATCACAGGAACTAGCACACTCTTTGGAACAGGAGCCTAAAATCATTTTAAAGAAGAGAAAGAAAAAGTAATTACATATAGTTTGAGAACAGGAAAATCGGTGATCATATTGCATTAGAAAGTGATTTCCTGTCTGTTTATAGAACTTTGAGATAGATAGCAAAATTAAGTGCATTTTATGCAGAATACATTTTTTACTTATGCTCTTTAAATATTTCATAATTCAGAATGATCATTGGTTTTTATCAGTTTAATCACTCATACATTTGCAAGATATTGCTACGCAAAGCATTAAGTTAACTAACAGGCTGGGCTAACTGCACTAAACCATTTCCCTTGTTTTTGCAGTAGAAAAAGGATGAGCATTGGAAAAATGCAGATAGGGCAGCAAAGAGAAGAAGATAATTCACCTATATTAGCAGCTAAAAAAAAACTGCTAAGTAGACACTATTCAAATGTCATGTGTCTTTAGAACTGTATTTCTCTCCCTCCCATACCTCTGACGTGAATATACTGCTATTGATGAATGCAAAGGGACACAATGTTATCTTAAAGTAGTGAGTGTGTATTTGCTGTGCCAGCTGAAGATGTAAAGACTTTGGCTTGTAATATAGACTTGGACAAAAATACTACTTTGGAATCGAACCCCAAAGTATATCTCAGATTTTAAAATATCCAGTCACATGTACAACTCTGTCCATACAGTATCTGTTGAAGGCCAAGCAAAGATCTGCATGAAAAATACTATGGTTCTTAGTACAGTAATACCTCAAATAACGATTACATCAGATAACGCTAAAATTGCTTAACGATGCAAAAATTTTGTAATTTTTTTTTGCATCAAATAACAACCTGTTAGCGTTATCCGAAGTAATCGTTCGTAGTGACACGGTGGCTGAGAGGCCCCCGTAGGCTTCTCAGCCATCCTGCCCCTGCGCCCGCAGGGGTTCCCTTTGCAAGCGCCGGATAGCCCTTTGGTTGTGAAGGAAGACATCCGCAGACCTACCCGGGCAATGCTGTAAGGCAAAACGCCAGGGTTCTTTCCCTGGTGTTTTGCCTTACAGCACCACCTGGGTAGGTCTGCGGACATCTGGAATGGGGTGGATCGGGTCTCCCAACGTCCCCAGAGGTGGCAGTGGTGCTGGAGAGCCCAAACTGGGTGAAAAAAACTGGGAGGTTTTTTCACCCATTTTGGGCTCTCTGGAGCCCCTGCTGCCTCTGGCAAGGTCGGGGGACCCGATCAGCACTGTTTTGGAGGAACCCCAACCTTGCCAGAGGCGGTAGGGAGACCAAAATGATGCCCTGCACTTGTTAGCTGGGTTTGGGAAAGAACAGGGCAGGTGCTCCATTCTTTCCCAAACCCAGCTGGCGAGTGCAGGGCGAATCCAGTGAGCAATCGCCCTTTGCTTCTGAAGGAAACACGGCTCCTTTCACAAGCAAAGGGTGAATCCAGTGTCTGATTGCCCTTTGCTTGTGCAGGAAACACTGCTCCTTTTGCAAGAAAAGGGTGATCGCTGGGACCGCCGGTTTGCTTGGGGAGGGAGTGTGCTTTCCTTTCCCAAGCAAACTGGATTCCCCCCCCCCCCGGGTTCCCTTTCCTCTTTGGAAAGGGAACAGGGCTTTTTAAAAAAACGTTGTGCGATCAATGCATCGCACAATGTTAAAAACCGGATAACATTATGACTTGTGAAACCAAGTCATAAAGTTATCAGAGATACTAGTGTATGTATAAAAGACTGTAATCATTCTTCACAATGTAAGGCTTCTATTCCCCTTTGCATCTTTTCCAACACAGTGGAACCTCGGTTAATGTAATTAATGCATTATGTTAGGATATATGAGTAGGTTTGCAACGAGAGCAAACCAATGACTGTATCTTTAAGACTGTGCAGCTACCACAGCCAGGTGCAAGCATTGAGTGTTTGTGTCTAGCATAAATTGAGGCAACAGTCTTTGCCAGCCAGCCAGCCTGTTGTTCTCTGACTGCTTTGTTGCTGTGCTCACGTCCATCGGACCTTCGTCGTTCTTGAGGATTGTCTGGTATGTCTACTTGCCGTTTATTGCAAGATATTGGAACACATACCTCAGCCACATTGTGGTGACCTAACCAAGGACTGTTTTGGAACCGAGCTACTCCGTAGCTAGAATGAACTGGTGAATATCTTCGAAGCCAACCTTGAAGCAACAGATAAAGGTTTGGACTGCTTGCATTGCTTTATCGAAGATAAGAGCTTAATTAGCTCACATAGACTATAAGGACTTGCTGCACCACTTGGTCTGACTTCAAGACAAGTGTTAACTTGCACTTTGTGCACAACCTTTGTAAATAATGTAAATACATATTTCCTGCAACCCAAGCCGGAGTTTGTTTTTGTCTCCTGTATCTCAACAAACACTCTCAAACCTCACGGTGTGGCAAAAGCCAGCCACCTTCCTGCACTCTGCTTTATTTTACCATTTCACATTATCTGGGATGTTTCTTCCAGCAAACATTGCTTTAACCGAATTTCCCATAGGAAAGTACTGAATGCAATTTCCCAAAAGAATGCACTGAAAACCAAAATACATTAACTGAAATGCAGTTTCCCACAGGAATACATTGAAAACCAATTAATCTGTTCTGAAAAAAAAAATCGTAAACTGAGCCATTATTTTCTATAGATTTCCTTTTGTTATGTGATTTTTATGTTCACCAAGCCGTTTGTTAATTGAGGTTCCACTGTACTGACCTCCAGTTTGTGCAATATTTGTGCAATATTTGAAGCAATTTTTTCAGTCGCATAATTCCTTTCTATTAACATGTTTCATTTCACATTATAGTGGCATGAGGCATAAATAATTTTCTTGAATGGTAAATTACAAACCTTACTCTCAACATTACAATCTCACCTGGCATTGGTTAATGGCTGCATGATTGCCATGGAAAGGAGACTGTCTTTCCTTATCCCGATGGTGTCTGCTACTATGCTTACTCCTTTGCAGTTGCTGACGTAGCTTGGCAATCTGAAAAGGAAAAACAGTTTAGATTTAGCTATAACAATAATAATGAAAACTAGGCATAGTTGTGTTCAAAACTATTTTAAGTATTACAAGTATTTATATAGTCTATAACCACAAAAAAACTATGTTTAGAAGGGGTTGCAAACCATTAGTAGACAATCTAAAGCTTTTGGGTTTGTCCCCCTAGAACAGGGATGCCAAAACTTTTCAGGCTGTGGGCTGGGCACATGGTTCAGGGAGCCAGATGCAGCCCCGATACCAATTCATCTGGCCCACAAAGCCCTCATTGCTCCTGGAAGTGGAAGTAAAACTCACCCGTATGGGCGTGTTTTACTTCCACTGCTTCCAGAAGTGACAAGGACTTCACGGGCTGGATGAATTGGCATCAGGGGTAGGATCCAGCCCCCGGGCCGTAGTTTGGGCACCACTGCCCTAGAACATGGTGGACTCTACTGACTCTCCCTAGCCTCAGTGTACTAATCTGCCTGGGACTCATCCAACCCAGGAGCAAGAAAGGTCTGGGGGTGGCTGAGACAGTAACTTGTGGTCCTTTCTGACTCTTTTGGGCCCTTTTCAAAACTACTGTTGTCATCCTGTTCCTTCTTCAACTCTACATGATCCTTCTATAATCCTTTACCCAGTGCAGTCAAACCATCTATTTTACCAGAACTTTCAAATATATGATAAAATAAGGCAAGCAACATATGCAAAACATGAAACATCATTAACTGTAAATACTTGTATCAATCTCAGCCTCACATCGCCATGAATAAAGATGAGAACATAGCCATTTTCTCATTATTTACACAGCCAACCAAAGGAGATAATCTATCATAAAGAATATACACCCAAAGGGATACACATGGTTACTGCACACATTCTGCTATTTTTCTGGACCCATTGTTCGTGCCTGAAGAAACATCCTTTGCACTACATGAAACTCTACTTCAGAGGACTGGGGGCTTTTTCATGACAATGTGGGCTGTTATTCTAAGGACTACAGGGGGAATTGGTAAAAAAAAATGCATCCCTTCTAGAAACCAAATTCCTCTTCTGGGTCAAAATCCTTCTACAAATGGAAGGATACTCAAGTTTTCATTCTTTAAATGAAGAAAGGCAGCACAACTATCATTTTGGGCCATTTAAAACTACTGATCCAGTGCCGATACTGTGCCTAATGGGTTATGTTGACAAATTCAAATTTCTCAACCTCTTTGAGCTGATCTGTGCTGCCCCAAGACGCTGAACGCTTATGAGATCCTTTTTTCTTTTCCAAGTATTCTTCAGCCCAAGCACTTTCGGTCTACAAAACATAAGATGACATATGATATTTTTTTTAAAAAAATAATAATCCTATAGCAGGTTGAATTAAGGAAACATTTTTGACATTTAGAAAATTACACAAAATGGTATGTATCAAGTCTCCTTTAAATATGTCCCAGCTTAGTGTAATGCAAAATAAAATACATTCAACCATACAACTGTAACATTGAGTCCAGGATCAAAACTTTAATTAAACCCACCTTTCTCATACACAATAAACTGAAGCAGAATTCTTCAACAACTACAGGAAAGACAAAGTCATGTACATTTGGGGCAAAATGAGACAGTTTGTAGAAAGATTATATCAAACAAACTGCATGAACATTTGCTTTTCAGCCTCATTGAGAAATGCCATTCTAACTATACCAATTTTTGATTTTTAACAGTTCTGGGCATTTAATCCTGAAGCGTTTGCTCCTGCTTAAGTCTTGCATGTACACTGACAGCTACACAGAAGTCATTACTTTCCTCTAAGAAGATGAACACTTGGAATAGAAGACAAGAATTCACAATGAATTTCGTACCACTTGAAGACATCTGAATGGAAGGATTTTAGCTGTTCTACTGCTGAAGAAGGCAAGGGCCAAATGATAATGTTTTTTGATCTAGGGGTGTTGATTCTAGGCAACATTTCAACTTCCAGCTGAGGCAGAAGTAAATGGCAGAGTAAAACCCAAGAAGCCAGGTAAAGACAAGTGACAATATATTTGAGTTGAGTGGATAGGAGTGTTAAACAGATTTTTAACTTGGATTTTTAAAATTCAAACTGAATTTTTAATTCAAATTGGATTTTTAAATAAAATGCTTTTGGAGGAAAACACTAAAGATAATTTTCTCTTTAAGATACATTGTAGTCCAAAGGGTATTTAGCATGAAATAAGGGTTAGTTTTTAATTGTACAGCATGAGGCTGTTTATTCATACAAAATTTAAATTTTATAGTACAGTCAAAACTCACATAACAAATGTCTCGCTTAGCGAAAAACTTGCATAATGAGCGGGCATTCTGCAAACCTTCCCGAAAATTTTCGTTATGTGAAATCGGCATTTCCTATGAAAAAACTTGCATAACAAACATTTCTATGGGGAAAACTCACATAACAAAAAATTTTTGTTATGTGGGTTTTTCCATATAAATTTTCATTATGCGAGTTTTTCCATGGGAATTTTTGTTATGTAAAAAAATTTCGCATAACAAAAAACTTGCATAGCGAGCAGCCTCGCAGAACGAAATATTTTCGTTATGTAAGGGTTGACTGTAAATGAATTTCATTACAATGTCACCTATTCCAGAGGTTTCTATAAGATTATTGGGCAATTTCTCCTTATAGAAGATTTGATCACAGATGCTTGGTTTTAAACTTCTTAAAACTCTGAATTTGTGTTACCAGAGATCCTATGCCTCTTCTTCACAGCAAAAATATTATAAAATAAACATAGAGTCGAGAAAAAGGTCTTAATCATATTGTTCCTTTGTAAAATATGTACACAGAATTAACCTCTTAACCACTAAGTTGCAGAAAAATCAATGAACAGAAGAAGATTGTTGAGAATCTGCACAAGATGTTAGGTGTAAGGAAGGGCAAGCAGTAAAAATGAAAGAGAAACCTTTATGTAGAAAACCATGAATTAAATTTAATCTCATTGACTAGTGTTTTAAATCAATGTGATTTAAATCAAATCTACCCTGTTAGAAAGAGACCTAATCCTAAAGCAAAAGGATGGGAGCATTAATTCAACTATAAAAAAGTTCAGTGTTCTATTGACTCAGTATGCTCTATGTTTTAGTCTTCCTCCCCAGGGTATAATTTGCACATCTCTTGCACATACAACTGAAAGAAAAGATCTTTTATAGAGAAACTTCCTTTCTCTGGCTAGGGAGAATGGGTCACCCAAAAGGATCAATATATTTAAAAGAGTGTATCAGCTAGGCCAGGCCTGTATGAGATAAGACATAGGAAGGAAAGTAATGAGTGGGACATAAAACAAGAAATTTTGAGAACCTAGAACAGTGATGGCAAACCTTGGCACTCCAGGTGTTGTTGGACCGCAATTACCAGAAGCCCAAGTCAGCACTCCTGCTTATCAGGGCTTCTGGGAATTCAAGTCCAAGAACATATGGAGTGCCAAGGTTCACCATCACTGACCTAGAACCATGATCTAGGACATGTGATTGACAGATCACACTGCCTGTGGCAAAGCTAGATGCACAGGTTTTCAGGCAATTTAATGTGAGATATTTTTCATGAACTTCCCAGTGTTCCTGTATTACTTGTCCTAAAGCAGAATGCTTCCAAGGCCTTGAAACTGGCATTCATCACATTATTATTTATTATTATTATTTATTCAATTTATATGCCGCCCTACTCGGTGCAACCAACTCAGGGCGGCTCACAAAACTCACAAATATAACATTCAACACTATAATCAATTAATAAAACATTTCAGCAACACTTCAAATAATACAAAATAATACATCAGTGACATGGGTATAGATCTAGACATGCATATCCTTCTGGAGGTTTTTGGAAGCTGTCCAAATACCTAAAGAAGACTCTGACCCTATATGAAGATAAAGATGGCATTTGTGGTCAATCAATTCCTGATAAATTGAGGTCATTGGAGAAGAAAAGAATGTAGTCTCAATAAAGGAACTATGCTAAGTTAAGAGACTATCATGTAACAATAGTCTGTCATTGTTTGGTAGCGACATTTCTGTTAGGAGTTTCTGAATACTCTCTGGGTAAAATAACTAAGGTGACTACTTACACTTCAAAGTGAGCAATCTTCTAGAAAGGAGCTAATTTAGAAGAAAACTTTCCTGTGCCAGAAACAAGGATATAATTTCTGACAAGACTCCACAAGCTCTACTGCAAAGAGGCAGATAGAGAAAATTGGCTGAGTAGGGATATGCAAGTACAGTAATACCTTGGATAACGCTAAAATCGCATAACGTTAAGTAATCTGGGGAGTAGAATTGGATCAAATAACGTTAAGGTCCTATGGGATGGATCGGATACAATGTATCTCTATGCAGCTTTAACGTTATCTGATCCATCCCATAGGATTTTAACATGCATCAGATAACACTAAAAATCGGATAACACCAAGACTTGTGGAACTAAGTCTTAGCATTATCCGAGGTATTACTGTATGACAATGTAGACCAGGGATTCTCAACTTGCGGCCTGTAGCACCATTTCACGTGGGGCCCCCACCGCCTCCACCACACCCGGAAGTTCCATGTGGTGGAGGAAGGGTAAAATGGCTGTCCGGCCCCTGAAGCTGTCTGAGGGTGTGTGACCCGGCCCGCAGCTTTAAAAGGTTGAGAACTCCTGATGTAGGCTGAAATTGTGACCAGTGAAAACACCAGCAAGTCTAGACAAAACCAAAGGACCATGGGCCTTATGTTGAAAGTGGCTACCTTGGTGGGCAAACCTTGTTGTTTATGAGCTACGATGGTGACAAAACTTAGCACTCCAGGTGTTCTTGAACTTCAATTCCCAGAAGCCCTGATCAGCAGGAGTGCTGACCTGGACTTCTGATAATTGAAGTGCAAGAACACTGGGAGCGCCAAGGTTCGCCACCACTGATTTCTAGGCCTATCAGGAATGGAGATATATCTGCCACAAGCAAGTCTCCTGATGCAACACTTTGAATCCCAACTCTGGAAGAAAGGTGGGTTATAATTCAAATCAAGCACCAGGACTGGTAGTTTCCTCTAGGAACCCTCAATAAAATGACTGTCCCTCTTTCCTGTAAGAACTAATTTGACCATCAAGCTAACCAACAGGGCCTCATATTCTGAGGTCTTCGAATACATTTGTTCATGTGTATGGCTGCAGGATTTTCCTGAGGTAAAATCAATACATAAAAATTAGAGAATTAGCACAAGGGATCCTGGTTCTGGTTATTCTTTATGTGTTTTCTTTTTTAATTTCTAAGGAGAAAAAGAAATTACTCAGAAGAGCATTGAGGGGTGTCTGTGTTTTGCATGGTTGAGTGAGTTATTTATCTTTCCTCCATCTTTTTCTGGATGTGAGTTCTGACAATAATGCCTATTTGATTGTGACAGAACTAGATGGTCACTTATTATCTTGGCAGCCAGTGCTTTTGGGGAAATGACTTAGGCCTCTGGGAACTGAAGTCCAAAAACCAGCATTTGGGAAACACTGGCTTAGGGCACTGAAGGTTAGCATAGCCACCTTGAACCTGACACAGAACACAACAGGAAGCTAATACAATTCCACCAGGACTGGGGAGATATGTACAAATTTTCTCAGCCCAGTAACCAGCCTGGCAGCTGCATTCTGCACCCTGTGAAGTTTCTGAATCAGGCACATGGGGATTCTGATGAAGCTCCATTTCTGCTTCTCTTCTGCAGGCTGGGATGGAGATCCCTCATCTCCCACATCACCTCTGCTGTCCAAAGCAACACAGAGAAAGCCAAGAACAGGAAAAGAAGAAATAGAAGGGGGGATTAAGGACAATTGGGAAATGTAAAGGAGAAAAGGATGCTGAACAAGAGAGGAAAAAGATGGGTAACTTTTCTGAACTGAAGTAATAACTACCTGGGAAAGGATTACTACTACAGTATCAAAAAATAACCACCCATGGTTACTGCAGCCCTAACTTTCTACACACGAAGGTGCTCCTCCTTTTCCATGCCCCCTTCCCACCAGATGTATGTTCAGTTCTGATCACTGCATATAAGAAAGGATAGTGCAGAGGTGAAAAGGGTGCAGACAAATATAATAAAAATGAACAGAACATGAACATTTTCCTCATGAGGAAAAATTACAGACATCTAGCTCAGGGGAAAAGCAATCATAAGAGAGGAAGTTTTTTCTTCCTTCCTTGTAATGCCAAAAAATGTGGACACCTGAAAAAGCACAACAGTGCCAACTTAAGAGCAAGGAAAATTAAGTACTTCACACAACAAACAAGTAGAATTATTGCTATAAAATACCGTGATGACAGCAAACCTGTACAGTTTAAAATATAGTCAGAAAAGTAGGGCTGTCCAATTATAGCTGTTAAGTGCAATGATCAAAAATCTGGTTCATTTAAGACGAGGATTTAAGTCTCTCTAACGCTGGTTTAAGTTTTACAAAGCCAAGGATATATTTTTACTGTCATTTGGCCAACGTCTTCTTAGCATAGAATTTCTTACCTGTGTTGATTTGTCCCTCATGCAAGGTGCAGCTTGTCCGTGGTTCTCACGAGGCCACTGGCCAGCAAGATATGGTGCAGCAAGTATATCTAGTGAAGGGGTACGACGAGCAATACTGGATGGGCTTGATGATGGTGGTCGTGGTTTATCAACTAAAATATATAAAAATACATCTCTATGAGTGAAAAGAAAACAAGACTACACTCAGATTTTCATTCCACTATTATTTTAAGTTGAGCAGAGTACATACTGTGTCCTCCAACACAACCTGCTTTCCAAATTCATATTTATTAAACTCTTCAGCAGGTGCCAGCACCCTAGCACCATTACAGGACTCTCTGTTAACATCTGACTTTAATATCCCATCACCACCCCCATCACTAGTAGGGGTAGTATTATGCAAGGACGTGTCAAAATTTTGGTGCACAGCTACTCATTGCCAATTTTATTACTAGTCACCCTGGTGTTCTTGTCATGGCCCATCAAAATGTACTTCGCCTAGGGTCCACCCAAAATTATATGCCAGTGCTGTTTGAACTCACTTTTCTATTTCAGCAAATAGGGTTTGCGATTTTATTTAAGTTCTAATCTAAGCCAGATTCATGAGAATCACAAGTCACATAGTAATAGATAATCGAGATATTAAAACATTTGCTTTCACACACAATCCTGCAGTGCAGTAATAGCTTATGAACAGTAATGGCTTTTTACTTATCAATGTTTAACTCTTCAGTTATCAGATCAAAAATTCTTTTCACATACTGTATAGTTATATCCAGGCATTTATTTAATATAGGTCTTCAGTGCTGGAAGAAAAGCCCAGGGTACAAATTTTCTTAGCTTCCCCTTCCCCACCAAACCTCTTCCCATGTTGTACCAGGTACTTGACTCTAGCACAGTGTGAAATAAAGAACTTGACACTGGAAAGGGAAATTGGAGAAAATTGTCACTCCACAACTTTCTTCCACTTTGCAACAATTACTGCATCCAGATTTTCCCCCTATGGTTGATAAGCCAGGATCCAAACTATATTGACTGAGAGTCTTATTAAAACCATTTCTGGATGTAAATTTCAAAGTTGATATACTTGACACAAACGTATGACACATTCTAAACTTTTTAATTTAAATTGTAATTACTGCTTTTATTTATGCTATTTATTTGCCAACCCTTCTCCCTCAGGGCAGCTCCCAATCAGTTAAAACTATACAGTAATCACTGCATTTCACAGCCAGGAGCAGCAACAGAGAAGGCCCTCTCTGTTGTTGCCTAGAAAGGGAAATGGAACTGAGAGAAGGGCCTTCCCAGAATATCTTAAAAGCCAAAAAGGTTCATATAGGGCAAGGCTGGCCAACCTTGGTGCTCCAGATGCTCTTGAACTTCAATTCAAAGCCCTGATCAGCAGGTGTGCTGGTAACTGAACCCCAAGAACACCTGGAACACCAAGGTTGGCCATTCCTGATAAAGGGTGTTCAGATGTTCCAGACCCAAGACTATAGGACTTTACAGAATAGATGTTAACTAGCAATCTGAATTGAGCACAGACTGGGAGTCCAGGAAGCTGCTGTTATAACTTACGGTCCCATCCAGATGTGTATATGACTTGGACTGATTTGAGTGCAGCCATGGTTTCCTTCCCTCCATACATTCAGAATCATTCATTCCAAGCTTACCAGAGAGTAAACAAAGCAAAAGAAAAAAGAAAAATGCTGCCACACCTTAAAGACTAAGTACTGTATTTTAATGTTAGCTTTTGTGACCAAGTCCACTTCTTCAGACATAAGAGTAGATTTTCACTCTGTACATATATACATTTCATATGGAGACCCAGAGTAGGTGTCTAAATCGGATTTGTTTGGAGACAGACATGTAAATCAAAGTTATTTACAACCGGTAATAAAAAACAATCAGTTTGCTTTCTGTATTTTTGTTTCTTTTTAACCCCGCAGCTAGTTACTTCAGTTTTGGAAAAGTAAAACATTTGGTTAATCATACTTTTCCTGTAAAAGCTACCCCTCTTTGGAAATTTTCAGGAGGTGTTATGAACAGAACAAAACAACCTCCCTAGTGTGCGAGAGGAAATGCTTCTTGCTCTCACTGGCATCATCAGCTGTTGCACAGATGGGAAAAGGATTACATTCACCTCAGTTTCAACTGCTAAACAGACTGCAAAAAGGGATGCTAGCTACAGTAAAGCCACGGGCAAACAAAAAGGAAAGCCAACAGTTATATCAAGCACACTGTTTAGTGTCTCACTGTTAAAAGCTTCCATTTTGTTTGCAGCAGATACTGACATGTCTTTATTAAACAGGCCATGTTAATTTAAAGGATCTTCACATCCAAGCAGTTTATTGCACAATACAATAGACATAACCAGCTGAAATACTACATAGGGCTGTCAATGTCATTTTTGGAAATTAATCCCCCCCCCCCCATCCCAAGGCTCTCCCAGAATACCTTTTGTTGTGGGTGAACTGCTGGGGGTCACAGATCAGTATTATTATTATTATTATTATTATTATTATTATTATTATTATTATTATTATTATTATTATTATTATTATTATTATTATTATTATTATTATTATTATTATTATTATTATTATTATTATTATTATTATTACTGAAAATCACCAAGACAGTATAAATTCCATTACTGAATCTCAGTCATCTACTCTTAGGTTACATTTCTTCTACATTTGTCCCATATTAACTTGTCTTTTCTCATTAATTTCAGAAATCTGCCATTTGAGTATACTGTATTTGAATTATTGTATTTGATTAATGTACAAAGTATATTGGAAACAGAGGCGTAGCTACCGCCATATCTGCCGTATCAATTATACGGGGCCGCCGGGCCACGGGGGCCCCCAACGTGCGTAAGCAAAACAAATCTTTACCCTTCCTAAGGGCCCCCAAACAAATTTTTATACGGGGCCCCGCCAAGGCACGCTACTCTTCTGATTGGAAATGTAACTAATCTTATAAATATGTAAAGAAGTTTGTCCCAAAAGATCTTTAAAATGCTACAATATTCCAAGTCTTATAACTAATCAGGCTGTATTTGGTTCTTTTGGAGCTCTAACTAGCCCGACTCACCAGCGTTTAATAATGCCTGAACACAAGCATTTTCTAGATTCTTCTATAAATCATGCCAGATAAAATTCAGCAAGAGACTATTTCTCTTTGGTTACGAACTAAATAGTCCAACACAGTTTAGAACATTTATTTTTCCTGAAGTCTTCAAAAGATCTTTAAAATAGTAATAATTAGAAACACATGAATATGCACAGTCAATACAGATTTCCCAACCTAAATACCTGAACAGGCTATATCTGAATACTGATTCTCAGACCCTCACTTAGACTCACTTCCAATTTTCTTTTAGTAGCAGCTGATGATGATGATGATGATGATGATAATAAACCTGACCTGTGACCCCCAGCAGTTCACCCACAACCAAAGGCATTCTGGGAGAGCCTTGGGATGGGAGTGGGGTGGGGAATTAATTTACAAAAATGACACTGACAGTATTTCAGCTGATTATGTCTATTGTATTGTGTAATAAACTGCTTAGATGTGAAGATCCTGGGGTTGGGCGGAAAGGGAACAAGGCTTTTTAAAATGTTGTGCAATCAATGCACAATGTTAAAAACCGGATATCGTTATCCGAGGTACTAGTGCAGTGATGGCGAACCTTTTAGAGACCGAGTGCCCAAACTGCAACCGAAAACCCACTTATTTATCATAAAGTGCCAACATAGCAACAGGAGAGGAAGGAAATGCTCCCATTGGTCTGCTGGGCAGAGGGAGGAAGTGCTCCCATTGGGCTGCCGAACAGAGAGGTGGGATGAACTTTGTGCTGGGGGAGGGAGGAAGCATTCCCACTGGGCTGCTGGGCAGAGGGAAAGAGCAAACTCTGTGCTGGGGTGTCTGCACGGGTCCCCACAGAGAGGGATCCGAGTGCCACCTCTGGCACGGGTGCCATAGGTTCGCCACCACTGTACTAGTATATATGTATTAGGAATTCTTCGTCTTCCAAAAGCTGTCTGCCCCAAAAATCGCCATACATAGAAACAATTGCGTAACAACAGATATCTTGAAACGTGTTTGCCATGAGTGGGGGAGAAGATGTCATGTACTGTATGTGTAAAAAGAGGTGGTCAACACATAGAAAATATTTTGTAAATGTTTTTCAAATTATAGTGATCTTCATGGAGACAAAACTATTTAACTAGTAAGCAAAGGAGCCATTGCTACAAATAAAACTCCTTACATAGACTGTCCATTCAGGCACAGGATTTAACTCACTCCCCTTTTTCTGAAATTTCCCTGAAAATGTTGTTTATAGGAGACCAGTGTTGAGAAATCTAACAAACAGAAAGCATGTACACAGGAAAGAGCTCTGCCAAGAACATAAAACTTATCTGACACTCTTAAAATAGTGTAAAAAAATCTGGCAGTTACTATTAATTTACAACCTAGAAGCCATTTTGCTTCTGATATACCACCCTGAATTGTATATGAAGTAACTATGTATCAAATGATTGATGCTCTTCTACTTGTAATAAAGACATACACTTGTTATGTTAATACTTAAAAGCACAGTGTGCAAGACCAAGCCAACATGGACACTCTTCATTCTAGGATGCATTCAAAGCTAGTGTTGGCATATTTTATTTGTACTGAATTGGTCAAAGATGTTTTGTCATCTAGTTTCACAGGCAGAGTATATTCCATTTAAAAACACCAGCTAAAGCCCAGCAAGCCATGTAGTATTTCCATTGTGATTTTCTGTCTTGTGCTGCTCTCTCCTCAGCCCTCCCCCTTTCCCACAACTGCTCAGCTGCTAGCTTCACATGATGTGACCTATATAACAAGAGATGCACTTACTGCAAGATAGCAGTTACAACAGCTGGGCTGATGAACAATAGTGGTATTTCAGCAATGTTTTAATTTTATTAGGCCCAATGACACAATGGCCAAGGTTACAAAAGTATTCTGGGTTTCTATAGCCTACAGTTCTTCTCTTATGGAAATCAGGTTGTTGATTTTCTATTAAGGAAAATAACAGTCAGTTTTAGCAAATAAAACTGGCGAGATTGTACCCACCTATAACAAAGATGGCTATGTGTACATAGGCGTAATATAGTAACAAACTAGTCATGAGATTATAGAGCAGCACTGGAGTAGCCAATCCAGAATTCTATAAACATCTTAAACAGATATTTTGCAACTAGCATAACCTCCATCTATTACAATCTATGCACAAAGATAAATGCACATTAAATTTCATTTAAATACTCTTTTAAAAACCGAGTACTAGCAGCAAATAATAGAGTATTGTTTTCAAAAAGATTTATGTTATGATGCCATCTTAAAAGAGTATATTAAACATAGCACAAAGGACATTTCTACTAAAACCTTCTTGCCACCTGGGAGAATTGTATACAGACAATCAGGAAAATGAAGCTTCTTTATCTTTTTGGTTGCAAATAAAAGCATATACAGCAATACCCTGGATAACGTCATGACTTGTAGAACCAACGCTAAAAAAAAAAAGCCCGATGTTCCAAAAGTGTAAAGATCCTTATCCTTTGGGGACATCGGGTGGCTTGCAGGCGCGCGTGCGTTGGTGGGGGTTAGTGCAGGGCACGGAGGTCCCCCTTATCCTGCGCTAACCCCCACCGACGCGCGCCCGAAGTTTCGAAAGGGTAAAGATCCTTATACTTTGGGAACATCGGGTGGTTTGCAGGCGCGCGCGCGTTGGTGGGGGTTAGCGCAGGGTACGGAGGTCCCCCCCGTATCCTGCGCTAACCCCCACTGACGCGCGCCGCTCGCCCGAAGTTTCAAAAGGGTAAGGATCCCCGTACACTTTCCAAACATTGTGGGGGCGGGTGCTGGGGGGGTTGGATTGGGTAGATGTTCTACCCAATCCAACTCCCCCCCCCGCATACGCTTGTTCCGAATAACATTAAAATCGCGTTATTCGATACAAGATTTTCCCGAAAATCTTGTCACGTTATGCGGTTTTTGCACTATACGGTACTCACGTTACCCGGGGTATTACTGTATTTAAAACACAACCCTCTCTCTTCCTGTAGTTTAAATATAGGGAGGAAAAAAGACGCAATCGCGTCTTTTTTCCTCCTTGTATTTAAACTACAGGGAGAGAGGCTTGTGTTTTAAATACAGGGAGGGGAAGAAAAAAACACAATCCTCTCTCTTCCTGTAGTTTAAATTTAACCGCTTCGGGTGGGGGGTGGCTTTAAAGGCAGGGAGGAAAAATTCTTTCCCTGCCTGCCTTTAAAGCAGTTTGTCCCTGAAGTCAGGGCTTTTTTTAGCATAGTTTAAATACAGGGAGGAAAAAAGAAGTGCTTCCATCTTTCTCTCCCTCTCTTTTCCTCCCTGTATTTAAACTCTAGAGAACCAATCACATCTCTCTCTTTCCCCCTGCCCTGTAAATACAGGGAGGGAAAGAGACAAGGAGCCTTTGCGACTGCAGTAGGGTCGGGGAAAGACGGGTGCTTTCCCCCGACCCTACTACAGTGGCAGAGACTGCTGCGGGTGGGGGGTGGATTGGGTAGTTCTACCCAAACCACCGCACACCCGCAGACCATTGCTAAAAGAATTGTTATCTGATGCAAGATTTTTCCAAAAAACTTGCATCGTTATCCGATTCTAGCATTATCCGATGCTATCGTTATCCGGGGTATTACTGTACAGTCAAACCTTGCATAATGAAAATATTTCGTTCAGCAAGGCTGCTCGCTATGCGAGTTTTTTTCTCATAATGAAAATTCCTATGGAAAAACTTGCATAACGAAAATTTCTATGGAAAAACTCACATAGCGAAAATTCTGTCCAGCAGTACTTGGGAATCAAACTGCTGACCTTCCACCTCCAAGTCAGCATCTTAGCCACTTGAGCCACTGCAGTCCCTTAGCAACTGTGTATTACATGTCTGTTTAATGGAAGTAGCTTTATAAACAGCTAGGGTTCCTGCTCAACTATGTGAACTCATGGGGGAGGTGGTCATTGCTAAAACTACTCCTTAAATATATCACTTACCTTAATAAGGGAATTATAAGTCAAATGCAATTTGTTCATAACTCATACATACAGAGTTAGCTAGATGAAGTGTATCATCCAATATTAAAACCTCCATATCACAGCTTTCATAAACCAGCCATTCTCTCTAAAACAGGTTTTAGAATGCCAATCTTTTGAACATGGTGAGACAGTAATTTATCTTTTGCATTTCTATTTAAATGTTGAGAATTCTCTGTGGCGGGGGGCGGCGGCGGCGGCTCCTCGCAGGTTGATCTGTATGCTCTTGAGGTGTGATGAGGAGACCCCCACCCCCGCAGTAAGGTTTCGCTAAGGCCACACATACATGGAGCGGAGAGGGCATGGAGGCAAAAACGTGGGAGTACACATTTAATTGACAAAAGGAAGGCCAATCCCACACTGTACAAGCCCCATAAAGTATGTAATGTGCTCACTGATCAAAGAACTCTCGTCATTAATAGGTTCCTTCCTCACAACTAATCTGCTAGATGGCATTATGTGAACAGATTGATAACAGGAAAGCATACTATCTTGACACAATAGCTATAAACTACCGGTAGATGCTAAAACAAGAATGGGCAGTGTGATGTTTCACATATTGTTAGAGAGCAAGTGCTATCATCCTTCATCTCTGGCTATGCTGGCCAGAACTGATAAAAGCTGTTAGACCGCATCTGGAGAGCCATGTACCCCCCCCCCATCCCTGCTTTAAAATGAGCTTTCACCCTTTTGAGCATAACTGCTGAGTTTTATATAAATAAATAAATAATCTGAAGAGCTTAAGCACTGACCACACCTGTTAAAAGCTGATACAACTAGACCACATATGGATTGCTATCATCCGTGCTATAATTTTTCATTTTTCCCTCTTCCAACAAATTTTCCTGGCTTGCTTTGGAAGAACAGGGGTGAGCGGGTTGCCTTCCTCCTTCCAAAGGAAGCTGGGGCTCGGACCCTCCAATCCCTGTCTTGCTTTGGAAGGAGGGGGGCGAGCCAGGATCGCTATGGGGCTTAGGCACCCAGCCGGTTGGCTTTTGGAGCAGGTGAAGGCTTTTCCCAGCCCTTCTGAAAGCCACCTGGCTGGTTCGCTAAGCCCCTTGGCAATCATGCACATACATGGTCAGTGGAACCCCATACAATGGAAAAACACACACAATGAAGAACCCTGTGGAATGGAGTCTTTTCATTGTACGGGATGTTCCACTATAGTTTTTTTAACAGCTAAAACTGCATTTGGGAAAAAAAATCCCAGACGTTTTTAGTGCCTGGAGTTAGAAAATCTTAGAAAGAAAAAGAGAACACAGGCCAGCTGCATGACTTGCTGCATAATTCAATGCCTTCATTAAGCGTATATGATCATGGTTTTGAAGATATTTTTAGCTCACAAACATAACAAGATTCAGAAATAAAAATGAGAAATATTAAAGATACATTAAAACCAATGCAAATAGGTTTCTTAATGTCACATTACAATCTTTCAAGGATTGACTGAATGTTCATATTTAAAGATTGAACTTTATTTTCATAAACATTAAACATCTTTGTTGCACTTGCTATATATGGCAATTGTTCAAAAATGATTTGTTTAACTCTGGTATGTTTTACACTTCCATGATTCTGTTTAAATAATTGTCTGGTTTTATTTGTTTCAAATATGCTGTTTAGCTGAAACAGGCCTTTAAAATACCAGTCTACAACAAATGAAGACATGACCTGACTTGAAAAATTATTTCAGCTGCTGGCAAAGTCCATTCAAAACCCTTTTCTGGCTCTGCAACAGGCATATCTCAAAAAAGATATAAAACTGGAAAGGGAGCAGGAAAGGGCAATCAAAACAATTAGGAAACTAAAGTGGGATGACTTCCACATGCTGCTATTGTGGGGTGTTTTTTGGTTTGTTTTAGTTTGGAATAAAGCTACAAAGCATTAGAAAATGATGTGTGGTATTTTACAGAGTAGGCAGTAACGAATGATCTCTCTCTCTCTCTCTCTCATAATACTACACCTGAAATTCATCCAACAAAGCTAAATGATGGAGTAATGTGAAAATAATGGAAAAAATAGGAAAGGGCTGTGTGATCTTTAAAGTTACACAAATGTAAAAGTGAAACCTTTATTAGACTACTAATTATCAAGTATCACCAAGCTTCTATGAATATAATAAAATCTACTTTTTCAGGCCTATGCACTAGCATTGAATGTTGGTGCATAAGTCTAAAGAAGTAGATTTATTCATGAAAGCCAACCGGCCTCGAGGGAGCAACAGCAGTGGACCCGCGCGGCAATAAAGACCTTCGCCGCCGCCGCCGCCGCCGCCTTTCGCGGACTCTCCCTCGGCCAACCGGGCTCGAGGGAGCAACAGCTTTGGACCCGCGCGGCGATAAAGATCTTCCACCACCGCCGCCTTTCGTGGACTCTCCCTTGGCCAGCCGGCCTCGAGGGAGCAACAGCTGCGGACCTGCGCGGCGATAAAGACCTTCTGCCGCTGCCGCCTTTCATGGACTCTCCCTCGGCCAGCCGGCCTCAAGGGAGCAACAGCTGCCAATGTCAACATCTGCAACTGGAGGGAGGCTGCCTCCGCGTTCGGCCCCCGGGACTCGGCCACCTGTTCCTGGAAGCTCCGCCCGGTAGGGCTCAAAAGCCGCCGCGGCAGCAGGACTCTCACACCGCCGCCGCCAACGTCAACACCTGCGGCCGGAGGGAGACCGCCTCCGCATTAGGCCCCCGGGACTCGTCCATCTGTGTATGAACTGTTGTTTTCTTATGGTTAAGGTGAGAGCCCTGACATTGTAAGATCGTGTACTTTATTTTTATATTGTATCCTATTATTGAAACTATGTCATGTATATGTATATGTAACTGGAATTGTACTTTGTAACCTTATTTTGCAGTGTCATTTTGTTTTGTTGCACTGCTGTATTGTATTGTTATATTTATTGCATTATATTGTATGATTTTTGATTATGTTTATTACCTTTGATTGTCTGATATGTAGGGTTCCTGTAAACTGCCATGAGTCAGTTGCACCGAGTAGGGCGGTATACAAATCGAATAAATGAAATGAATGAATGAAAGCTTGCTGCTTATTTGATTTTTGTGGTCTAAAAAAGGTATCATCCACTCTGGAACATAACACTGCATAACGTTGCTACTGGAAATAACACATATGATTTACATGATATCTAGTGTGCTGATTCCAAATCAAAACTCAGAATTTGCCTATCATGTACAGATTTTAAGGTGTGCTATAGCTGTTCAAATGGTCAGTAACTGCTCAGAAATATTGCTTACTAAATGAATTATATGTTGCTCCCAAAATCTTGAAATGTATCCTAGAATGCTTTCCTGTAACCACTTCCATTATCTGTCAAATCATTCTTCCAAAACTAATTAATTCAAATAGTCACTGTGACCACCAGGTAGGTTTGGATATCTCCCTCATCTCAATGCAAAACATGTGTAATAAAAATGTATATTCCTCCCCATTGCCTCTTCTCTTCTGTTATCCCTGTGCTTACTTTATACAGAGGTTCTCAACTTTTTCAAGTTGGGAGCCGGGTCACGCTCCCTCAAACAGTTGAGGGAGCCAGACTGGTTGTCCCCCAGCCATCTACATTTATGACAGCCGTAAACACATTTACGATGGCCGTAAATGAGTCTGCAGCCAGTCCTGACAGTGGCAGCTGGAGCAAGGGATTATTTGGCACCATGGGCTGTCGGTTGAGAACCCTTGCTTTACATTATAACCCTCTTAGATGTAAAACCCATTTCATGTGTGTGACACTTTTCAAAGTGGCACAATACTAACGTTGTAACAGGGCAAGAGCAATAGCTACTGGTCAAAATGAGTTGAATACCAGCTGCTGGGGAAACGACAGGCAGCGGGTGCTGTTTGCATATCCTGCTTCTGGGTTTCCCAAAAAACACTTACCGGTAGTTAGTCATGGTGGAAAACAGAGTGCTTGATTGGAGAGGCTTGATCCAGCTCAGCTCTTCTTACATGGATGCTGAACAGCTAATGGGAATATATAGGCTAAGAAACCTTACATTTCAACTTAACAGAAAGATAAACAAAAATGAAACTAGATCAAGACCTACACTCAACAGCCTTAATGTTTAATTTCGGTTTGAATTTAAAAGTCAGCTTCCCCAGAAGACAGCAGCTGAATCAATATTCCTCCCTCCCTCATTCCTTCCACATCCTTCTGAAGGCTGTTTTACAGGGTCCCCAGAACATCTTGAATCAGTTTTGGTGGTCACAGTGATTATGTGCAGAATTAATGAATTCCACTCATAATAAGATCTTTAGGTAAAGGTAAATGTTTCCCTTGCTTGAAAGCTAGTCATATCTTACTCTAGGGTGTGGTGCTCATCTCCATTTACAGCCAAAGACCCAATGCTGTCTGCATCTGCAGACTTTTCCATGGTCATGTAGCAGGTATGACTAGAAACCAGAGCACACAGAATGCTGTTACCTTTCTGCCAAAGTAATACCTATTTATCCACTCGCAATTTCTTGCTTTCGAGCTGCTAGGTTGACATGAGCTGGGACAAATGATGGGGAGCTCACTCTGTCATGCAGCACTCTGGTCTCAAGCTGCTGACCTGCACATCATCAGGTTCAGTGTCTTAACCACTAAGCCACCAAAGAACCTTCCAAATATTTGGTGGAGGGTTTACTCTGTGCATGTATATGGATTAATTCACACATACAGGGTCAATTTTCCCTAACATACTTCATGCCTACAGGATAGGTTATTTGTAATGCATCCCAAAACCAAACTCCCTAATGCAAAGAAGCTATCAGTCTGAATGATCTCATCCCTAAAAAGCTCTTTATTAACTATGAATGTTTACATTCCAGAATATGGAATAAAGAAGCCTCAACCATGGGATTAAAAAAACAAATTCCACTAATTTCAGCAAGCTACAAAGGTTGAAATCAGGTTTCTGTTCTGTATTTGGGTATTTGATGTGTGGAATTTATGCAATCCTTGAGGCTTGAATATTTTAGTTTTCTCTGCTAATTTTCATTCCAGGCAACTTTATTGCCAATATATTTCAAGCTTGGAAGAGAGAAATATCCTACCACCTCATCAAAAAGTATATAAAGCAGTACAAAAATAAATCATATACTGTACTGCAGTTTGATATGTAAACTCATTCAATGTTTTATTATGCCTCCCAAATGCTCAGAATGTTTTTCATAGCGCATACAGCTACTTTCCTACTCACAACTTCACAATAACTGCTTCATATTTCTTCAGACTAATGCCCCCCCAACACTGCTTTAATTTAGTATTCTTATGTGATCTTCACCTCCAGCTTTTAATTGTTCTGTTTACTTTTAAAAGCTTCATTATCTGCTTTGTGCACCTTATTACAGAAAAGTGGAGAATAAATTATCCAAATATTTACCAGATTTCTTTTTCAAATAATATCTTCCTTTATATGGCAATATTAACTCTGTCCTATCTGAAAACAATATACTATATTTATGCTTTTGATACACACTTATTAAGATACTGTATATGTATCCAGGCCCCTTTGAAGAATTCAACGAGATACCAAACACACCCAGTGAAAACTCTCTAGTCCAGCAAGGGGTTCTCTTCCTGGCAGCTAAATGTTTAACATAGAATGCCAAAATGCTACTGATCCCTAAACAATTCAGCTTAAGGAGTCTCTCACAATATTTCACATGCAGTTGCATGTGAAAAATGGTAAGTTGCATACAGTACTTTTAAATATGCTTCCCCCCCCCCCCAGTTGTGGAGTTGATCTTATGAATGTTTAGTGGAAAGTCACACTGAGTTCAATGGCAAGTATGCAAAGTGTACACAAACTAATCCTGCTTACAATTTATCTTACATAAATGAGGACTGAAATGAAATTTCTGAATTCCCCTCTGTCCTTAAAATACGAGCATTCTAATAAACACATTTCAGTTTTTACAATGTTATTTCTCAAATGTAACTTCATAGTAAGTCAAGAGTCACTAATTCAGAAGACATTTTACTGGATCATCTGTCCATACATACCATGGCAGCACATACTATTCTTCAGAGACAAGGCAATAAAGCAAGTGGATATTTAAATCTGCATTTTAAAGAGTTGGATATAATTTGAGATATCTTGACCTCATTGGATGACGAACTACTACCAGCTCACTAGGCTAATAGATAAGTCTGATACACCTTTCAGAATATCTTCTATGGAGCTGTAGCCTAAAGATATCACAGCTATCTAACACGTTGTACTGCAGACTTTGTGAAGATTGCCAAATCAAGATTTCTGTATTCTTTTTGTGTCCTTGAATTCAGTATCCAATCAAGTAAAATGAAGCAGGCAAAACCCTTCAGTCAGGAACAATCAGTACAGAAACATTTAAATACTGTCATGATATCAATCACACATTTATTCCATATACACATGACTTGTTCAAGCAGTACTGATCAGGTATGCTTAAGGGTACCTTACATGAGACAACACATCAGTTGGCCAATTTCCTACTAACAGAAGCATGTAAAGCCATGTCACGCTTATCTCCATGTCATTCTTTTCCTCTACCTCACTGTTGTACTTTTTCAAAGAGAAAAAAAAACCAAAGTCATAATCCTAAAGGCACAGTAGCTTCTCTTACATCTTGACAAGGAATTGTTGTTATTGTTCAGTCGCACAAGTAATAGACACGAGTTAACTACCACTCCCTTTACATTTGAATTTACTGAGTTCACAAATCCCTGTGAACTGCATTAAATTAAGACATGTCTAGGCATGTCCTTCACTCTCCTTATACTCCTTATTCTTTTCAGACCTAATACATGCTGGTTCCTTACAATTCTTATACTGGCCTGGGGCTGAGGAATTCTTTGAGTGCCAAAAGGGCTCAGGACCAGAAAGTGACTCATAGAACTTGAGGGGTAGTATGGGTGTCATGCTGGGATGCAGAAGGGAACTGGAAGGTAACTGCATTATATTCTCAGGAAAATCTTCATGGTTGATCGTCATGATGATCGCAAATTTTTGGAATTGGATAGGCCACAAGAAGAACATTTCTTCTGCAATATTCCTATACCCAACAAGCACCCCTTCCACCAAGAGGATATTTGAAATTCTCCAATTCTCCAAGTATGGTAAATTTCAACCCTCAACATCCTATGAATTGATACGTGCCTCAGGACCATCCACTCAGATCCAGGAAGTTTTATGCTCAGATCCAGAAAGAACAAATATTCTTGAGGGTAAACAAGTGCAAAAACAAATTAGAAGATGGAGGAAGGAGCTCGCTGAACAAAGAATAACATTAAAGGAGGATATAGCTGAGGAACTCAACCTCCCCTACATGACTTGGAGAATCCGGAATAGGCTGAGGGTTGGGAGTCCCTAAATGCAAGACCAACAGGCTCAAGTGGGAACTGTTGGCAGACAACAAGAAGCAGTGTTAATGTGGTTTGTTGTTGTTGTTCAGTCGCACAGTCGATTCCGACCCTTTGCAACCCATGGACCACTGTCCTCCAGACACTTCTGTCCTCTACCATCTTCAACTCGCTCAGCTCTGTGCCCATTGTGTCTACAATACCATCTAGCCATCTCATTTTTGGCGGCCCCCTTATTCTTTTGCCCTCCATCCTTCCCAGCCTCAAGGCTTTCTCAAGCGAATCCTCTCTTCTCATTTGATGTCCAAAGTACTTTAGCTTCATCTTTACTATTTGACTTTCTAAGGAGCAGTCAGGGTTAATTTCTTCTAGGACTGACCTATTTGTTCTCCTCACTGTCCAGGGGACTCACAAAACTCTCCTCCAACACCACATTTCAAAGGCATCTATTCTTCTGCGCTCAGCTTTCCTAATGGTCCAGCTCTCACAACCATACATTGCCACAGGGAATACCATTGCTTTGACTATACGAATTTTTGTTTGCAATGTGATGTCTCCACTTTTCACTATGTTCCCCAGGTTTCTCATTGCTTGCCTCCCAAGAATCAGTTGCCTTTTTATTTCATGGCTGCAATCTCCATCTGCAGTCAGCTTTGATCCTAGGAAAGTAAAATCTGTCACTTCTTCCCCATCTATTTTCCAGGGCCTAATAGGGCCTGTTGCCATTATCTTGGTTTTCTTTATATGGAGAGATACAGAATCTGGCTCATTTACTGGTCTGACAGTTACTACCAGTAGCATGTAATGATGAGGATTTAATTTTGCCTCGTTTTGGCAGTCCTAAGTTTGATCTGGAGCGTAAAGAAACCAAAGCCAGAGAACACACATCACCAGCCCGCATTTCCCTGATCTCAGCCTCTCAGCCACGGTTTATTATTTATTTTTATTTATTTATTTATTTAACTGAATTTGTATTCAGCCCTACTCGCCCAGGCAACTCAGGACGGATTACAACCAATCAACAAACATACAACACACAGTTAAAACTCTAAAAACAATTTAAAACCATTTAAAAACAAGCATCCCTGACTCCGCTTGGCCTCGTGGTTCATTTCCCAAGGTTGCGCTACCGCTTGGCTAGAAAGCTGGACCCGAGGTCGCTCGGATACCAAAGGTGGGCTACCAAGGCCCTTGAGGGAGAGCCCGGCCTCTCCTTTGGCCAGCTTAAGGCCCCTCGCAACCGTGATCTGTCACCTTCGCCACCGCCCACATCAACCATCTCTGTCACAGCTCTTGGGGACATGGATGGAGCCTCTTTCGGGCGTCCCCTGAGCTGAGTTTCTCCAGCAAAAATCCTTTCAACCCAGAATACATTCTGACACGAAATAATAATAATAATAATAATAATAATAATAATGATGATGATGATGATGATGATGATGATGATGATGATGATGATGATATCATTTATCACCCTTCTTCCCTTTCCCCTGGAGGAAAGGGTGGTTGGTTAGGGTTGGTTTTTTTTACACACAGCATCCTCACCTTTGCAGACAGGGGAGTTGGGGCTCTTCCTCTCCGGAGAGGCCCGGCTTTGCTCCGGCGACCGCCGCCTCGGACGATGCCGGATCCTTCCCCCCGAAGAAGAAGAAGAAGGGGCGGTGGCCGAGCAGGCGCTGCTTTCGGGCACAGGCGGGGAAACCGGGGAAGAGCAAGGCGACGGGGAAGAGCCCGGAGGCGGCGGAGGCGGCGGCGGCAGTCGGTGGGGCCGAGGGGGGCTCCCGCGCGACCCTCCTCCTCCTCCGGCCCGCGTGGGGCTGCCCCGAGCGGAGCCCGACAGAGGAGGCGGAGGCGGCAGCTGAGTAGTGGCGGCGGCGGCGGCGGCGGCGCAGGAGGAGCTACCACTGCCTACTACGACGGGCGTCTGCGTGGCTACGGCAGGGCTGCTGCCGCCGTTACTACTACTACTAGTAGTAGTACTACTACTATTACTACAACCGCCGCCGCGCGCACCGCCGTTGGCGAGGGCCGGTCGCGTGGGGCTGCCGGCGCGCGAGGAAGAAGGCGGCGGCGGCGGCGGCGGAAGAGGCGGCGGCGGCGGCGGTTGGGGCGCTGTGGTGGCCGGGGCCGAGACCGCCGCGCGAGGAGTAATGCCGCCGCCGCTGGCTCTCGTGGGGCTCCCGTGGGGCTTCAGCTGGAAAGGCACCGTGGCCCTCATGGGCTGCAGGCGGCTGTTGGTGGCGGCGCCCGGGCCCCCGCCTGCGGTTCCTGCCGTTGCCATGGGTGGTGTTGTGGCTCCCGCTCCCCCCAAGGTTGGGGTTGGTGGGGAGCCGCCGCCGCCGCCGCGCCTCGCCCGCGAGTGAGAGGACATCTTCTTTCTCGCCTTCTCCTCAGGCAGGCAGGCTCGGAGGTCCCGGCGGGGCGCCCAACGGGCAGAATCAAATCCTAGCCGCGAGGAAGAAGAAGAAGAGGGGGGAGAAACAAGACGCCCGCCCTCTCCTCCCCCCTCTTCTCGGCGACGCGTATCCTTTCCCTTTCCCTCATTCACACACACACACCCGGGAAGGCACTGGCGGAGCTCGTCTGGCCGAGGCGACGGCTGCTCATCAACAATAGTGGCCGCACCAGACTCTCCTATTGGAGGCGCCTCCGCCCCGTTCCTGCCGCTACAGCCTTCTGATTGGCCGGGAGGCGTGGCCAGGGGGGAGGTGAGCGGGGCGAGGAGGCTTAAAGGGCCATGAATGACCCGAGAGTGGAGGAGGAGGCGGCGGTGGCGGTGCTGCTGGGGTGGCGACGCCAGGCCCGGCCAGGCCTCGGCTCATACCAAGGGGTGGCCCCGATGTGTTTCCTTGCTCGAGGGCAGAATTGCAGACTGCGCCACCCCACCCCAAACCAGCAGGGATAGGCTGCGAAACCAGCCTTGCTATTAGAGGGGGAAAGAGATATTATTATTACTACTACTACTACTACTACTATTACTACTACTAAAACCTCGGATAACGTTAAAACCTGGTTCCACAAGTCTTGGCGTTATCCGATTTTTAGTGTTATCCGATGCATGTTAAAATCCTATGGGATCCATAGAGATACATTGTAACCACACAGGCTTTAGCGGTTGTTATCCGATACATCCCATAGGATCTTAATGTTATCTGATGCAATTCTCCCCCCCCCCCAGATTGCTTAATGTTATGCGATTTTAGTGTTATCCGATACTAATGTTATTCGAGGTATTATTATTATTATTATTATTATTATTATTATTATTATTATTATTATTATTATTAAACTTGTATGCTGCCCTACTCACAATGCAACTGGGCGGCTAACAAAAAGATAGGATATCACAAATAACAGTTACAAAATATCACATCAACACAAAAAACATTTCAGGAGCAATACACATTTCAAAACCAATATACAAATCCTCAAGGCTGATTCTTTTTTCATTAAAATCATGTGTTCATGATGCTCTTTTTTTGTTTTTTAAGCAATGCTGCTGCTTTTGCCTAGTGGTAAGATCTGCCTTCCCAGTTCCATACACACTCTAGAACAGGGGGTCCCCAACCTATGGTTTTTGGACTTCCAATTCTCAGAAGCCTGTCAATTCCCGAAAGCACTGTTCACCTAATGTACTGGCTTAGGTTTCTGGGAATTGAAGGTCAAAAAGCACAAGTTGGGGACTCCTGCTCTAGAAGACAAGTACAGTACTAGGTTGAAGAGTGTATGCATGGGATCAATTACTATACAGTACATTTAAATTAGTGTTGAATGATCAGAGCCATAGCCAGGATTCTAGATTTTCAAGGGGGGGGGGATTTGCTCAGGAGGGGGAACGTCACACATTTGGCATTGTGGGGTGGCTGTTAGCTCAAGAGGGTTTTTACCCCCTCTGGCTACGGCCCTGTGAATGATTATTTATTTATTTATTTTATTTGTTCAGATTTATATTGCCGCCCACTCGCAGAGACAACTCAGGGCAGCTTACAGTCAAAACAGCAACAGTACAGTAACAATCATAAAATGCAACCTTACAAAACAACCAAAGCAGAACACAGACTAACTCCCCTCTGGCCGTTGGTGGGGGCCTGGAGGTGGGGGTGAGCCACCTGCCAGGCCATGGAGTCTTCTCCCTCAGGTTCAACATTACCTTATCTACATTAATTACACTAATCCCATGAGCTATCTTGCTCACCACCTAGATCTAGATCAGGAGTGAGAAGGCCTGAACTGTTTGGCCAGAAGAGCAGGCAGTATCAGGTGGGATCTCATCATGAGGCCAAGGTGCTACTTGTAAGAGGATCCTGACAGATCCAGGTGCCATAAACCTAAATGAATTGCAATACAGTGGTACCTTTAGAATGATGCCTTTATGAGATCAGTAACATTAAATAATCATATAAATAAAAGTGTTTCTCATCTCTTATTGGTATTACATCTACAAACGTGGTCCCAAAAACACACATACCCCAAGCTGTAGCATTTAACACACATTCAAGACGATGCCTAGAGTAATGAGCTTCCAATCTATTTGGATTAATGCTACATGCATAGAGACCTAGCCTAGAAATCCAGCAGTTGTAAGATTTTATGCAGACATCTCCATGGGCCATTCATGCATATCCTGAAATAGAACTACATCAACATGTTCACCAGTGTATGCACACTGAAGTCCAGTGGGGTATTCTAAGCTGTCCTCAATTCTATACCTCTAGAACCCATCTACATAATGCTAACCTAGTATACATGTTAGATATAGTTCATGATCTTTCTTTTCCACCTACATGACAGTAAGAGAAGTCACATACGACGGGCTAATTCTCTGCAGATTGTGTGTGTAATCTGGCCTCTCAAATTCCTAAGTATTGCCCTACAATTCAAAACAATTTTGTATTATTATTATTAGATGTTTTAACAATTAAAAATGGTGCTTATGTTCTATGGGCAGCACAAACATTTCAAGAAGAAAGAGGCTGCCCATTCAGCCCATCCATTGAGGCAAAGATGCTGATAGGTTCTTAAATCATTTTTACATATATTACTGTTGCTTCTGATTGTATAACTGGAGCTCCAGCTTCTAAGGTTGCATGTCTATCAGCTTTCCCCAACTTACCTGGGAACTATGGAAATTATAGTTCACCACATCCAGCTGAGATCAAAAGTGGGAAGGCCTGACCCTATTTGGCCATTTACAGTTTATTATTTATTTATTGTATTTTTAAAAGTTATGGCTGTTCTTAGACCGGGACTCCTTGCTCATGGTCACACATGTCTTAGTCACCTCCAGACTTGATTATTGTAATGCGCTCTACATGGGGCTGCCCTTGGTGACCATTCGGAGGCTACAGCTGGTCCAGAATGCGGCTGCACGAGTAGTGTTGGGATGCGGGCATTATGGCTGTGCCTCATCGCTGCTGAGGGACCTGCACTGGCTTCCAGTTTGCCTCCAGGTGCAATTCAAGGTGCTGGTTATTACCTTTAAAGCACTACATGGTAGTGGACCAGGATACTTAAGAGACCGCATGGTCCCAAAGACATCTGTCCGTCCCACCAGAGCGGACTGGAGAGGCTCTCTGGTTGTGCCATTGGCCAGAGAGGTGCACCTCTCTAGCACTAGAAGGAGGGCCTTCTCTGTGTCCGCTCTGGCCCTATGGGACCTCCTCCCAATAGAACTACGCCTGCATACAAAGCTGCTGTCCTTCAGGAATGGAGTGAAAACCTGGCTGGCAGGTCAGGTCTGGGGAATGGATGGATCAATTTCCTCAGCCGGCTGGATGGTTTGACCTCCAGTGCCTCCTAGCTGCAACGCCTAATTTTTAATGTTAAGTTTTAAAGTTTCTTTTAAAACTTAATTTTTGAACTGGTTTTAAATTGTTGTCGATATGCTGATGTGTTGTGAATCACCCTGGGTCCCTTCGGGGAGGAGGGCGATAAATTTAAATAAATAAATAAATAAATTTTATACTGCCCATCTGGGATATTTCCCACTCTGGGCAGTGCACATACAAATAACAAAATAACATAATAAAACAAACAACAAAATAAAACCAAATAAATACAATACATCAAAAAAATAAAATAAAATTTACACTTTATTCACTGGGAATAAATAGTAAAGGCTTGCTTACACAGGTTCAATTGGAGTAGGATGGATCATTAGGGTTGCTAGCGTTTGCATCTGGCTCATTGCTAGCATTTGCAGAGCATCTGGCTCATTTACTGGTCTGTCGATTACTACCAGAAATATACACCAATGAGGACTTAAGTTTGGTCAATGACAAAGCCAGGAAATCAGCTTCATTTTGGCAGTCCAGGGTTTGATTGGAATATGAAAGAAAAACTATCCAACTTTCACACTCATGCATGATTATTGGGAATACAAGAGAGTGGTCTTGTTCTCCAGTGATGTGTCATTTCACTCCATGATCTTTCCTAATTCCTTCATCACTGTCCTTCTGAGTCATAGTCTTCTTTTGATTTTTTCCCCTGCAATTCTCATATACAAAATATTTTTACACATAGAAACCTTTAATTAGGTTGATATGCACTTTGGCAGCTTCCCACACAACTGCTGAATAGAGTACATGGGAAATGAGCTATCAGAATGCAAACAGATGTACAGTATGAGCAAGATGTAAAATATACTTGAACTGTTCTCAGGAGCTTTTTATTTTGGACAGTACATTTTCCAGACATGAAGCAATAAACAATTTGTCTTTAGCAAAAGGCAAAATAATAGTTTTCCTCCCTCCACCTCCCCTTTTGCAATGTGTTTTAGTCAACTATTGCTTCTGACTGTACATGTTTTTTAATTTGGACTTGGGACATTAAAACGTGACTGTTGCTATATACCGAGGCTTACCTCATTTATGTGGTTAATCTTGTCTGTTTGGGTTCAGAATAAATACCGGTACTGTTTGTGATCTTCTCTTGTCTCTTTTGCAATGTGCCAAGAAGGCTAGTGGAGAACAGATAGTATCCCAAAGTATTCAGACTTTCCAGTTGATTTCAGGATCATGGCCTCTATCTACAGAAGAACGAGGCATAGATACTGTAGGTGTGTGTGAAACTAATCTATGGAGTGTTTTTATATCAGAGATAGTCCAGGCAGGACTATGTGGGAAAGTAACAAAGGCAATTACTGTAGATCATTTTATCTAGAGTTCAGTGCTGCCTGCCAAGGCTATTCAGTGAGTCTCCTAGAGCAATAACAATCTCCTTGTGACACAAAGATTGGAAGAACTTCAAACCATTATTTATGGCACTCTGCCAGTGTCTCATTGCTTCCTTCCTACATAATAAATTGGGGGTGGAGGTGGGGGATAGGAATCAAAATTAATCGAACCCCACAGCATAATCTGGTCCAAAATGTCCCCAGCTTAGCTCCTGCATTAGCCCTGGATGCTACCTGGCCTTTCCAGTGCCATTTCCCACAACAGCTTGGCTTCCAGTAAAGGCTTCACTCTCCAGCCTAGGGCAGCTCCATGCTTGTTTGAGTCACGTGATTTATTCACCAGGAGAAACAACAGCCAATTTTGCAAACCTATGAGTGTTTGCCTCTACAATACTGGGTGTGAGCTGTAATATTCTCAGAGTGGATGGGAAGAATGAGTGAGACTGGGAAACACCTCTATTGCCTTAGGGATGAGACAGTCTGCACGTTTTCTAAACATGGAATGGAATAAAGGCAAAACAAAACAAAAAAGTAAAGGCAAAATAAAAAAGTAAAGGCCAAACTTTACTTGAAAGAAAGAGAACCATTGGGGGAGCAGAAATAGCACAATGCTGGATCCGCCTCCATATTTACTTCTGTATGACTGATTTAATATTAGGAATGAAAATGAAATTAGCATTAATCAATTATAAAAATGAAATCCATCCAATTCATGATTTGCAAGTCTAGTGAAACAGCACATGTATCTTTTGGTTTCTTGTTAGTAAGTGGAATCCACAAACATTAGCTTTGGTTTTTCCCTATTCGAAATTGTATGCAAATAAATATACAAAGCAAAACCTGGAAAAAACACACCAAGAAACTGTACATAAAAACTGTACCCAAGAAAAATTCCTAATATATGCTCAAATTCCTAATTTGCAGCATGAGACATGAGAACACAAGAATGCTAATGAGATTCTAGGAATTAGAGTGTAAGATAAACAGAAAATGCTCGCATTCCAATTTTAGGAATTTTATTGGCTTGAATTTTGAATTTCTGTATTGCTCATAATGCAAATTTGTTCTCCAGATCTTGCTGACCTCAGAGGTTGAGAATTCTGTCATGTTTCTTGATGTAACTGCCCTGGTCCTGATGGCTGTGTGGGATTTCTAAAGCCATCTCCATTATTTACAAGTGTGGATAAGATTATAAGTTTAAAACAGTCAGGAAAGCAAGAGACCCTGTGTTGAATGTTTTAAACTAATTGATCAAAAGAGAAGACCTAACAATGTTATCAGTTATAAGGAAAAACCACCTAGAGGGTAGACTCAACAATCAAAGGAACTCTACCCCTATTTGCACCAGTAAAGCAGGCTTATCTTGGGGTGAAGTCAAACTTTATAGCAGATACTTCAACAGTTCCTTTGTGGTAAGAAAGGGTGGGTTGGTTGGTTGGTTGATTGACTTAGCCGAAAAGCAATTCTGGATGCTATCATTTTTTAGAAGAACAAGAGTGAAAGAATAAAACCAATGGGGCAGGAAAAGCCTGATTTTGAGCCAACAAATGGTGGAAGAGAGTAAGAACTACCAATTATATACCTCTCCTGTTCCCTCGCTTAAACTTGACAGCCCTCCCACTGCTGCTCCCAGACAAACCCTTTGGACAGAGTGTTTATTTCCCTTTTAAATAATCTCATTTGATGAAGTGAAGACAAAATACCCTAATCATACCAAGGGAAGGGATCTGAATCATGTAGGAAATCCAGAATTATAACATAGTTTTCTGAAAACATTGTTTGGAACTCAGGAGTAGGTTGCAACTAGAGTAGCTCCCTTGAATCTATGGGGATTTGGCGAGTCAACACCTAGGTATGTTCCTTGGATTCAGCAGGCCTTCTCTAGTTGCAATTTTTGGGACTGCAGTGGCTTGATGGTTAAGATGCTGAACTTGATGACTGGAAGGTCAGCAGGTCAGCAGTTTGAGACCTAAGTGCTGCACGATGGAGTAAGCTCCTGTCTCTGTCCCAGCTCCTGCCAACATAGCAATTCAAAAGCAAGAAATTGCAAGTAGATAATAGGTGCTACTTAGGTAGGGAGGTAAACAGCATTTTGTGCACTCCGGTGTCTAGGCATGCCTGCCACATGTCCACAGAAATGTATGCAGACAGTGCTGGCTCTTTGGCTATAAATGGAGAGGAGCACCAAACCCTAGAGTCAGATACAACTGGCTTTCAAGCACGGGCGACCTTTACCTTTACCTAGTTGCAACTTAATACTGGATTTCAGCCATTAAAATCATAGTGCTGAAAATAAAAATGGTACATACAGTATAATGTCATTATATAATTCTTCTTCTTCTGCCATATCCGAATCTGAATATTGGCGATCCTCATGGCGATCAGCTATGAAGACTGTCCTGAAAATATAATGCAGTGGTCTTTCATCTGCCTTTCGCATTGCAGCATGACCTATGTACCACTGATTCAGTCCTGCAAGTCCTGAGCCCTTTTGACATGCAAAGTTCTCATCAGCCCCAGGCCATATTGATGAAGCTGCTGCCCTCCAAGTTTTTAACAATGGATTTAGGTTGGGTTGTATTATGTTTTTATGATGTTGTAAACCGCCCTGGGTCGCCCCGTCGAGAAGGGCGGTATAAAAATGTTAAAAAAAAAAAAGATGAATTCAAGTGGGATTTAATCCACCTGGGGATAATCATCCTTCCCTGTAGACTTTGGCATCCAAGGGTGTTAGTCCCCAGGGTTGTCAGGTTAGGTAACCACCTCCTGACACTTGGCTGGCAGTATGGTCTATTCTATTACCATGGCAGGATAACGTCTTATACACCTTAATTTAGAATCCTGGGTGTTGCGGTCATCTCCTTGTATCATTATTGTTACAGGATGTATTTTTTTTAAGCTAAAGGACACCCAGCATTCCTACCCATCTGCCACAGGAATAGCCATTGTGCCTCCTGGAAATTGCTGGCCTGTACCACCTGGCATCTCTTCAACTATGTTGGCTAGGACTTGCCATTTTGGGACAAAAATATACAGAAAGCCATAGCCTCCCATTTCTGCTTTGTTGTGCCAAATAAGCAACAATGAGTCATAGGGAAAGAGATGCCACTTGTTTACTGCATGTTGGCAGATTTTCTGTAAACTGCTTTTTTGAACTACATCTTAGATTTCATATAGAAATGATGCATCTGTCTAAAATTGCACTGACAATATATGACTGTCCCTTAACTACATTCGGATTGAAACCCCTTTGATTGTTAGCCAACATATTTGACATGTATTTTGAAAGACATGCATTGTATTTTGTAAGAAACAAGTGACTAGGCTGTCTCATGTGTCCTTCTCCAGGTGTGCTTGTGTGCTTGTGACTGTCAGCAGCTGGCTTGTATTTAAATTTTGTGATATTTTTATTGGGATGGTTCTTACTCTTTACCCTGCTAATTCCATGTTTCCCATTGGAAATTGTTTCTCATTGTGCTAATCTCCCAGATCCATGGCTTTGAACCTTTCATTGGAAATCTGCTAAACCCTTTGTTTAAAAAGGTGGTGTGGGGGAGAGAGAGATCTTTGCCTCTGTTTGAAGAAATGCTATTTTAAAAGTATTTTCTGTCTTGTGGAAGGCAGACAGACCTATCTTGAGAGTGTGGATAAATAATGAATTGATGGAAAAGTAAAAGCCTTGCTTTCCAGTCTACCAAAGCAACTCTTAAGAGAAACTGGCTCTTAGGAACAAAGGAAAGAACTTGCACACAAGGGCAGTGGGGCCTCCAGTAGCCACCTTCTATACTGTGTTATTTAGATCAGTACCAGTAGTTATTACAGTGCTAAGGAAAAGTGGCCTCAAACATCCCCATATAAGGAGGTTTGACAGCTGTAGTTCAAAACACCCATTTTTCAAGTTCTGATTAAAAACAGCTAATCTAGAGAGAACATGCTCAGAGGAGTAAGGCAATGAACTGATGCATACCAGTCTCTGCTATGGTGGAAAGATATGGAGGAACATTGGTCCATCATGTAGATTAAGTACGTAATTCAAGAACTGTTTCCCATACTTATCTTCCCATATGTAACTGATGCATTTGAAGTCTAGAAAGTCTTTAAATGGGAGTTGTAACCAGATCTTCTTTCTCCCAGCTTTTACATTCTGCTTTCCTCTGATAGACCATCTCTTCCCTTCTCATTTAATGCTTTTTTCTTCTCATAAAGCAAACATGAGCAATGTGTGGCTTTACAGACGTCGTTTGAATACAGCTCACGATAGTCCTCGTCATTGGCTGTGGTGGCTATGATTAATGGCAGTTAGGGTTCAACTCTTTCCGGAGGGCCATACTTTGTCCACCCATGTCTTAAAGCTGACTTTTAGCCAGGGATCATCAAGACCTAATTCTGGAACCTAATGATGTATTGCCATTCTGAGAACATAAGCTTTTGGGGTACTTAAGAGTAGAAATAGTCTCCATGTGGGCAATGTACCAACAAGTTGCACCTAACATAACTACAACTTCCATAATTTCCCAAACATTTCAAAATCTGGTTATATTTGCCTCCCATTTAGCTGAGATGTTTATGGAGTGTTATTACCAGTGCCATCCTACAGTGAATTTCCATGGCTGGGTGGGGATTGGAACCCGTGTGTCTTGAGTCTCATGCCTTCAATTTGGAATCAAACAAATGCAGAAGGAAGGTAATACCTTTTATAGGATCACTTTTTAAAAAATCAAACATTGCAAGCTTTTGTGACTTAAAGGTCACTTCATCACGCAGACTTTCATGGCATGATGTTTAAGCCAGACTGGTTTGCTTAGGTCCATGATGATGTACCTTGGGACTCCAGCTGTTCTTGAACTTCAATTCCCAGAAGCCTAAGTCCCTGTGAATCCACACAAATGGGTTTACTGTGCAGTAAACCCATTCATGTGGATTCACAGGGACTTGGGCCTCTGGGAATTGAAGTTCAAGAACAGCTGGAGTGCCAAGATTTGACCATTCATGTGGATTCACAGGAACTTGGGCTTCTGGAAATTGAAGTCCAAGAACAGCTGGAGTGCCAAGGTTCGCCATCACTGGCTTAGTTGTTCCATGGGAAAATAGACAGCAGACGATATCTTTTTACAATCCAAAAACAGGAAGCCAGGGATTTGCATATCACCTTCATTTTGGAAGTTTCACGTCTGGCCTAGACAAGGAATAAGCCTAATGGTCTACCTCAGAGATCCTCAACCTATGGCCTGTGGGCCAGATCCAGCCCCTGGGACCAAACCATCCAACCCATCCTCGTTCCAGCCATTGCTGCCGCAGCCTCAATCCTTGTCTCCTCCGCTTGGCTTGGCAAATCCAAATGGCACTCCATAGCAGGGAGGATGTTGTAAGCCTTACAACATCTGCCCTGCTATGGAGCATCATTAGGGACAGGTCAAGTCAAGTGGAGGAGATAAGGATTGAGGTGGCGGTGGCAGAAGCGGCCATGGGTGTGTTTCCGGTGGCGAGGGGGCATTTCCTTCACTCACACAACACAGCTCCTCCAGTTAGGTAAGCAGGGGAGTTGTGTGGGAGGAGTGGGGGTTTGGGGGCTGTGTGGTGGGCTTGGGGCATCAGCAAGGGAAACAACCATATGGCCCCTAAACAGTCTGAGGGAGCGTGACTAGGACCCCAGCTTTAAAAGGATGAGGACCCCTGGACTAGCTTCTACGTCATGTTGGCTCAATTAGAATGGTCACTACAGTCATGGAATATTCTCTCTAGGAAGTAATGACAAGTGACTTGATTAGTTCAGGAAGCATACTGCGACTTTCATTTGTTCATTCATTCGTTTATTTATAAATTTGTATGCCGCCCACTCACCAACATGACTCAGGGCGGCTCACAAAGCAACAGAACATCCAATACACATATACTGTACATCATTTAGGAAAATCACATCACAACAAAGCAACAATACAGCCCACAAAGCCACTGTGGCTCTCTCACCCCTCCGGCCGATGGTGGTGCCCGGAGGTCATCATCGTCATCATCCTAACTATATTAAATTAACCTCTGGCCTTGTGGGCACTGGCCGGAGATCTTGCAGTGGCAGCAGCACAGTCCCTCTTGGTCGGCCACCCTCTGCAGCTGGAGTCTTTTAACCTCCAACCAGGTGGGAAATACCCAGAGGTCTCGTGGCAGCGGTGGCTCAATCTCTCTCTGTCAGCCACCCTCCGCGGCTGCAGTCTTTTAGCCTTTGACCAAGTGGGAAGTGGCCGGAGGTCTTGCGACTTTTCTATTTAGGCAGGTATTCTTAAGTGATAGTCATGCTTTCAGTTGGTTAAAAAAAACATTATGCTGTTTTTGATACTAACACAAGAAGTTCTCTCAGTTATTTCACTGTTTCTGAGAAATATATTGCCCAGATCATGCTATATGTAAAAATAAATAACCCACTATATTCTAGATGTGAAAACAAAGTAGCATATGGATAAGAATTGGCATAAGATTCTATGCCTGGTTTCCACCTGCCACTGAGCATTGGAGTTCTGAACTTCGTTGTTCCAATAGTGACCCATAAAAAACTTGTTTTATCTGTCTGAAGTTACCAAAAATATACAACAGTGGCAAAACTCTAGGCTTCTGAAAATAAGAGCACATGGCATTGGGATGAATGAGAATCTATTTTCTGTTTTTGTTTGATGAAAACATTTAATAATCCTACAGGTTGCTGAGAATGTGAGATTTTAGGAATTTGAAGGTGGGAAACTTAAAAAAAAACCCACACACAGATAGATTCATAGATCCAGAAACAAAGTAGATTTCCTTTAATTTTTTCACTTAAATTCTTTTCTTTTCAGCCATATTAGTGCTTGAATTAAGCTCTCCTCTCTTTTCTGAGAAGTTCCTTATCTTTGAAGGCTAAATGGGAGACAGGTACAACCAGATTTTGAAATGATACAGGTACATATTTGGTGACTGTCAGATGGTTTGACAAAGAAAGAAAGAAGGAAGAACTAATTAGTAATTTAGTGATGGCAGCAAGATTAATTATTGCAAAAAAAATTTTTGGAAAATTAATTATTTTCAAATAACTGAATGGTAAAAAGAATATTAGAATACAGCAATTAATGATAAATTAACAAGTGAGATTAGTGAGAAAAGGTTTAATGAAGATTAATCCTTTTCGAGAGATTTGAGGTGATTTTATGAATTTTTTGTATTAATAAAAGAGAAAGGACAAAGGCCAGCAGTGGAAACAATGTCATTTTGGAAAGATGAGGGTAAATGAATTAATGGACTATAATTAATTGAATGAAATTTGACTAACTATGTTCAAATGGTGGGAGGAGCAGGAAAATGTTGTTTGGTTTAGAAGAATGATTAATATGAGTATTATAATAGTGTTTGTAAGGCTTTATTTGTATTTTTGGGAGGGGTTTATAAAAAAAGAGAGACTTGTGGCATCTTCAAGACTAGTGTACTTCATTTGGCACAGATATTTACCCTTTAGTCCAGGGGTTCCCAACCTATGGCCCATGGGCCAGCCCCAGCCCATGGTGCCGTTCTATCTGACCCGTCACCACTATCATTGCTGCACCTAGAAGTGGAAGCGGGCACATTTACATCAGTCATAAAACATGCCCGCACATGTGTAATCGCACCCACAGCTGTGTAAATGTGGAAGTGGGTGCATTTATGACAGCTGTAAATATGCCTGCTTCCGCTTCCAGGGTGTGTGATCCAGCCCCCTCAGCTGTCCGGGGGGCGTGGTCAGGCCCACAGCGAAAAAAGGTTGGGCACCCCTGCTTTAGTCCACTTCTTTAGATGCATGCGAAGAAAGAAATGCAAGTCTATTAAATTTTATGCCAAATAAAAACATCTTAATCTTTAAGCTGCCACAAACCTCTTTATTGTTTTTCCTAAACAGATTAATTTGGATACACTCCTGGAAAAGCAGTAATAACTCAATATCTAACTCACATAGAGGCAAACCCCCTGCACACATGTGCCTTGAATTCTTTCCCTTTGCAAGTGACTTATAAAATATGAAGAAATTATATCAAAAGAATAAGAGCCTAGACCTGCGATGGCCAATCTTGGCCCTCCAGGTGTTCTTGGATTTCAATTACCAGAAATTCAGGTCAGCACTCTTACTGGGAATTTAAGTTCAAGAACACTTGGAATTCTAAGGTTCACCATCACTGGCCTAGAAGTGCAGTGGATATAGGATCAGACTAGAACTCAAGAGATCTCCACTTGGCCATGGAAACTCACTGGGTAAGACCACTGGTTAAATAGGACGCATACCTCTGAAATCAAACTAGGATTACCTTAAGTTGGAGCTGAGTTAAAGGCATAGAACACACATATCAAAAGACATTGAGAGGAACCACCAGGATCAGCTTCTTTTGTTGTTATTATTCTGTGAGTGTCTGTGTGTGAGAAAGAGAGATATATTATTCATATTTCTATTTTCATTTGCCACTATTATCTCATTCATATTCATGGTAGGTAATCGATTTTCCTCATCTATGATTTTTCTTCACAACAGTCCAGTGAAGCAGTTCAGGCTGACTGACTGACCTAATGAACCCATGGCTAGGAGGGGCACTGAAGCCCCAGGCCAACACTTACCAGAACTCCACACTGGTTTTCACATAGCTAGGATTAGGTGTTGATATCTGAACAGGGCATTTGGTTTCTGTAGAGTAACCTGACCTGAATCCTTACTGAAAGAGCTCTAAAATCATGGTCTTTCATATTCTCCTCTCCTCTATGGCAGGGGTCTTCAATGTTTCCCACACCATGGACTGGCTTCATGCCAAACAACCTTTCCACAGACCCACAAGTGGGGACGGCAGGACTGGATGGCGCAAGTGCACAACAAAATACGACAAAGTGCACACTGTGCACAGGTGAGGAAAGGAGCCCCACTGCAGCCCAAAAACAAGGAGGGGCCCAGCTGCCTGCCAGCCACACCACCCAACTCAGGCAGCGAGGCATCACAATGCACAGATGGGGGGGGGGGGCAGAACCCCACCGCAGTTAAGTAACGTGGAAGAGGGGCCCAGCCACCCACTCATCTGCTATGTCTGAAGCCTGTGCCCCCGCCCCACTTGCCAGGGGGCAGAAGGCTGCCCTTGGGATCCCAGCACCCCCACCCTCTGTGGCCCAGTTCAGGACAGCTTGCAGTTCAGCATCAATCCGTGGCCTCTTGGGAACCCCTGCTCTATGGAATACCTCCATAACTTATATTAAAAAGGCCAGAGAAAATCATCCTTACACATAAGAACGAAAGGATGAGTTTTTCAACAAATTATCTGAGGTAATAGAGGAACTGGAAACTAACAGAACATTGTATGTAATGGGAGATTTTAACAGTAGAGATTTTAACAGAATAGAGTATAGACATTTTATTGCTGAGAACAGTGAAATGAACAAGAATGGACAAAGGATACTGGATTTAAGCAAAAAAAAACCACCCAGCTTTTTATTACTAATACTTTCTTTGAACATCAAGATTCACTACGTTATGCAAGGTACAAATCAAATGATGTCACCATGAAAAGTCAGATTGGTTACATATTAACAAGAGTTAAAAGAAGACTTAGAATGCTTGAAAAGCAATCCCCAATGTGTGACACTGATCATAAAATTGTGGAGTCAACAGCAAGAAATGATACATCCAGTATTAAAAGAAGACCAATCAAAAACAAGAGTTAATGAAAATAGCAAAACTCAAACATGGTAAAATAGTAGATCAGTTACAAAGAAAGTTGGACGCAGCATTTAACCAACTGCCCCAAAGGTGAAGAATGAATGGAAGGGGCACAAAACTACCCTGTTTAGCACTGCAAAAAGGGGGGAAAGAAAAGTGGAAGATGTCATAGGTCCAAACACACTGTATGGTGGTGTGAGGAGGGTAAAGAAGCAGTAAAGTGGAAAAAAGAGTTATATGTTAGATAAAATCAAGGGGAGAAGACTATATAAACTATAGACTGCAATGTAGAGATAGGTAAAGGTTACCCTTGCTCAAAAGCCAGTCATATCTGACTCTAGGATTCAGTGCTCATCTGCTTCATAGCCGAAGAGCCAGCGCTGTCTGCTTCTGCAGACGTTTCCGTGGTCATGTGGCAGGCATGATTAGACACCAGACTGCACGGAACACTGTTTACCTTCCCACCAAAGTTATCCCTAGTTATCTCCTTGCAATTTCTTATTTTCAAACTGCTAGGTTGGCAGGAGCTGGGACATAGACAGGAGCTCATTCCGTCCTGCAGTATTCGAGTATCGAACTGCTGATCTGCCGCCTTCCAGTCTTGGCCACTTGAGCCACTACAGTCCAAATGTAGATACCAAAAGGATAATCAAAAAACAAAAAATAATCCTGGGGATGCTTCAGAAAATTGCTAGCAGATAAGGAGAGAACAGCTTCACGAAGTTTTTCAAAGTACTGTAGTTAAAAGTACAGTACTGACAGGTATATGGAAAAGAGAATTATAACCCGACTGAAATAGTTAATGACAAGAATGGATGATCACTAACACTTCCCTCAGAAGTTATAGAAGCATGGATAACACTTTAGAAGTGTAGTTAGAACAAATCAAAGAATATTGGAACACTTCGCAGTAACACCTGGAGTGAGGCAGGGATGCCATTATTATTTATCACCTAAATAGAGGGAATGAGCAAAAATGCTAAGACCATGAATGTAAACAAATTACTTTTTGCTGATGATCAGGCATTGATAGCAAGTACAGCTAAGGAATTATAGCAACATCTTATGCCCATGAACCAAGAATGCAAGATAAATTATGAGAAACAGTAAAGAGAACTGAGATACAGGTAATGGCAATTGAAAAGAAACAGCATACTGTACCTTAAATATTGTAATAAGAGAGAACAAGTACTGTATTAAACAGGTGACAGACTTCAAATACCTAGGAATAACATTTACTGAAGATGGTAAAATGGACAAAGAAATAAACATATGGTGCAGTAAGGCAAACCAAATACTGGGACTGTTAGCTCTGCTCTTACAACATAAGGCAATACCGACCAGCACGAAAAAACAACCACATCATACAAAGCATATTCTTTCCCACCTTATGTAGCTTTGGTTGATCCATGTTTCACACGTCAGGTTGACGTGGTGGATCAAAGCATCATCTTCCACTGTTTCCAATCCTATGCCAGTCTCATCCAGGGCCTTGGGAACTTTGCTCTGAAATGGTCTTCCCATCTGGTTGCTGGCCTTCCTAGTGGTCGCTTTATGTCAAGTGACATGTTACCAGTGCCAAACATGGACACAACAAAACATAAATGAAAGATGTCTGAGGAAGTCTGTTGGAGTGACTAGAAGGGATATCATCAGGAATGAGGTTATAAAGGAAAGAACTGGAACAGAACCAATTTTAAACTATATGCAGAGACAATAAATACAGCGGTTTGCTAATTTAGAGAGAATGACTTGGAATTCCATACCCTACAAAGCTTATGTGAAAAGAGAAGGGCAAAGCACAAGGCAGACCCAGAGGACGATGGGGAGATAACAACAAAGGCATACTACAACACCAAATAACTCCGGTGGAGGCTGCTAGAAGTATCAAAACAAGAACCTTGTACCTCCCTCGACACCTGAGGCAGTAAAGGAGGAAAAATAAGAATGAAATGATAAATGTTTGAAGAACTCAAAAACAGAAGCTATAACAACAGCAGTGGATTCTCCTCAGCTCATCGAGTTCAGACTTGGGCAGATGAAAAGGTGGCATTTAACAATGTTTATGGATGACAAGCCAAGACAACTAATACTTACTTCAGAATTATCCTTCCTTGCTTATTCAGGGTGTGACCTCATCTAGAAAGGAATTGGGCTATAAAATTGGTGAGAACAATAAGAACTTATGTAATGTGCAGTGGCTCAAGTGGCTAAGAGGCTGGCTGGAAGGCGGCAGGTCAGCAGTTCGATACCCAAATACTGCAGGATGGAGTGAGTCCCCATCTCTGTCCCAGATCCTGCAAATCTAGCAGTCCAAAAGCAAGAAATTGCAAGTAGATAAATAGGGACCACTTTGGTGGGAAGGTAAGCAGCATTCCGTGTCTAATCATGCCTGTCACATGACCATGGAAATGTCTCCAAAAGCAGACAGTGCTGACTCTTTGGCTATGAAACAGAGATGAGCACTGAACCCTAGAGTCAGATACGAATGACAAGGGTGACTTTTACCTTTACTAATGTGATGAATAACTTCATTTTCAAAAATGTGACTTTTTAAACACACATCCAAGGGTATGATTATTATCCAAGGGTGAGGGGAGCTAGATTGTAATCTGGCCCACTTTGTGGAACACTCTAGTGCAGTGTTTCCCAAACTTCAGTTCTTGGACTTCAATTCAATTCAATTCAATTCAGTCTATGTCAATCCCCCAAAACACTAATCAGCCAGTGTACTGACTTAAGCTTCTGGGAACTGAAGTCCAAGAACCAGATTTTGGGAAACATGGGTCTAGTCTAGTGCAAGGGTCTGCAAACGTGGCTCTCCAGATGTTCTTGGACTTCAGTTCCCAGGAGTGCTGACTTGGGCTTCTGGTAATTGAAGTCCAAGAACACCTGGAGAGCCAAGTTTGCAGATCCTGGGTCTAGTGAAATCTATTTCCCAGAATCAAAAATGCCTTCCAACCCAAGCCCAAAGTGGGTCTTTTTAACGAAGCAGTAGGATGTCAATTTAATATTAATCTTTTTTGGGTGGTGGTGGTGCTAAAGCCATTCCCTGGCAGACAGAAGAACTGCTTTAAGGATTTCTCCTGTTAAAGCGACCCTTTCCAGGGCAACCAGGCACGTGTCTTTGCAGCTACCTGATCACACCCTGGAAAAAAGAAACAAAAATCCTCTTGGTTATATTTGGCTGGTGATTTGGTCCTTTGCTTTATGTCCACAATTGTTTACCATTTTAAAGCACTTATTTATTTATATTTATATTTATTTATATTTCACACTTGCTAACCCGCCCCAATCGGGCAAGCCCGACTCTGGGCGGCTTACAACCCAAGTTAAAACACATCAATAAAAAATTTAAAAATTCATAGACTAAAACAGTATCTGGGGGTGTCGTCAGAAGGGTAAAATCCTTAGACTAACCACCCCACATGGGATCCCACATCCCTGGAACCCCACACATGTCCTGCCAGCCAGGTCTTTAAGCTCTTCCGGAAGGACAGGAGCTCTGTCTGCATGCGCAGCTCAGTTGGGAGGAGGTTCCAGAGGGCCGGGGCGAACACGGAGAAGGCCCTCTTCCTGGTGCTAGCGAGGTGAGCCTCCCTAGCCGATGGTACAACAAGAGAGCCCCTCCGATCCGCCCTGGTGGGACGGACAGATGTTCTTAGGGTGACGCGGTCTCTTAGGTATCCTGGCCCACTACCATATAGGGCTTTAAAGGTAATGACCAGCACCTTGAATTGCACCCGGAGACAAACTGGCAACCAATGCAGCTCCCTAAGCAGTGGAGAGGCCCGAGCATAACGCCCGCGCCCCATCACTACCCGGGCTGCCGCATTTTGTACCAGCTGCAGTCTCCGAATGGTCACCAAGGGCAGCCCCATGTAGAGCGCATTACAGTAGTCAAGTCTGGAGGTGACCAAAGCGTGCGTGACCATAAGCAAGGCGTCCCGGTCGAGGAGCGGGCGTAACTGGCGTATTACACGAAGTTGTGCAAAAGCCCTCCTGGCCACGGCTGCCACCTGCTCATTGAACAGTAGCCGTGAGTCCAGGAGGACCCCCAGATTACGCACCGGGTCTGTTTGGGGCAAAACTGCCTCATCCAGAACCAAAGCTGGTAACTCCCGTGTCAACGCGGGGCCCCTTACCCATAGCCACTCAGTCTTACCGGGATTCAGCTGTAGCCCGTTTTCCCCCATCCAGACCTCAACAGCCTCCAGGCACCTGGAAAGGACTTCCACTGCACCGCTTGGGTCCCCACGGGCTGAGATGTACAACTGGGTATCATCAGCATACTGATGATGCCGTACCCCATGGGAACGGATGATCTCACCCAGCGGCTTCATGTAGATGTTAAATAGGAGAGGAGAGAGTACCGAGCCCTGAGGCACCCCATACTGCAGGGGCCTAGGGCTGGACTCCTCCTTCTCCAGGCACACCGACTGGGTCCTGTCCCTCAAGAATGAGGAAAACCAGGACAACACTGTGCCCTGGATCCCCAAACCCCGGAGCCTTCCCAGAAGGATGCCATGATCGACAGTGTCAAAAGCCGCTGAGAGATCGAGGAGAGCAAGGACAGACAGCTCCCCTCCATCCCGCTCTCTCCAGAGATCATCCATCAAAGCGACGAGTGCAGTTTCAGTACCATATCCGGGCCTGAATCCTGACTGAAACGGGTCCAGATAATCCGCTTCATCCAGGACATCCTGTAACTGCTGCGCCACAGCTTTTTCCAGGACCTTACCTAAAAAAGGTAGGTTAGACACTGGACGGTAGTTGGAAATTACCATAGGGTCGAGGGAAGGTTTTTTCAAGAGGGGGAGCACTAAAGCATGTTTAAATGGTGCTGGAAAATGCCCCTCTTTTAATGAAGCATTAATAATCGCCTCGACCCAGCCACCTGCCACAATCTTGGCAGCTTTAATTAACCAGGCAGGGCATGGGTCCAGTGCACAGGTCGTGGCGCGGACAGATACAAGAAGCCTGTCCACTTCCTCAGGGCCAACTGGCTCGAACTGATCCCAGATAACATGGCTAGACTGTGCCTTGGTCAACCCCAGTTCAGTACCTTCCACGCCGGGATTAAACTTTGAGCGGATCTGAGCGACTTTCCCTGCTAGATAATCAGCAAAAACATCAGCAGACCCCTGCCAACCAGGGCCCGGCCCCTCCTTGCCAAGGAGGGACCTGGTCACCTGGAACAGGGCCGCTGGGCGATTATCTGCGGAGGCAATGAGGGCGGTGAAATATTGACGTTTCACCGACCCCATCGCCACTAGGTAGTCTTTAATAGCAGATCTAACCAGTGTTCGATCGGACTCGCTCCGGGTCTTCACCCAGCGGCGCTCTCGGCGTCTCTTAGCTCGTTTCAGCTCCCTTAGCTCTTCTGTAAACCAAGGGGCAGATCGACCCCCACGAGCGTGGAGAGGCCGTAGTGGCGCGATTACATCCAAAGCTGCGGTCGCTCTCCTATTCCAGGAATCGACAAGGGCTTCGGATGAACCACTTCGCAGGTCAAGAGGACAACACCCCAGTTCCCGTTGGAATCCTTCTGGATCCATTAGTCGCCGGGGGCGGGCCCATTTAATCGGCCCTGCCTCCCTACGGTGAAGTCTCGCCCCCAGGAAGTCCAGAGTCACCAGATAGTGATCTGACCATGGCACAGGAGTGATGTCTAAATTCTGTATTTTCAGATCACTCTGCCACGGCTCCGACAAAAAGATCAGATCTGGGGTGTAGCCACTGCTCCTGGTAGGGCCCTGGATTACCTGGGTCAGGCCCACGGTTGCCATGGAAACCATGAACTCCCGAGCTACCTCAGAACCGATCCCCAATGACGGCAAATTGAAATCCCCCAGCACCATCAGCCTGGGGGTCTCCAACGCCAGCATGGAGACTGCCTCAAGGAGCTCAGGCAGGGAGTCTGCTACTCTGCAGGGAGGCAGGTACACGAGCAAGACTCCCAACTGACCTTTAGGGCCCACACGCAAGAACAGGGCCTCACAACCCGGAATATGTGGAGCCGTGGCCCTGGCCACTCCCAGGGACTCCCTGGCTACTACGGCGACACCACCGCCCCTTCCCCTCTCCCTAGGCTGGTGCCAAACACCGAACCCGGCCGGGCAGAGTTCAGACAGGGGTACCCCATCCTCAGGCACCAGCCAGGTCTCGGAGATGCATGCCAGATCGACCCGCTCCCCCAAGATCGTATCTGCAAGCAGAGGGGCCTTGTTGCAGACCGATCTGGCATTCACCAGCAGCAGCCTAAAGGAGGGGTCACTCTTGACCGGCTGCACAGGACCTAGAGGTGTAGCCAAGGGGCCAGAACACGGGACAGCAACCAAACATCTGGCCCGCGTTCTCCGAGTGCGGCCCGCCCCTTGGAACCCGCCGTAACACCCCATGCCCGTCACTACACCAATTTGGGCCTCATGAAACCCCTCAGGCCCAACCGGCAGCGCCCAGTCCCCCCCTGCTGGCTGGCAGGTCCTTCCTTGGAACCCCCATCCGTTTCCCCAACCCTGCTCCTGGGACTGTCCATCCACTGCCGCCGCTGGTGGCCATGACAGCAGTGGGGTCAAATGGTCCCGCCCGGCATCCGGCACCCAAGTCCGTGGCGGCGATGGAGGGGCTAAACAGCCCTGCCGCCCTATTAGATTTAAAACCCCCGCGGAGGCGGGGCTTGCGGCCAGGTGCCCCAAGACCAAGGGGCGGGAGTAACGGCGACCGCGGCGGCGTCTCCGCCCGGCATCCGGCGCCCAAGTCTGTGGCGGCAATAGAGGGGGTAAGCAGCCCTGCCACCCTGTTGGATTTAAAACCCCCGCGGAGGCGGGATTTGCGGCCCGGTGTTGCTGGCGAAGGTGAGGCACGGCAGCTCTTGCCTTTTGAAGCTCCCGCCTGGGTGGGACCTCAGGGTGGAAGGAGGCGGCTCGGCGTGCGCGCGTAGCGACGGCTGCATCGGCTTCTCTCCCCCGGCGCAGGTGTTGCTGGCGGAGGTGAGGCACGGCAGCTCTCACCTTTTGAAGCTCCCGCCTGGGTGGGACCTCAGGGTGGAAGGAGGCGGCTCGGCGTGCGCGTGTAGCGGTGGCTGCATCGGCTTCTCTCCCCCGGCGCAGGTGTTGCTGGCGGAGGTGAGGCACGGCAGCTCTCGCCTTTTGAAGCTCCCGCCTGGGTGGGACCTCAGGGTGGAAGGAGGCGGCTCGGTGTGCGCATGTAGCGGTGGCTGCATCGGCTTCTCTCCCCCGGCGCAGGTGTTGCTGGCGGAGGTGAGGCACGGCAGCTCTCGCCTTTTGAAGCTCCCGCCTGGGAGGGACCTCAGGGTGGAAGGAGGCGGCTCGGCGTGCGCGTGTAGCGGTGGCTGCATCGGCTTCTCTCCCCCGGCGATGGTGTTGCTGGCGGAGGTGAGGCACGGCAGCTCTTGCCTTTTGAAGCTCCCGCCTGGGTGGGACCTCAGGGTGGAAGGAGGCGGCTCGGCGTGCGCGTGTAGCGGTGGCTGCATCGGCTTCTCTCCCCCGGCGCAGGTGTTGCTGGTGTTGTTGTATTTGATGGTAGGGTTCGGTGCTCATCTCTATTTATAGCCAAAAGGCCAACGTTGTCTGCTTTTGCAGATATTTCTCTTACCCAATTAAGAGTCTTCATTGAGGCTAAACAGTTTATTGTCCCATTAGAGTCATCCATAAAAAGCATAGATAATCTTCAGAAGCATAAGAGACTTAGTCTCAAGTAATCATTTTGAACAAAACAAACAAAGAGTCCATAACATCCTGCTCCTTTGGTATAAGACTTGTTCATAAGACTCAAAGAGGAATTTATACAAACTTTGATAATCTTTTCCTATCTCCTACCTCTTGGTAAACAGAAGTGCATTGGAAAACCTGGTTTGCACATCCTAGGTTCAAATCAGACAGGCTATTCACTCTATTCACAGCTGAATTACATTTTTGAAACGCAGTGACTGAAGCGACAAAGACTGGTTTGGTTTATAAATGGTTGCTACAAGCCAGAGCTGTCTGCAATACATGAGCTACGCCCATCCTTCAGTCCCTCATCCAATGTAAGTCGATAATACATACCATTAGCTACCTCACAAAGCAGCTGCAGGAGTGGAAATTATGTCTGCTCTCTATGGTTGAAATGTACCATCTAAATGCTAAATATTCACAATTTATGTAGGCAACAACCTGTTAAAATGCATAGAGAATCCAGTTTTAGAATTACAGAAATGTTATGACAGTAAAAGAAAAATCAAGCTAAAGATGGGAAGATTCTAAACCATAATAATTTGATTTTCTATCAAGGACTACCCAATGGGATTTGTCAGTATCACCTTATGCCCATATTGCAGATGGGTAACTGAGGCTGAGCCACTTGTCTAAAGATACTTTGCAATGCCATATGTTTGGATTTCAGCCCAGATTAGACTATAAACACATAAGGCTGAAACAATCTGCAATTCAAACCAGGAACAGTCACCTGAACATAGGGGCCATGTTTGTCATTAGCACAGGTGATTCTGCTCAGCTGAACAGAAGCAAGGGCAAAAGTGGCTTAAGCAGAGAGAGGCATAATTTTCTGTTTGCTTCCTCAGTGTCCTGCTGGCTAAAATCCAGAAGTAAGTCACCATTAGAGTAATCATTGAACCTATGGAATTTACAAAGGTACAGACTCATTAAATCTCCCCTAATTCAATAGATGGTGGCTTAGTGATTAAGATGCTGGACTTGATGACCAGAAGGTTGACAGGTCAGCAGTTCAAGACCCGAATGCTGTGCGAGAGAGTGAGCTCCTATCATCTGTCCCAGCTCCTGCCAACCTAGCAGTTTGAAAGCAGGAAATTGCAGGTAGATAAATAGGTACCACTTCAGCAGGGAAGGTAAACAGAGTCCCATGCGCTTTGGCATCTAGTCATGCTTGCCACCTGACCACGGAAACATCTGCAGACACAGACATCTCTGGCTCTTTGGCTGTAAACGGAGATGAGCATACCCTAGAGTCGGATACGACTAGCTTTCCAGCAAGGGTGACCGCTTACTTTTACTTCATATGGCTGCATTCTTGTTGTGACTTACTACTGGATCTCAGCCATTGTTTCTTTACCCAGGAGGTAATGCACCCCAGGACAGCACTCTTATAGTTTGAATATGAACTGTGGCATACTTGTCCAAAAGTTGCCATCCATCAGGTTCAGATCTTTCGGTTTTAAAAGATAGACCTTTATGCACCAGCCCTCACTAATCTACATTTGACTTGTTCAGCAGATTAGCACATCTAATCCAGGTTTCAATGTGCCTTAAATCAAGAAGGAATTTCTCAAAGTGTTTTCACAATAACACACACACCGATGACTTTAGTCACCAATGGATAACCTGCAGTCTTCCAGATGTTGTCAATTTTGTTGTGGATAAAAACATCTGGATAGCTGAGAGGCACCCATTCTTTCCCAAGTCTGCTATTTCTCAAATGTGCTGGGCTGGTACAATTGTAGTTTAACATACCTGGAGGGCCCCAGGCTGGGGAAGGCTGTTCTAAGTAATCAATCGGTTATTTATAAAAGTTGCATTGGGGGGAGGGAGCAATGACAAGCTTTATTTCTCCAAGGGCTGAGACTTGTTCAACAATTACCTCTGTAATATGCCAGTTATTCCACTGGGCTAAATCCAAAATGAAGCTGGACCTTAAAAGCAGCTGTTATGAAGACAGTACAGCAGAGGCATCAATGAAGTAGTGTAATGTATAAAAGACAAAGATGTGGAATTCCTATTTGACATTGCAAGGAGTAGATTGTGTTTGGAGATTGTTTGGAGATTGTAAATGTGTAAAAATAAAACTCAATGTAAAAGAGGAAATGCTGACGTTTTGTTTGCTTTCAAAATCAGGCAGTTATAGCAAATTAAATACACACACACACACGCATGCACGCACGCACTCTCTCTCTCTCTCTCTGTGTATGTCCTATTTCCCCACCCCTTTCATTATGGAAGCCAGAACAGATAATACAGTATTAACAAGCAATTTTCATCCTACAGTTTAAAAAGCAATCAGTGAGATCTACTGGCCAGACTCTAGAAAAGCTCAACAACAACAACAAAAGAACAAACAACAAGAAAAGGACATTACCATGGAGGTGATTTTATTAAATGGATTAATGCATCATCTTACAACAAGCCTTTCACCCTCCCCTCCCTAAACCTAAATAATTTTCAAACGTTCTGAACCAATTTCTTTGTATCAACAGTCTCTTTATATAGGTTCATATATAACAAAGCATTTTGTTACAAGCATTCATAGAAAACAGTTGAAGTGGCTTTTCAACAATGTCAGCTTTCATAGTGGCATCCACAGATGATTTTAAAAAAGCAGTATGTTGCATTTGCAGTCACACCATTTTGTAATGCACAACTTAAACACCATAGCAAGGTCCTGGACAGCTGTACAGAAGTGAGAAAACTGATCATAATTTCATTTTTTAGCTGTGACATGAGAGAAGCTGTAACAACAAAATGCTTCGTTATTAAGATAATCCTGAGAAAGATCAGCACTGCAGGTTCCTCCAGGAATCTTATTTTGAACACAACATTTGGATAGCCTACTAGGCTTTTGTTTTTCTTGCCAAAGGAGTTTCATACAGTTTCATACTTTAGTCTCTGTGAACGTTACCTGGTATTTGGCAGACTATGTCTTTACTGAGTAAAGGAAACCATAAATTCACAGCTGTCACAAGTTTTACTTCAACCTAATGTGCATGCCAATAAAACAGGTTTCCTCCAGAGTGAAAAAAAGGAATAAGAAATCTAGCTGAACACTGTATAAACAATATAAACTAAGAAAGCTAGAATTACTGTTTTTTTTTAATGTTTAATCAGTTTCCTATGTTTTTAATGTGATTATTTTCAAATACAGTACATCTAAGTGCTGGAGATAGTAAGAATGTAGCTCCAAAAATATCACCAAGGATATAATACATACCATACTATTGGTGTTAAACCAATATTAAACAGCAACAGTTATCAAATGATACAGGGTTGTCAAATGGAATCAAGTGCTTTAAAACAATATAGAAAATACTGTTGCACTAATCGACTGTGCGACTGAACAACAACAACAAAAGATAAATCACTGGGAAAGAATGCAACTATTAGACACTTCTGACCAAAACTGTTATTTACCTCTAATCCTAAATTTAAATATAGGCAACAGAACGCTCATCTCTGAGGTGATAAAGTATTCAATCTTCTGAATTTTATTTATTTGTAAGGCTTATTGTAAGTGTGGTTTCTCTTCCATTATAGAGAACCCTACTAAATTTCTACCTCATTAAAATGCTCATATAAATTTACCCTGTGAACATTATTCTTTGCTTTTTTGCTGTGGGTTAAGAATTTTATAACATTGTTTTATGGACGGACCTTCAAACAACTTGCTGCAGTCAAAAGGAGATGATGAGCTAGTAAGGAAGTGGGATTTAACTTTTAACAGTAGGCTGTTTCACCTCTCATATCTGCTTCCTCAAATAGTTTCTTTCACTGCAGGGGAAGCAAGGGGGAAGCAAGACAAGTTAGTGATGACATTTCGTATGGATAACCTAAATAAATAGGCTATAGTTCAAAATATATTTGAAGGCTAGGATAGATACCTTTACTGGCTAACAGAAAAAAATAACAGTGGTAAAGATACTCCATTTACTCTTGACTGAAATTACACACTGAAATTACTGTATTTGTGTCTCTCACAAAAAGTTGCAATAGAGACCTGAGGCATGTGTCAACTAGAAAAAATGTATTAATATAGATACATAGTATAATCAAAAGCAATACACAAATTGTTCTTCAGTATATAGACCAGGGGTTCGCAACCTATGGCCCGCAGGCTGGCCCCGGCTCCAAATGTCATTCCATCCAGTCAGTGACGATGATCCTGGAAGTGGAAGCTTTTATGACAGCCACAAATGTGCTCAGCATGAGCAAACGTGCCCACTGCAGTTTACAGCAGAGTTTGCAGCAAGGGGAAACTATTTATCCAGCCCGCTCAGCTGTGTGAGGGGGCATGGTCCTGCTCGTGGCGCAAAAAGGTTGAGAACCCCTGCTATTAGCATAAATTTAAGGAAAAGTTTTTCTTCTTGATAACAGTACATGGATCAGATATGGGAATAACTCCTAAGGGGTCATTTTTCATGAAATGGAAAGGGATGGCTTAAGTCTTCAAGAGTGTTTGAAATCAGTATACTGAACTATTCAGATGCTGGTCACCAGTGAAGTCCCAATCAAATCAAGCAACTGATAGATCTTGACATGCAGAATATTATACAGTACCAGAATACATCTAAAGTGGAGTCCAAAAAATCCTTTACAAAAGTTTGCTTCTGAAAATACTTTCCTCGCTGATTTCTGAGTAGCCTCTTTTTGCATTTTTGTTGTTAGCAAAGCTTAAAAGGGAGCTTTAAAAATGTCCAGTATTAAGAGGGAAAGCTATGGTAAATTATAAAGTATACAGCCCAGTAAAACTCCTTGGACATGAAAAGGGAGACAAACGGACCGGCTTGTCATTTTGGCAACTAGGAAATTTGGGGCTAGTCTGGGTACTGCCCAGCTTCCTCTTCAAAACCTGGGCAGCTTTTCTGGCATGGCCCTTTGGAGTAGGAATGAGAGAACTGCTCCCCCCTCCAGTCTTGGATTGCTGTCCCCGTGATTTACGACCACGGGCCATTTTAGTTTTGTCGGATTGAAGTTCGGAATCCAACAGTATCAGAAAAGGGGCACAGGATTTTCTCCTTTACTTTACAGCCTATGTGGACAACCTATGGTCTCCATATGGTCCTTGGCAGTCCACTGATGTGTCAAGGTTACCTCAACCATTGAATCTTGATGCCTCCCTTTTATAAATCACTTTCTAACAACTGTTTGACAAGCTCGAAACAGCACAATTGAGAAAGAGGTCTAATTGGGAATTGCATAACTTACTGTGCAGCTTTACCCAAATGTAGTTAATTTAGCTTGTCTTTTCAGAGAGATGTGTGGATAAAATTATCAAAGTGATGTTCAAGACTACTCCAAAACATTTTGCTGCCTGAGGTAAACCAGTAAACGATGTTCTTTCTCAAGGCAAGATGGACCATACTCAAGTGCTGGCTGAGCTATTCTGACACTTGAGGCACACATTCCCACACTGACAGTAGAAATATGACAACACAACAATAATGTGACATGCAAAGTCAAATGCCTCAGCAGCCATGTCACTTAGTTAAATGGTAGGGCTGGCCCTACTGATCTTCATAGCTTCACTGAATGCTTCCATTTAGACTTTGCCTTGAAACTGCCTTCATGGTACCTTAAAAATGGCAACTTTCTGCAGATTGTATTTAATACAAAAATGTTAAATTTGATAAAACCAAAACTTTTAATGTAAACATCGAATGTGGGGGAAACTCAACCAAACCTCTTCAATATGTTCTTACGCTCCTTGAACGACAATCATGCTTCTGCCATTTTCTTTGCCTGTCCTGCTTGTTGCATTAATTCTTTTGAATGAATGTCATACTACACTTTAACACCTTAATTCAATTCAACTTCAAAAAGTAAGACACAGATAACATTTCTTAATATGTGTATACATTTTTGGCATCATCTGTATATATGGGCCAGTTGAACATGGAACTGCCCCTTCCCCAAATAAAATAAATAGCACTATAAAAATGGGGGAAGTGATTGGTAAAAACTAACATGGTGGCACATATCAAGAAATTTAGAAATCACTCATGAAGATAAATATGAGTAGAAAGGGGAAAAGAAAAAAAAATATAGAAGTGGGCTATGAAGGGAAAAAGAAATTGTGGGAGTTCAGGATCGATATGGGGCAGTTCAAACAGAGATTATATAATAGAAAGCCTTAAACATGAATAAAGACTATTGCAAATTCCTAGAAAATGTTTTAAATTGCTTATTATACTGATAATCTGGATTAGGTTTCCATTTTATTAACATCAGTTTAAATGATTACCTCTATTAGCTTGAGGAACTGGATTATCTAGGCATCATATAGTAGCAAATTTAGTTCAGTCTTCTATACCTGGGTGTCTCTGAATCACTCAGCACAGTGGTCAAGAATGAAATGAGGCATCATGTTGGCAAGGTCAAAATTAAGGAAATAACCCCCGCAGGAAATTCTGAAGAACTGAATTAAGCTATTAGGCAGAAACTACCATGGAAATATGTTGCTGAGATTTTACCATGTGAACCAAATTACTAAACCAGTCCCCAGGGATGATTAAACCAAACCAAATATTTTATTCAGAAATATGTCGTGCAAATTGCTTTTTCACCTATATAGATGAATATTGTTAATTATTGTTACATAAGTGTGAAAAAGAATTTAGACAAAAGAGCTTCATGCTAGGCCAATGAGGATTAAAAAAAAACATGACAACAAAACCTTTACCAGTTTTTGTCTAGGCTGGATAGCTTATTAAATTGTGCACCTGGATGTGGAGATAAGAGATCTGGAGTTCGATTCCTCATTGAGCCTTTCAGGAAGAAAACTGACTTTGGGCATGATACACAGTTCCAGAGTGCCTCCCCACCCCCACACAATCCACACCCCAAAAAAGGGAATGGTAAAACACTTCTGAGTGTGCTATACCCAGAAATCTATGGAAAGTGTAACCATAAGTTGGAATCAACTTGACCGTACAGACTTGAGGGCTAGACATTTCAAATGCCACATTCAAATATGTAGTGTTTTGTAAATGTATGCTAAGTCTTTCCACTAGGAAAAAACCTTGATATGTTCTCATGATAAGCAGTAGTAGTGTTTTGAAGGGGATGTTAATGCAAAAGGGGAAAGTCTGAAGGAACTGAATCCTTGTAATCATTCTCAAAAATAGCCACGTGATCTCATGCAACAGTGATCTAGACCTTCTGGATAGTAGAAATAAGAGACACAGGAACTCATCACATGACTGTCATACAAATGAGCTTGTGTTTTAGCTCATCTACTTGAAAACCCGTCTTAGGGTACAGATGGCTGGAAAGGCAAGCATCTGATTACACCTGACAAGGTTGCTTTGCAGGGAGTGACCACCCATAAAATTACCCTTTCATCTGCCAGGGAATTGTTCCAGCCCAGCATTAAAGAGCCTGTCCAGGTTATAGAGTCTGGCCAAGTTACTCTGCTGTGGTAATAGAGTAGACTGTACTGCCAATGACTCAATGCTGAGTGTCAGGTGGCAGTTAACTAACCTGACCACCCAGAGGACTAAGCTTGGCCTTGGGTGCCGAAGTCCACAGGGAAAGGTGATGGTCCCCAAGTGGATTAAATCCCACTTGAATCCACCTTGATAATCAATACTGGCCTTGGGCTGAGGAGGACTTTGCATGCCAAAAGGCCTCAAGACCAGGGGAAAGTGACTTGCGACACTAGATCAGAGGTATGGGGGTTATGCTGTGATGCGGAAGGCAGATGAAAGGCATTATAGTCTCAGGACAGTCTTAGTTGCCGATCAGTATGATGATCGCCAATATTTGGATTCGGATATGGCAGAAGAAGAAGCCCTAAAGAGAATAGTAGTTCTACAATTAGACTAAAAAGTTTCAACTTGGGCTCAGGTCAGAGTCAGGCTGGAGTCTTATTCCCAGTATGTGAGGTGATCGCCAAGAAAAAGATTGCAAAAAATTACTCAACAAGCATTCCAAAATGCAATCTATTTTCCATGTGACCACATGCACAGTAATCTATCTACAGTAAAATTTGAGCATAACTTATCAAAATGTACTTTTCAATACAGCCTGAAAGAATTCATTAAGATGAAAGGTAGGTAAAGGTCACCTTCGCTCAAAACCCAGACATATCCAACTCTAGGGTCCAGTGCTCATCTCTGTTTCTAGCCAAAGAGCCAGTGCTGTCTGCGTCTGCAGACATTTCCGCGGACATGTGACAGTTGTTTACTGTCCTACCGAAGTGATCCCTGTTATCTACTTGCAATTTCTTGCTTTCGAACTGCTAGGTTGGCATGAGCTGGGACAAAGATGGGAGCTCACTACATCATGCAGTACTCAGGAATCAAACTCCGACCTTCCAGTCAGCGAGTTCAGCGTCTTAACCACTCAAGCCACCACAGTCCACAGATGAAAGGTACACACATACAAATTATCAAATTGAAAAACAAACATAATAAAGATGGCAGATGGCTGGGTTCAGTTTCTATACACACAACAGTTGCCATTCTCGCATGTCTTGGCTTAGTGAAATATATGACACAAATTATCTCTCCGAAGAGAGCTTTCTTAGCCTGTAAACTTAGCAGTGGAATCGAGCTTACTAAGCTTAAAAGGCCTTCCCACCAGTCATACACATCGACCCTTTGATTCTTTACATTTTGTTCAATACTTTCTTGCTCAGAGGTTTCCATCCATGATGAAAGAAAATGCCATTTGTTAATTTGGAAGGATCAAAGTAAATGGTTTGTTCTTTTTATTTTTGTTTTGTATTAAGCCTTTTAACTCTGACCATAGAGCACAATGATAGATACAAGCAGCTGCTTCAAAGCTGGTTATGCAGTGCAGACATCACAGTTGGAAACCGCTGGCTGCCATATTATTAGATTAAATAAAATACTTTTAATTCTGGAAGGGAAAATGTGTAGTAGGTTTGAAAACACAAAGCATACTGTGAACTACAGACTATTGCACATTTCAACAAAACACAAGTGAAAAACACTCTGTCACACAAAAACATACAAATGAGCTTGTGCACAGAACTCAAAACATGAACAGCAGACACCCATTATCGCCATCTGGCTTACGTGTTTAGTGACCTTTAGAAACCGGTCCAAACTGATTATCAGCAATACATATTTTTGCTTTGTTTAAAAAAAAATATTTTGAGACCACAGTCTTTGATACACATATATATAATTCTGTGGTCAAGGACAGACAGATGTAATTTTGCAATTCTAAATAAAAAGTGCAAAAATGTTTTTTTTTTTTAAAAAAAGAACAAAATTAAAAACATGGAAGCATAAGCTAAAAATTGTCTGCATAGCTGAAATCTATTTAAAGCAAGTCCTCAGTAAGGGATGCTGACAGGAGAAAGCAGGGTTTTCTTTCTTTTAAAAATTGTCTTCTGCATGATTAACAGAATGCAAAAATGTCAGTTTCTGTCAGCTTTTAAACCATTCACAGACAGTTCACTCCTGTATCCTTAGATACCATTGTTGTGGCAGTACCTCCTTCTATTAGGTAAACAGCTGTGCTGGACTTAGAACTAACCACCCTATCACTATCATTGTTGTTGACCTCACTGTCCAGTGGTTCTGTGGAGATGACCCATGTTGAAGGACGCCACTGCTTAAGGGAATATGGTGTTTTCACACGTTTCTTAATCTTTTCTCCTGAGGCAGGTTTGCCATCCAGAGATGACTCACTCACTAGAAAAAATAGAACAGAAGGAAAGCACAAGAAAAGAAACAGGGAAAGAAAAGGCAAAATTGAGTCAAAAGCTATAGATGGCATGTGAACTTCAATACACTTCTGAGTAACCTTAATATTCCAAGAATCACAGAAACCAAATCCAGGGTTAACTACTTTACTACAAACTTTTCCCTCCCTGATTTATAAGCTGTTACCATTACTACTGGAGGAGCTATTTTTTAAAAAAAAATTTCAAAAATGATCCAATATTTAAAGAGAGATTTAATGTTCTCTGTTGATTCACTCATCCATCTGAGAGCTGAATTATACACAGCACCTTTCTCACTAGATTGTACCATTTTGGACAACTGTATATTTGAACGTTCTTCAACAGGAAAAAAAATCTCAATATAGAATCTTAGCATGTTAGGAATTTGGGTTTTAGCCTATTCCCCCCCCCCCCAAATGCTATTTTGAAATGAGAGAAATTCAAACAACCAAGGAGTCTAAACCTGAAATGCTACACGCCAGCAAGAAAGCTACCATGTGACTTTGGCTCTAAAAATATGTGTAATTTAGTCCCAATGGACTCTTTCTTGTTAAACCAGTAATTTAAAATCACAATTTTAAAAAATGCCTCCTACCTTAGAGCTATATCCAATCACATCACTAGTGCAAGGCCTTCTTCTCTAGGTAAAGGTTGCCCTTGCTTGAAAGCTAGTCATATCCGACTCTAGGATTCAGTGCTCATCTGTTTATAGCCAAAGAGCCAGCGCTGTCTGTGTCTGCAGATGTTTCCGTGGACATGTGGCAGGCATGCCTCAACACCGGAGTGCATGGAATGCTGTCTACCTTCCCATCAAAGTGGTCCCTATTTATCTACTTGCAACCACAGTCCCCCTTCTTCTCTACCAGATGTGTATTTTAAAAAATATGGTAGAGCCCAACGTGTTTTTTCTTGTGCCACCAGATGCTCAAGAGCTTGTAGAACCACTTGCACAAAGGCTTAATTCAATGCAACTAATCTAGCAAGGATTTCACTTAGCTGGAGTTGTATCAGTTTAAGTGTGCATTTTAGCAATGTTGAAGTAATCAAATGGCAAACCAGTTCAGAAACCATGGTTTAAAATGAGATTAGAAAACAATGTTGGCGACAAAGTTTAGCACGGTGCTGGAACTGACATACAGTACAGTTATTTTTTAAAGATACTGGAGTGTGGTGGCAAGAGAAAGGCAGAAAAAGCAGTTTAAAACCATGTTTTGCCTGTACATTTGGGAACTGAAGTCATGCACAGTTTTGTAAAATACAATTAGTACAAACCATAGTTGGTAGGAAAAATGGCTGAACCAATGAGATTTTTACAGAAGACAACCTGACCTGCTTCCTAGGAGTCTATAATAGCCATGATGCTCTTTCTCTGCTGTTAAAAACTACTAATTAAACATCTTTTGTGTGTGTGCAGAAATGTGAACAATTTCCAATCTGACACATTACTCTTGTGGGATTCAACTACATACAAGGATACGGGTACATAAGGATATGTGTTGTCATCAACTTCCATAATGTCTGTTCCCTCATTAGCGTGCATACACAACCAAGGTGGACAATTACTGCAGATCTGAATACACTAATACCCCGGATAACGACTGCATCGGATAACGCTAGAATCGGATAACGATGCAAATTTTTTTTGGGAAACTTGCATTGGATAACGATTCTATGTAATCATCGGGAGGTGGTGGTGGGGTGGATTGGGTAGAACGTCTACCCAATCCACCACCACCCCAAGATGGATTGCTGCTACTGAACTAGGGTCGGAGTAAAGGCACGTGGGTGCCTGCCTTTCCCCTGACCCTAGTTCAGCCGGAGCGATCGCTGAACGAAGACTAGCGGTGCCTGGCAAGCTAGTCGGAGGACCTCTAGGCTTCATCAACAGCCCATTCGGGCTGTGTTCGGAAGCATAGCAGCACCAACGCTAGCTAGCCTGGACGCCACTAGGATTAGAACACAGCCCGGACAGGGTTCGGAAGAAGCCTAGCGCAGCCCAGCTGAGCTGCACTAGGCTTCTTCCACAGCCTGTCCAGCCTGTGCCCAACGTGCACGCAGGGCTTTTTGGCCAACACAAGCCGAGCACGCTCAGCTTGTGTCAGCCGACAAGCCCTGCGTGTATGCGAGGCTTGTCGGCTGACACAAGCCGAGTAGTGGGTGGGGGGGGGGCTGATCGCCTGCCTGTGCTTGGCTTGTGTTGGCCGATTAAGTCCCGTGTTGCCCCCACCCGCTCGGTTTGTGTTGGCCGACAAGCCCTGCATGTATGCGAGGCTTTTCGGCCAACACAAGCTGAGCACGGGCAGGCGATTGCCCCCCCCCCGGCTCGACTTGTGTCGGCCGCAAGCCCAATCCACCACCACCCCGCTGTCAGGGCTTTTTTTTAAGCGTTGTTCGATGCATGCATCGGCCAATGCTAACAATCGGATAATGTCATGACTTGTGGAACCAAGTCATAACGTTATCCGGGGTACTAGTGTACCATTTTCATTCTCTCCACCTAGGGTGGCTGCACTCCTCTGACATCCTCCCCATGTCAGATATTCTTTTTTTGCTAAAAAAAAGTGGGGGGGGGGGAGACAAGAAGTCATACATCTAAAGAGGTATAATAGAGTAGGTGACATTTAAATGTTGGCTATCCTGGGACTTTCAAGCCACAAAAAAGGCTTATTTTAAACACAGGAAATTATAAGCTGTAATAGTCTTTTAAAATGGCAAGTTGTACCTCCACAGGCTTGTGGGACAGCTATTTGCTATTTCCCCCCCAGCAATTTTTTGGGGCAGAGAGGTGAAGGGAATCTACAGGTGGCTCACAATGTGCATTTTACCCACTCCTAATCTACAACAACACTAGAGAGCAGTTCTCAGAATAAAAGCAGTTTTCTAAAATGTGAAAGAATTAGCAATAGGCAATGGCACTACTTCTCAAAATAATGTAGAATATTCTGCCTACGTCTAGTTATAGTACGTCTACTGGTGGTTGTGCAGCATTACAAATATTTGTTTCATCCTACTATAAAACAATGGCTGAAATTTACTGTGCTGCTTTGGAAGTTATTGACAAGTCTAAAGAAAGGCACAGACCAGCAAGGGATGACAAGAAGTTATTGTTAAACTGCACTAGCAATACTCTGACTTTGTGGGGTGCATATGACAATTTGGTGATCTGTCACCAAGGTTATTCCTAGTTTTTAAGAATAACGTGGATGTTATTCATTGATAAAGTCCCATCAGAACTCACACTGCATACTACAGCCGTCTAAAATATTTGTGGCAGACAGATCCAGGGAGTTAGGCCTCTGTGCTCTTCTAGTGTGGATCTGTCCAGAACTTGGTGCTGCTTCCTGCTTTCTGAGGATAGGCACGTCTTGCCCTGGACATGGGTTACTGTTGTTGTTGTTGTTGACATTTATTCGGCCATTATCCAGCGACCGTTCTCTCCTCTCCACCAAACGATCCAGGATACTTTCATCATGGCTGACTTGCTGCTCCCTTCTTAACAAAGGCTCGTGCTCATCAGGGCTTGAGTTGATATTCAGTCGGCTGTCCTCTCCACCAAACTGGTTCTGCAGCATTTCTTGGGCTCTGTGCACCCCTGAACTGTTTGCCTGGCCAGATGGCACAGTACCATTGACATATTGAGTTGGCACAGCATGAGAGTTTATTGTATGGCTCCTCCCTGCCACTTCATTTGTGGTAACAGTGACCACATGAGGTTCTGCAGCATTGATAGTGTTCATCTTGGCAACTCCAGTTTCTACTTGCTTCAAGTTTGATTTGTGCTTCCCTCCGAATTTCAGCCGAGGCTCCTTTGTTGAGTTTTTGGTGTTTAAGGGTAGTGTGGTGGGCCTCTTTGGAAGGTTCTGCTGCTTAGGAAGAGGGTAGACCTGAGCAGGTTGAACATCTGGAATTAGACATGCTTGGCCATTTCCAGCTTGTGTGAAGTCCTGTTGCCCTGTTGCTTCTACTGCTAGTTTGATCAGTGGATAAAGTAAGCTGGAGCTGGTGCTGCAGAGTGGATCTGGCCCACTGAACTGCTTCAGGGAATGCTCCATCAGGTTCTCATCGGAGCTTTCTTTTAAATTCTTGTCCACTTCCTTTGGATCCAGCTTGTTGGTTTCCAAATCCTCCTCAGTTAGCTGCAGACAAACAGGAGTTGGTCCAAGTGGTTGGATACCATTTGCAGCACCGAGGTTAGTTTCACCTGAGTAAGGCATCTCGGATATGATGGTCATACCAGTGCTTGGCGTGAGTCCTGTTGTGTTGGTGGCAGTAGTGTTGGTTGACAAGCTTGTGACACTTGTCTCTGGACTGGGAATACGAGCTTGTGCTTGCTGTCGCTCATAATTTATGGAGTTTCTGTTCTTCTCCCCAAGCGTCAGGGGTGTGCTTGACACTGAAAGCTCAGAGGAAATATTCTTTACAATGCTATCAGTGTGGTGAATTGAGTCCTCAATGTACGATGAAGAAGAGTAATCTTGATATGGCCTGATTTTCGGCACACGCCTATGATGTGACAAGTTTCTTTAAATAAAGAAAAAAGACAAAGAGATTTTAAAAAGTTAAGAATATGAACATAATATATTATTTTACCATAAGCATACTTGCAATGCCAAATGGTTACTTTGCCCAGCAAGTATAATTTTTGTGAAAGATTTGCTGTAGGAATGGCACAACCACTACGTTTTAGGTTTCAGTATGATCCCCAACAATTGTGTTTTTTCCGCTGCCTGTGAACTCACAATCCAAGTAGACACTCACCTACTATAGCTATCCCTTTTTCAGCACTGTATTTCTAAAAGATTTTAAAATGTGGAGATACTATTGCCTGTAGCTAAAGTAATGTTTAAAAATTCCATCTATTAAACAATAAATCTGTGGGTGTCAATGTGCTCTAGGATCCTTAGCCCATTCTATGACACTGACAATAAAGCATTGCTCATCATCTGTCCATTGGCAGAGAGACATTTGCCACATCAGTCACTTCTGCAATCTTTCTTCATATTCTCTGGAACCAAAGTCAGTTACAGAATCGTGCACTGTACAATTTTTTGTTTCCATCATCAAGAATGCTTTTTATATGTTCCTTTACCAAGCAGCAGAACAAGCTAAACAAAGTTGCACTATGCCCAGTTACAGACTGTCTTTAAACTTTTTACTGTACAAACAGGGTCTTTAACATTCACAGCAGTGCAATGCCTTTGAGCTGCTGATGGCTGTGGGAAGCTGTATTGTTGTGCTTGCTTGTCTGTCATTTTGCTCGAACAGAACCTGCTCCCTTTGACCCCTGAATTTGGTGTATAAAAACCATGCCTGTAAGTTTCACTCCTTGTCTGAAGAAGTGGACTTGATCCACGAAAGCTAACAATAAAAATATAGCAGTTAGTATTTAAAGCGCTACAGTGTTTTTTATTTTGTTTTATTTTGTTTTCTGATATGCCTTTGAGTAGTACTCTTTCAAAACTCCTTCTAGTCTCATACTGTAAGAGCACAAAGAGGAAAGAAAGGATTAAAGGGAGGAGATTTTATAGTTATCTTTAAATAAACAGAATGTTCCTATTGCATAGAGACAATTGTGTTCACCCTCAAAGGGTACTGAGAGAAAAACAAGCACATAGTGGTTGAAATCCTGTTGCTTGGTATAATAATTTGTAATTACAGTAACCTGCTGAATCAAGAGAACCTATGAAGGAGCTGATTTACTAAATCCCCTCTAATGCAATGGGTCTACGCTACTTCACTAAACAAGATTTCAGCCATTATAGCACTTTCTGCAACTATTTACATCATATTTTTGTTTGAAAGAACATTAACACTTCTTCTCATGTTCCACAAAGCAACCAGAGCAACTGAGATGCTATTCAGGGGAAGTATCACTTTTTTTCAGCTACAGAAGAACTGTGATCAGAGTGCTAAGAAAATGTGGCATCCTTACAACCAAAGAGAAGGCACATAAAGCAGTGATGGTAAACCTTGGCACTCCAGATGTTCTAGAGCTTCAATTCTCAGAAGTCCTGATCAGCAGGAGTGCTGACTTGGGCTTCTGGTAATTGAAGTCCAAGAACACCTAGAGTGCCAAGGTTCACCATCACTGACACAGAGAGAAGAACAAATAGGCAGCCTATGTACATTCACAATCAACATTTAAAAAATGGTTATATTCCCCCCCACTGCAGAGGTCTTAGAAATAAGGCTGTGAATTAAGATCACATGTTTAATACTACACACCGCTCATTCTGCATAGCTGTAGACATAGGGTTAACTGTTGGGCTGACTGATTTATTCCTTTCCCATATCATCATGAGCTCCGCCATCCTCTCTTCAGCACACTGGGCAGTTAGCCGAGCTTCAGCATCCTGATCCCAACAGTCTTCGATTGTCTCTTTCAGCGACCTCACAGCCTGCAAAGCAAAATGACACTGTATCAGCCTCCCATTTCTTATACAGTAATACCTCATATAACATTGGTATCGAATAACACTAAAATCGCATAACATTAAGCAATCTGGGGGGAAGAATTGCATCGGATAACATTAAGATCCTATGGGATGCATCAGATAACAACCGCTAAAGCCTGTGTGGTTACAATGTATCTCTATGGCTCCCATAGGATTTTAACATGTATCAGATAACACTAAAAATCGTGTAACATCAAGACTTGTGGAACCAGGTTTTAGTGTTATATGAGGTTTGACTGTACCTCCCTATTTTCAGAGGGAGGCTAATATCATATAACTAGGTCTCTGCTTTTTAAAGTTGAAGGTCATTGTTTTGAAGGGAAAGGTAATGTTCCCATTTGGAATCCAGGAGCTGTGGTTGGCCACACTAAGGGTACATCCAATTCAGTATGCTCTTCCCATAACAGACATCTAGGTGCCTGCGGGAAGCTCACAAGCCGGATCCTAAGGTAACAGCAATCCTTGCTAAAGTTTTGCAGAGAGAGTAGTCTTCAGCAGTATGGCCCCTCTGATCTGTAAGCATCATAGAAACATCACGGACACCTTTTTTTCTCCCCTTGTGTTCCAGCAACGAAACTGGATATTCATTTTACTGACTTCAAAAAGATGGAAGCCTGAGTCAACTTTGAGTCCACTGAGATTGAACTCAGTTCATGAGCAAAGTTTGGGCTGTAGTTTACATCTTAACCACTGTACTACAGGGGTAGGTAGGGGGAGATGGTTTGGTGTAAGGATGCATAAAGTCTCTTGGAGGGGGTACAGAGAGCTAATGGAAAATATAAGGGTAGATTCTTATAATACTAAGAGTACAAAAATAAGCCACTATTGCAGCCATGAAATTTGTAAACATCCTTGGGGCTGTAGCTAGTCCAGATGGGAGGATGTGGAACTGGTAGACTGGCCAACTCAGGGTAAAGTGGAGGAAATGGCAGTGAGAGGAAGGGATAGAGATGTGGAAGTACAGCACATAGCTTGAAAAACCATGGGAGCAAACCAGTCTCTGTACTACAGAAGATGGAGTGTAGTTGCTAAAGCTACCATGCAGAACTTGATGTGACAATGAAGGTACTAACATTGCAAAGCCTGAGGATGGGTTGAAGATCAGAGTTCTTTTTGAGGGGTGAAATATGGGGAAAAGATACTATTTCAGTTACAGTAATACCTCGGATAATGCTAAGACTTGGTTCCACAAGTCTTGGTGTTATCCGATTTTTAGTGTTATCCGATCCATGTTAAAATCCTATGGGATGGATCAGCTAACGTTAAAGCTCCATAGAGATACATTGTAATCGCACAGGCTTTAGCGGTTGTTATCTGATCCATCCCATAGGACCTTAACATTATTCGATCCAATTCTCCTCCCCAGATTACTTAACGTTATGCAATTTTAGCGTTATCCAAGGTAAATGTTATCCGAGGTATTACTGTACTCCTTTGTATACAAGAGAGACAATTTTACTGAGTAGGGTCTTGACATGAAGATGACTGGTGGGATGAAGGACAATGAATTCTCTGAATTGCCTTTCTTTGTTACAAAGAACTCAGTAGTCAGTGATTATGGCATTGGGTGTAGGTAAGTGGTGACAGAGGTCAATGCTGTAGGGAGCTGGTTATGGAGAAAAGTACACATATTGGAAGAAAAGAGGATACAGTAAAACCTCATATAACACTAAAACCTGGTTCCACAAGTCTTGGTGTTATATGATTTTTAGTGTTATCTGATGCATGTTAAAATCCTATGGGATCCATAGAGATACATTGTAACCACACAGGCTTTAGCGGTTGTTATCTGAAGCATCCCATAGGATCTTAATGTTATCTGATGCAATTCTTCCCCCCAGATTCCTTAATGTTATGCGATTTTAGTGTTATTCGATACTAATGTTATATGAGGTATTACTGTATTTTAAAATGCTACTTAGATTTACCCTGGGTTTTTCTAAAAAGGGTAATGGGGTTTTTAATTGGTTTTTAAAATGTGACTGGTTTTATTTTCTGTGAGCTGCCCAAAGTCTTCAGAGTTGGTGGTAATAGGAATCAGAAAAATAAATAATAAATAAATAATAATAAGTGGAGGAGGCAGATGTTCCTGGTGCCCAAGGAGCCTGCATGAGCTTGACGTGGAGACAGGAAGGTTGGGGGACCTGAGCCGCGCTGTTCCCAACGTTCCCTCACCTCCTAGTGTACTGCGATTGCAGCGTGTTATCGGTGCTTGTTTGGGGGATTGAACGGACACACGCCCGTTTAACCCCCAATCCAAGCAGCCGATCCCACGCTGCAATATGCCTGCCTCTTTAGAAAGGGCAGCGGGGATTCCACTCATGGAATCCCCACTGCCCTTTCCAAAGAAGCAGGTGGATCGCCGCTGCCCCCGTTCCCTTTCCTCTTTGGAGAGGGAACAGGGCTTTTTTTAACGTTGTGTGGTCAATGCATCGCACGTTAAAAACCGGATAACGACGAGACTTGTGGAACCAAGTCTCATCATTATCCAAGGTACTAGAATAATGAAAATTCCTATGGGAAAATCCACATAGCGAAATAAATTGTTATGTGAGTTTCCCCATAGGAATTTTTGTTATGCGAAAAAATTTTCACATAGTGAAAAAATTGCATAGCGAAAAATCTTGTGGAACGGATTCTTTTCATTTTACGAGGTTTCACTGTATGTCAATTATTCCTACTTAGTGGTGATCAAGATATATTGGCCAGATGCAAGTCACAGTTATTAAAATGAACATATGAAATGTTTGATCATCTTTGTATTTTGTACTCAATTATTGATAACATTTTCAAAGTTCCACAAAGACAAATTTTTGAAAACAAAACCACTGTTGTGCCTCCAGCAACTATTATTATCTAATGAGAAGGAAAACTACCAGTAAGATACATATAGTAGTTTAACTATTATTATTTAATTAGAAGAAAAACTACCAGTAAGATACATGTAGTAGTTTAACTATTATTATTTAATGAGAAGAAAAACTACCAGTAAGATACATGTAGAAGTTTAACTATTATTATTTAATGAGAAGAAAAACTACCAGTAAGATACATGTTGATATTCTCACCAAGCTGTTCTCTTTCCAGGCCTCTGGGAATTTAGGTCGTTGTTTTTCCCTTGAAACAAGAACTTGCATATCTTCAAATGTGGGGTGATTTCCAACTTCAGTTTGGAATGCTGTCTGGAACTCTGGTATTGATTCTCCTATTAACAGAGAAATTTATTCGTAAGTAGAGATGTAAAAGTGGGGGGGAAACCTGTGAAAATTTATTTATTTATTTATTCAGATTTATATTGCCGCCTACTCGCCAAGGGGACTCAGGGCAGCTTACAGTCAAAACAGCAACAGTACAATAAAAATCATAAAATATAAACTCACAAAATACAAAACAACAACCAAACCAGAACACAGACTAACTCCACTCAGGCCATTGTTGTGGGCCCAGAGGAGGGGGTGATGTTATCAGCCACTGCTAGGTTTTCCCGCCCGGGAAAATTGGGAAGGGAAAATTTACTGGAGGGAAACTGGGGAAAAACACAATTGATGCTTCTACATTTAATGGGTGTGAGTTATTTTGAAAGAAAAACCTTTAGCAGGCTGGGAGCATACAATTCCACATGGCACAGAGCACTGTAAACTCGCATACATCACTCACTAGAGATGTAAACCTTCCGGGAATTTTGAAAGGAGGGAAGTGGGCACAAGTAAGGCATGTCGAGTGTGCAGGGAAAAATAAATGCATTTCAAAAAACAATAGATTTTTCCAAAAATGTCATTATTTTTATTCCTTTGAATTTTATTTCAGACAGTAGTTCCCAAAATCATTCCATGCCTTACGTTACAAAATGAGGTTTACATATACCATTAATAAAGTAAAAATATTTCTTTTACTAACAAAAAATACAATTATCTATTTAACTGAACTAATGGAATACAGTAATACCTCCGATAACATTAGTATCGAATAACACTAAAATCGCATAACATTAAGCAATCTGGGGGGAAGAATTGCATCGGATAACATTAAGATCTTATGGGATGCTTCAGATAACAACCGCTAAAGCCTGTGTGGTTACAATGTATCTCTATGGATCCCATAGGATTTTAACATGCATCGGATAACACTAAAAATCATATAACACCAAGACTTGTGGAACCAGGTTTTAGTGTTATCTGAGGTTTTACTGTAATTATAATTGGAAATTTTAGACTAACAAAATTCAGTGAGTAAGTAAAGGCTATCTAGGGTTTGAACCTTGGAACTGTATGGTGCAGGGTTGACTCTGACTGTAGCTAGGTGGAGAAGAAACAAACAAACATCTCCCATATTCAGATTGTAGCTGGTCTCATATTTAGTTCACAAGTAAGAAGCTGTGTGACATTTAAGGATCACAGGGCAAAAAAGCTTGTTTTGTTGTTCAGTTGCACAGTTAATTCTGACCCTTTGCAACCCCATGGACCACTGTCCGCCAGGCACTTCTGTCCTCTACCATCCTCCTCAACTCGCTCAGTTCTGTGCCCATTGTGTCTACAATACCATCTAGCCATCTCATTTTTGGCCGCCCCCTTCTTCTTTTGCCCTCCATCCTTCCCAGCATCAAGGCTTTCTCAAGTGAATCCTCTCTTCTCATTTGATGTCCAAAGTACTTTAGCTTCATCTTTACTATTTGACCTTCTAAGGAACAGTCAGGGTTGATTTCTTCTAAGATTGACCTATTTGTTCTCCTTGCTGTCCAGGGGACTCTCAAAACTCTCTTCCAGAACTACATCTCAAAAGCATCTATTCTTCTGCGCTCAGCTTTCCTAATGGTCCAGCTCTCACAACCATACACTGCCACCGGGAATACCATTGCTTTGACTATACGAATTTTTGTTTGTAATGTGATGTCTCTACTTTTCACTATGCTCCCCAGGTTTCTCATTGCTTGCCTCCCAAGAATCAGTCGCCTTTTTATTTCATGGCTGCAATCACCATCTGCAGTGAGCTTTGATTCTAGGAAAGTAAAATCTGTCACTGCTTCTACTTCTTCCCCATCTATTTTCCAGGGACTGATAGGGCCTGTTGCCATGATCTTGGTTTTCTTTATATTGAGTCTCAAGCCAGCTTTTGCACTTTCTTCTTTCAAGAGTCAAAAAATAAAATAGTCCATATTCACATTCAAACTGAGGGGCACCAGATGATCTCAGCCTAATAAGAAAACAAGTAACAGATGTTGACTGTATTCACTTTAACAGAAATGGAGGGGACTATGGTGGCTCAGTGGTTAAGAAGTTCACCTCATTAGCCAGAAGGTCTGCAAGTCAGAAGGTCTGCAAGACCTGAGTACTGCATGATGGAATAAGCGCCCATCTCTGTCCCAGCTCCTGCCAACCTAGCAGTTTGAAAGCAAGAAATTGCAAGTAGATAAATAGGGACCACTTCGGTGGGAAGGTAACAGCATTCCGTGTGCTCTGGTGTCTAGTCATGCCTGCCACATGACCATGGAAACGTCTGCAGAAGCAGACAGTGCTGGCTCTTCAGCTTTGAAGCAGAGATAAGCATTGACCCCCAGAGTCAGATACGACTGACTTTCGAGCAAGCTAAACCTTTACCTTCACCGAATACCAGATGGCACTGAGTTAAATGCAATAAACAGTTAATTATGGCAAAGAGCAACAAAAAGTCTGTTCTAAATTCAGTGGGGGGGGGGAGAGGAGTAAAGAAAAACAAACACACCAGCTAGAACAGGATAATTTCAATAATTCATTTATTACCTGGGAACAGGTCTGTGCATCTCATAAAAATCTCCCAGTAGATTAGACCTAGTGCATACATATCTACTTGCTTCAGAGCTGATTCGCAATCTCTCAAATTCACGGCTCCTTCCAGCACTTCAGGGGCCATATAGCGGATTGTACCAACCTGCAGGAACATGTTGTGACATTTGTATACTGGGCTCAACATTTCTGAATTCCTGTTTGCTGTTCTTATCTTTTAAGGTAATTTAGTAGGAAAATAAATGTTTCAATTATGTTCACTTTCAGTTTCCGCAGTTTTAGCACAAATACAAAAAGAACTGTGTTATTCCATTCTGGTCAAATGCATTCAATTTAAAGAAGTGTTTATACTCTCTTCATTGTTTCCTTCTTCTCAGCTGAAGTATTTAGCTACATGATGCAACTCCAACAACACTTGTTACAAAACCAGTGAGACCAGGAATTATAGGAAAGCAGGGTTTCCTCAACCTTGGGCCCCCAGATGTTCTTGGATTTCAGTTACCAGAAACCTGGATCAGCAAGTGTGCTGACTGGAGTTTCTGGTAATTGAAGTCCAAGTGAGACATTCTAAAATTAATAGCAAAAGCTGTCTTTCATTCCAGCCGATGCAAATAGATACAAGACAGAGATTCTTAAACTAATACTGTACATTTACTTATTCACACTGACTATGTGATTTGGAGTACTGTATTTATGTACTTCCCTCAATTAGCAAGAAGAAATATCAGGAACTGTTTTTCATATTTTTAACAAAGCAAACTACTCCTTGCAGGATTTATGCAACTCTGTAAAAAAGTGAAGTCATAAAATTACTATATGGATACCAGCAATTCTTTTTCTAGGTATGGGAAAAGCAAGAATCATATTGAAATCCTCTCAGATTTGCTAAGTCTACTTGTGTGTTTTCTAACCTTCAGTTAAAAAACACAAATTAATTCTCCCTCAATTTTCCTTTTTTAGATTCAGTCATGAATTTAAGCTTCTATCTCTCTACCTCTCAGATTAAGCAATATTCCAATTACTGGAGGTGCTAGAAGTCTGTTGACATATACAAACAAAAATAGGACACAAAGTCTGCCTCTCACTTTTAGCTTATTACTGCTTCTTTGTCAATATCAGTCCTAAACGATTGAATTGATGATGAACTAATAGGTAAGAGGAGTTTAAACTAATGACAATTTTCAATACAGTTAAGATTCCACAGGTTGATGATTTTAAAAGGCAAAATGCTGATTCACACATAATCTCTCCCAGGATGTAATACAAACCCATTTCAAAGCAGGCTGCATCATACTGGTACATTAAAAAATGCAAGCTTCTAATAAGAGCTCATAGTTGTAAACTTATTCTTGAAGCCACATAATCAATGGGAAATTTCTGCTGCCTTCTGGAAACCATATAATCTCCATTCTGCTAGGATGTGACACATCTCTTTCCTTTTAGACCAGAGTCTGTAAAATCCCTTAGCTATGAGAGAGAGACTGATATGGATTGCAAAGCCCTGCTGCTAACCAATAAAGAACATACATGCTCATTGTGTTGGGTATAAAGGACTCAAAACTGTTTCAAACTTGGCTTTTCCCTTTCAAAATATTTACAAGAGACAACCAGGGAAGAAATGGGGCTGCTTGCAAATATTTTAATGAGAAAGCAATCTCTGAAACAGTTGAAAGTGCTCTTGATTTTATTTTAGCATGGCACCAATACCTTGTTATGTGCCAGAAATGATAATTTTCAACGTAAACAAAAGTATTTCAGAAGTGGCTTTACCACACCCCCAGTGAGTTTCAACGGCAGAGCCAGGGAATTGAAAATAGGTCTCCTGAGTCTTAGTCCATTACTATATCTACTACAGCATATTGAGTACTAATACCCAAAACAGGCACATGAAACTAGAGTAAAGAACATGCAACATTTAAAATCAACTATAAATCCTCTAAAGAGATGCATCACCATTACATTCATTAATTAATTCATTTATTACATTTACTTATTTTTAAAGACATTTCCAAAATACACTTCTCTTCTATTGTGCATTACTGAATCTTGCCGATTCTTCAGATTTCCGTTTCATACTCGCCTCACTAATTGCAGCATTGTCCTCCTCACCAGGGCGCACCAGTCTATTTCCAGTTAGCTTCATAGAGAGACCAAAATCATTGATGACACATGTTCCATCATTTTTCACCAATACATTACGGCTGTTCAAATCACGATGGGAGATGGCAGGTTTATAGCAATCTGTTCAAATGCATGAACATGCTATTTTAGTATATCTAACTATCTCTTTCCATAGGTTATAAAACAGCACTTAGGCATTTCAAGAAAGCAGTTTTCCATGCTTACAATTAGCATCTATATGTACATTTCACTATGGAACTGCCCCGATGCTTATATTAGCCATCTTAAAGGAAAACTGTGATAAAATTATACAGTACTTCTCCAACAGAAAATTTTTATTACAGAGATTTATTTTATTTATTTTTATTTGTAACAAGGATGGAAAACTTGTGGTCATCCAGACATTTTTGAACTACAGTTCTCATCAGCAGTAGCTACGCTAGCTGATGGTGTGGAAGTAAAAGGGGAGTCATAGACCCATGAGATAAAGAGAGCCACAAGTTGTGTGTGTGTGTGTGTATCAACAATTACTTTTATTAAAAAAAACACACACACACACAAACCAAAGTGAGGTTGTTGGTTTTGTTTTTGGCAAGGTTTCTGCCAACAGACAATTCATCAGGCAAATTATTCTGCAAAGTCAACGTTGGAAGCAAGAGAGACAACTACTCTAGATATATATATGTTGGGGTGATTCAAAAATATTTTATGGGCATACAGTAATACCGTGTTTCCCTGAAAAGAAGACATAACCATAAAATAAGCCTTAGCAGGATTTCTCAGCAGTTGCGCAATATAAGCCATATCCCCAAAATAAGACATACTGATAGGCGTGGCTATGCAGCGTCCTGGTGCGGATCGGTAAAGAAGACAGGCAGCCAGTGGCATAATAAAAATAAGACATCCCCCGAAAATAAGCCATAGTGTGTCTTCTTGAGGAAAAATAAATATAAGACAGTGTCTTATTTTCGGGGAAACATGGAATACTAAAAAAACAAAGAAGAGAACTCTATGTTCCAAGGAGGTCTGCACACTGCAAGCTGAACATAAGCAAATCGCATTCCTTGATGAGTGGGCAACTATTAATCTGAACACATTCTGAAAGCCAAGTAACTGCTGCAGTTTAATTATGGATTCTGTTAACTTCCTGAAGGCAATCTGGTGTGCTTCTCTTCCCTCTAATGTATTAAATTTACAGCAGACATCATTCCTGCTATTTTATAGAAGAGTATGTTGTGCTAGCTCTTGTGGTTTTGTTGAAAACTGGGGAAACTTACTACTTAATACACTAGTACCTTGGATAACTTTATGACTTGGTTCCATGTTTAAAAAAAGCCCTGCCCCCCCCCCCCCAACGCCACTGCAGCATCTGATCCCATGTTTGCCTTGGGAGGAAGGGGGAGGCGCCTGCCTGCTTTCTCCCAAGGCAAGCTGAGGATCAGACAATGTGATCCTCAGTTTGCCTTGGGAGAAAGAGAGCAGTCCCCCTTCTCCTAAGGCAAGCTGGTGAGTCCCAGGTCAGCTTCCCAGTCAGGGAATTTGAGGCAAACATTTGCATTACATGACATCATCTTAACGTTGTGCAAGGCAAATGTTTGCTTCAAATTCCCCGACGTTATCCGATTTTAGTATTATCCAAGGCTATTGTTATCCAAGGTATTACTGTAGACTTCTTCCATTATTGGTGAAATACCGCTGGAAAAATCAAACTGTTTCAAAATCAACCTATACTAATTTTTATGTGAACAAAATGTCCTATTTGTTTACCTACATTCTAGGTAAATTAACAAAAGTTATAATCACAATTATTTCAAAATGCAACAAACTGCATTTTGACTCATGTCAAAACTATATTAATGCAATGGTTTTAGTTTCTTACTTTATTGATGGACATGCTTTCATCACCTTAAGGTAAAAACTTCTAGAACTCCTATGAGTCTACTATCTCACAGACAATTCTTGATTATATTCTTACAAGTCTATCCCTCTCCTAGCCTTACCTCCTCGGTGTAATTCTGTATGAAGATAAGCCAGTCCTCTAGTTACAGAGTGTGCTAGACGGCAAGAGCTCACCCAGTCACTAGCATGGAGACTCAAATACCTGCACAAAGAGCCCTAGAAAGAGAATAAGGAGAGGTTAGGCTCTATTTCTAATATTATGTTTAGGAGAATACATAGGAGGAGGAGGCCCATCACCCCTTACAGACGGAGGTCTAGGCTTCAAGACCTCTTGCTTCCCAGAGGATTGGAGTCATGACAATTTGACAGGGGCTGAGGTTTCAGTGGTAGAAGAGGATGGGAAGAGGAATAAGGAGTGAGAGAAGTAGTCATGGAGAAGGAAAGGAAATAATTAAAGGGAGTTAGAGAATAGCTAGAATAACTAGGACTGGTCGGAGAGAGAGAGAGCAGGAAGGAAAGGAGATAAAAGGGGAACACAAAGGAGAAAAGGGGGAGAAGATTGTAGGAAAATGCTCAGGACAGAAAGACTTGTGGTTATCTTTGGGGTGGAGCTTTATAATTAAGGAAGCCCCTTGGACTGGTGAGCTAGTGCAATTGAAAGGACCACTAGAAGAGGCAGAACACTAAGTCAGGACGAAGCTATCCTGCAACCCCTCCTATTTGGGGGGAGGGGGGACAGCAGGAGTGACACCAGGCAAAAGCTTAGGGACCCAATGGATGGACCAGATTAGTGGACAAGTCCAAGAAGGAAGCATAGCCAGGGGATGCCCAGCCAAGTGCCTGTATTGCCAGCAGTATGTTGTGTGGCACTAAAGGGACTTTGAAGGAGATGTGGGACAATGAAGCAATTGTCAGCACACCATGGTTATAAATAGTTGCAACTGAGTCCACCCATTGATCTGAAAGCGTTAAAAGTGTTGGTTTCTGTTACACTTTTAAAAGTGTTGGTGCCTCCATCTTCAAGATGGAGATGGGTGGGCAGACCATATATTCCTTGTCAACATTTCAGATTGCAGGGAACAGTAGTTATGTATAACTAAACTATGGCTGAAATTCAATTGCTCAGTGTATAACTGACCTGTTGGAATCAATGGAACTCATGGAGTTGACTCGCCAAATTCCCACTGATTCAATGAGCCTACTCAAGTACACTAAGTAATAGAGTTTCAGCCTCTGGTAACAAGAAGACCAAGTTAACACATTTGTGATGATTTCTGGCACTATCTAGACAAGGAACAACAGCCCGATTCCAGATGCAGTTTATGATGGCTAAGGAAATGACAGATACTTTCTCAAGGAGAAATAATCAAAATCCAACGACTATCTGAAAGCAGGCAAAACATTATATCTGTATCATTTGTCTATAATGAAATTGCTTGAGCAACATTACATGCAATAAAGATAAGCAAAATGTAGACTCATCTATGAAACCTTCAAATACCAGTATTAAATATCAATATAGTATAATACTCTGCATATCTGACTTAGTCCTTATTGTGTTAAAAATGTAGTTAGTAGCAATGCTTTCCTAAAGCCTTAAATATATTTGATTCATATGGGTGAAGGAAAGAGATGCTTGGAACTATAAGTAGGAATATGCTAGGCTAGATCTTGAAATCTGCCCCTCAAATTTCCACTTCAGTGATTCCAAGGACACAGTTGCTCAGGACTACATGTTCTGGAAAAGTCTGGGGAGGTTTCTGTTCTTTGTCCTTTCCAGATGTGGCACTAGGATGAAACAGAGTGCAGGAAACTGATTTTTATATCTCAATAACCCAATTCCTCTTCCTTAATTTGAGCACTAGGAGGCAGACTGTACTATAAGAATGACATGCTGAGATTTCTGAAAAAGAATTTAGATTCCAAAAGAATATTTTTACATTAACTATAATGAAACTTCACTATTTAAATTTCACCATAGCTGTTTGAAATAGTCTTTATTACTTACATTGGGATAATATTCCATCACTAGTAAAGACTCCATGCGTCCATCTGCAGTGATTCTCTCCTCTCCCAAAATGTAATGAGCAATGTTGTCATGTTCCATCAATGGAATTCTGTAGATATTTCTTTCATTGATGAAGTTTTGACGATTAGCAAAAGAAAACACTTTTGCAGCCACTGGACGCTCATCTAAGGAACCTTTGTACACTGCCCCATATCGTCCTCTACCAATTACCTGTGAATTTTTTTTAAAAAAATAGCTATCAGTTAAATGCCAACATTATATAAAATATACTTTTTGAAGACTATCCAGTGCAAAGTTAAGCAAACTTAAGACTACTAATATCTGCAATTCTAATCATGTTTCATGTTTGCATCAATGTTGAACTGTAGTCTTCCATTCACAGTACAGCATTTCACACACACATACAGAATATTTATTTCTGTCATGTTACCAAAATACAGACATGTAAATAAGAAGTGCTTTCATGTGTGCAAACATAGGTTTAGCACTGCTTTCTGGTTGTGGCATAGTGACTTTTTAAAATGTTACTCCAGGTGAAGTTTTACAAAGGTAATAAAACATTAGTTAAACCAGAAAGGACAGCAACCAAGTATGTGGTTAGGATTCCCTCCTTCCCCACCTTTTAACAATAGCAAATGTAGCCCTGACTATAATCAGAACTGAGACCACAGTACAAAGAAATGAATTTTTAATTCTTCCCATGATGCTATTTCTATACTTACAATCCACCTCAAACTGGCATTTGTAGCAAATAGTAATCTAGGGACATGGGAGGGGACAGTAACTTCAAAAGGAAATTTTCAGTGGGTAAAATGGCATAGAGGCAGGGAATGATTAAACATGTGCACATTAGCACCAATCTAGATCAGGACCCAGGAGACAAGGTTACTTGAAAAATAGGGGAAGGATTCAACTCTTGTGATTTAAAGATGTAGCTAGGGGTCATGGCTGGTTTCTGAAGCATGGCTATGTTCAAAACAGAGGCCAAGCATATTTCTGAATATTAATAATATTTTATCTCTCTCAATGGCAGCAGTTAAGCCAGGTGGAGCTATTTCTCCTTCATAAATATTCTTAATTGGTGTTAGAGATAAAGCGATACACAAACAATGCATCTCTTACTCTTAGTCTAGTTCGGAACTAACCTCCTTCTCATGAAAGAAAATGTTTAAATATTCTTGAACGAAATACACTAGTGCCTCGGATAACGCTAAGACTTGGTTCCACAAGTCTTAGCGTTATCTGGTTTTTAATGTTGTGGGATGCATTGATCGCAGAACTTTAAAAAAAGCACCTCGGAGATCCCAGCCTCAATCCCACTGGGCTGTTCTCTGCCTGTTGAGGCTGGGATCTCTGCAGGTAATGTACTTTTGCTTTTGTGGCATGGCTGGGAAGCTGAATGAGGACTCCCCGGTCAGCTTCCCAGCTGAGCCTCGGTAGATCTCTGCCCCAAAGCCCACAGGGCTAATCTCTAGCCCTGCAGGCTTTGGGGTAGAGATCAATGTTGAGGAATGTTTGCCTCAAATATCCCGATGTTATCAGATTTTAGTGTTATCCGAGGAAAACGTTATCCGAGGTACCACTCTAATCTTGAATCTAGCAAGTGAGCAGGTGCTTTGTAAATCATACAGAGTTCTGGACACTGCAAATGGCAAACATACCTCCAGGAGCTTCAGATTATCAAGATCTAATGAGGGCTCTGATGCTGCTGATTCCATCATATTTATATTGTGCAAACCCTGTTTACGGTCCCCTACAGCAAGAAGGCCGAGACAAAAGTTAGAACGAGGATTGTGTTATACATCAAAACGGTCAGACACTGGATGTGTTTTCATCTAACAAGAACCAGGACTACACATTAGTGTGTGCAATCCACTCATTTCTGCTTTTTTTCTCCCTTCACATGAGTGGGAAATAATGAAGAGCACATTTTTCCATAATTTTGCAGCCCAGAATTATGTTCAGTGCACCCAAACAAAATGAACTTTACAAGTAATTTTTCAAACAGGGTTTGCTATTGGTTTGTGAATCATGGCTTGTATCAGCTCACTTAAGTTCTTTCCTTCTGGCTTGCTTATCCATTTATTCAATTTTAAATAAAAAGCAGGAATGATTTTGAATGGGCTTTGTATGCTGGACCTCAGCCCATGCAGGCAGTGATTTATTAAGTCTCTAATTATCACATTTAAATTACATGCCTTAACCTTTGAAACTGACTGGTTAGCAGAAGTGGATTCTTCAGAAAGTTAGATGCCCATCCCATTAGTCAATGCACTGAAGACCTCACAAGCATTTTAACATTTTGAAAGTTAGCATACAGAAATCAACTTTGTATAGCTACATATGTTTTGACATTTAGTTATCTTTTTTCAAAGTTTTTACATAAACAGTCTTTCATTATTGCCCGTTCATTTTTGTATATCATTTTTAATTCAATTGCTTGATCATTTCAGTGATATTTGCTTGTACAATTAAAAAAACAGAGGGGGGGGGGGTTTGAAAAAACTGAACCAAATAACACAATGTTTTTGAAAACTCCATTAGATCGGACAACCCTCATGCATGGGTGTATCACAAGGATGCACTACTAAGCTGTAAGGTGATTATCAAGACAGATGCAATACTTAGCAGGTAGTCCTCTTTATGATATTAAGATCTTCTTTTGTCACCAACAAGATTCAATACTGATATCACACCACTCTAGAGAACAGTGAAAACATGTGGCAGGCTGCTCCAGATATTAGAGCTGGGAAATTTTATCTGGGAATGTATCCTTCATAGGAAATGAATGAAATTATACTGAAACTAGTAGTAAACTACTGTCTATATTCTGATCTTCTGGCTAGGCTTAAAGAGTGGCATTTAGAAAATCTTTATGTTGATATATAGGGTAACAAACTGGATAAGAGCACAGGACAAGAGCATGGGCATTATTACAGCAACAAAATATTTCAAAATATTATTACAAGAACCACCACCATCACCACTTCTGCATACTAATAAAATGTACCACTATTAAAAATACTGCTAATAGTATACCACTACTTACCAGTAAGCATCCTGTATCCAAAGAAAAGAGCAACCACCAGAACAGCCAATACAGACACTGATGCCAGAGCAATGACAATTGTCTCATCTTGACGAAGTGATTGAGATGAATCTGGGGGGGGGGGGGGAGGGGGGGGTGTTAAACCATTTGTGATTATCTTCACATACAGCACCAGTTTGCAGAAAGAATTAAAATACACAATGGGAAAGAAAAAAATTGAAGTGTTACCATAGTGATTACATTCTACAGCCCAATGCCAATTTACATATTTAGAGTCTATGGACATTTCTGTCAGCAGGAACAACACTTGAGTATATTTTTGCTCCGAGTGGAGCAGAAAGAGTTGAGTTGTTTCTCCCTAATCTTCCTCCCCACCTCTCAACTTCTGCCTACTTGTATGTCTCCTGTCTCTCTAAAACAGAGCAAAGGGACATTGGGGAGGAGGGATGCATAGGAAGGAAAAATGACATAAATAATTGTTCTTCATTCTGCCATCAAGATTAATCCAGTGGATTAGAGGCTTTCTGGAAATGAAACAGATCCTTGATATATGCCAGTGATGGTGAACCTTTTAGAGACCAAGTGCCCAAACTGCAACCCCAAACTCACTTATTTATCACAAAGTACCAATATGGCAACAGGGGAGGGAGGAACCACTCCCATTGGGCTGCTGGACAGAAGGGTGGGCCAAACTCTGTGCTGGGGAGGAAGTGCTCCCATTGGTCTGCTAGGCAGAGGGGAGGGAGGAAGCACTCCCATTAGGCTGCAGGACAGAGGAGCAAAATGAACTCTGTGCTGGGGTTCCGAGTACCACCTCTGACATGCGTGCCATAGGTTCGCCACCACTGATCATTGGGAACAATTCTGAGTCTAATCCTAGTTTTAACTAGAAATGATAATCTAGGTATCAGAGATTTTAGTAACTAAAACATATCTTCCAAATTTGAGCAATAGACAATATTGCTCCTTGGAATATTGTATTTATATTTTAACTACATTATAATCCGTAGAAAAGTCAAACTGCCAGTCTCCTGCAAAGTCACTCTATTCAAGAAGTATAATGTTAAGGATAAATAAGAGACTTGCGAGGAGCTACAATCAGTTTTCAATTTCTAATTTTGAATTAGTTCATATTACTACTTAAATAATTAGAACAAAAAGCACTGTAGGCTAGCATTTTATTAGAGTACAATTCCTTCCAAGAACAAACTCTGTTTGGTTGATCATGTGTCATCCAATTGGAAATGAAATGGGATACAGTAATACCTCGGATAACAACTGCATCGGATAACGCTAAAATCAGATAACAATCTGTTAGCGTTATCCGATACTGTCGTTCTTAGCAGCTTCCCAGCCGCCCTGCAGCTACGGAGGCAGGGGTGGGGTGGCTGGAAAGCTGACGGGGGGCTCCCCCGTCGTCTTTCCCAGCCACCCCACAGCTGCGGAGGCAAGGGCAGGTGGCTAGGGAAGCCAACAGGGAGTCCCCATTAGCTTCCCCAGCCACCCTGCAGTTGTAGATCGGGTCCTCTGATCTCTCTGGAGCAGGCAGAGTCCGTTTTTAAAAACCAATTTTGGGCTCTCTGACTTCCCTGCCTGCTCCAGGGAGATCAGAGGACCCAATCTACAGCTGTTACTGGGTTTCCCCGATGTCCCCAGCCAGTGCAGCAAGCCAAAACGTTAGGGTTCGAGCCCTGACATTTTGGCTTGCTCCACTGGCTGGGGACGTTGGGGAATCCCAGAAACAGCCTGGATCGGGTCTTCCCACCTCCCTAGTGAGCATGTGAAAGATTAATTCTGTAGTGTGAGAAGTTGTGGAATTTCTCTGTAACTCCAACCCCCAAAAGAATCACTATGAGGTCTCATAAGTACTGCTTCAACCAACCAACCAACCAACCAACCAACCAACCCATCTTTATTACAGCCCAAGACCAGCATAGTACAGCAAAGAAACAGAAGTTAAAATATATATTAAAAGGAGGATGCCTGCTCTGAGTTAAAGGAGTACGGTAATTGATTTATATCAGGAGTTCTCAATCTTTTTAAGCCAAGAGCCAGGTCATGCTCCCTCAGACAGCTTCAGGGGCAGGAGGCCATTTTGCCCTTCCTCCACCACATGGCACTTCCGGGTGTGGTAGAGGTGGTGGTGGGGCCACATGAAATGGAACTGTGGGACGCAGGTTGAGAATCCCTGATTTATATTGTAGCCCATGGTCAGCATAGTACAGAAAAAAAAGGGGGGGAGCAAAAGTTAAAATGAGGGTACTTAAAATACATTTTAAAAGGAGCACATATGCTCTGAGTTAAACGAGTATCAGATTAATTCAACCATGGAAACTTGCTCACCTCTAGAATAGCTTTTTAGCAATTCAGTGAAATTGTATTGTATATTGCTTAATTTATTGTGTATATTGCGTTTACTAGTCAAACCTCGCATAAGGAGCACCTCGCTTAAAGATTAACTCACTTAAAGAGCAGGATTTTCTCTGAATGTTCACTTCGCTTAACAAATAAAACCAACCAAAACTCGCTTAACAAATAAATTGGGGTTCGCAATCCCCCCACCAGAAGTCACAATTGGTCACTTACAATGGTGTTTCACTTAAAGAGCAAACTCGCTTAAAGAGCAACCCTGTGGACACATTATGCTCTTTAAGCGAGGTACAGCTGTATATTGTTTAATGATTATGTGAGCCGCCCTGAGTCGGGTTCCCTGATTGGGCGGCATGTAAGTGTGAAAATTAACTTAACTTAAATTAAAATACATAGGACTAATGATGCTTCAACTACTTATAGCAATTTTCTTAGATGCAATATCCATTTGTGAGGTTGTGTTTTATGATTTTTATTGTACTGTTGCTGTTTTGACTGTAAGCCGCCTTGAGTCGCCTCGGCAAGTGGGCAGCAATATAAATCTGAACAAATAAATAAATTTACACATCCCAATTCAAACAACTCCTTACTCAAAAGAGATACATCATTCAAAGCAGTACAATACATGAGAAAGTTTAGACTAGCTGTATCTCCCGCATTTTCTACACAGATTGGTTGATTGATTACATTTTTATACCATCCATTTGGGATGTTTCCCACTCTGGGCAGTATACAAACAATTATGTGAACAAACAACAATACCATAGAACAAACAAAATAATACTTCATTACCTATCAATGCATTAGGCATTTTTTTGAGCTTAGTTCTAAAATGGCATAAAATAATTACAGAAATGAGAAGATATTCTTCCTACTCCAACATTCACATGCAATTTACTGCTTGTTAGATCTCTTAGGCTGCAGGTATAGCTACGGTTATGTCAAATTTCACCTCCGTGAATTACATGCCAAATATCACAAACTCACATTTTTCTCAGGATATTTTTCCGCAATGCAAGAATGTTGATTCCTTGTGGGGCATTAAGGCTATTCCTACTACAATAAATATGTTCCAGGATGAAAACAACAAAGAATCTTGTAGCACTTTAATTCTAACTGATTTTACGTTACAAATACAATGAATTTGTTAGCTACGCTAAGAGGCTCAGAAGTGAATAAGTATTCAGAGTAAAATTCAATCTAAAAGAATTTTGCTTCCATATAAGATAAGGCATTCTCAGAATCAATAGAGAATATATCTATTTTGCACATATTCTGTCTGGATCAAAGGATTATTTTAGCTACAAATTAAATGAAGTATTCTTTCTAAATCAGCAGCATGTTCTAGATCAGTGTTTCCCAACCTTTGGTTTTTAGACTCCAATTTCCAGAAGCATAAGTCAATTCCCCAAAGCTCTGATCAGCCAATGTACTGACTTAAGCTTCTGGGAATTGAAGTTCAAAAACCAAAGGTTGGGAAACACTGTTCTAGAATAGATCATTCTTTATTCATATCAGAGCACTGCATAATTAAAATTACAGATGTATAATATGAAATCAATCAATCAATCAATCAATCAATCAATCATGTTTGTATACCACTCTAGACCACCCAAAGCAGTGAACAATCAAGTTATATAAATACACTGTTAAAGAACATAAAAACAGTAATCAAGTTAAAACAACTAAGTAGAAACACCTAAACAACTAAATGCATCGTGCCAAGCAATCAAACCAAAAAGTTTAAGGCTAAGTTTAGATGGTGAATAGTCCTTGTGTTCTGACAGAGCAAGTGAGGGATCACTGGCAGTTGGATTATGTCTCGTTCTACTAGTTTCAGCATTGGCATAGTAACTAGGGAGCTGTCAGAATGGCAATGGACTTTTTCTGTTGAAGTTTTACTATTACATGAGGCACTCTTTATACGAGGCTTGACTGTACTGTGTGTAGCAGGGATATTACTAGAAAGAGACAGAGAAAGTTTTTCAACCACCAAGTCATGAAAGCATACCTCAGGAAACTGTGACCCTGATCTGCTTGGGAACAATACATTTGATATTTCTTGTTCTGAATGGAGAGGAGGTCTATTTCTGCTTAACCCTAAAAGTTGCAGAGTTTGCTGAAGATATCTGGGGCCATTTCCCATATGTGATCCTGAGCTACCTGTCTGCTTAAGATGTCTGCTACTTAGTTGTCTTCCCCTGCCACGTAGATTTATTGTAAAGACGTGATGGAGATGCACCATTCCCAGAAGTAGACTGTGAGGGGCAGAAGAGATAAGGAATGTCTTCTGCCCTGCTTGTTTATGTAGTACATCGTTGTACTTAGTATTTTTTTCTCTTCCTACTTCTATTAAGTGATTCCAGATGGCACAGCCAGAATCTTATCCTGCTGAAAGGCATTCTTTGGCATTTATATATTTAGCAAGGCATGTTGCTTTTCCTCTCTATAGCCTAGCTTCATCTGGTTTAATGTTGAAAGCTTGAGATGTGTGTAGAAAACTTCTCCAGTTTAGCTGTCATTTAAGAGATCAAGAAAGGTATGTGTGTCTGTCCCGTACCTAGAAACATGGGTGTTCAGGTGATAGCCTCAACTTTGCAGCAGTGCTCCCTCAATGTTTGGACAAAGAGTCAACTGGGATTGCCCCTCCAGGTTTGCTGTCGACATGGTGTACTTTAACGCAGAACGTTTCAACTTTGAGCATCTCTGGCTACCCTCAGAATGGAGGGGTAGAGTAGGAAAAGGCTCTCAAAAAGCATATGCCAGTGGTGGCGAACCTTTTAGAGACCGAGTGCCCAAATTGCAACCCAAGACCCACTTATTTATCACAAAGTGCCACCATAGCAAAAGGGGAGAAAGGAAATGTTTCCATTGGGCTGCTGGACAGAGGGACGGGGTGAACTCTTTGCTGGGGGAGGAAGAAAGCACTCCCATTGGGCTGCTGCGCAGAGGGGCGGGTGAACTCTGTGCTGGGGTGACTGCATGGGTGCCCATAGAGAGGGCTCCGAGTGCCACCTCTGGCACTCGTGCCATAGGTTCGCCATCACTGGCATATGCTGTTGGGGTGGTGTCTCGATCTCAAAGTTGCGAGGTTGAAGAACATCAGACTGGGAGATTTGTTGAGATGGTGGTCTCCTAGTATAATCCCAAACATAAGAGAACATATTTATTGATAGGCTGGTCCGCTACAGAAAGAGGCAGTCCTATTGATTTTGAGCCATGGCTCAATCCCAAAGTCGCACCCAAGAATTTAGGCATTCTCTTAGTCTTCTTTGATAGGGTCTCAGAAATGTAGGGATGCTTACGCTTCTTTTCACCTCTTGATGAGGACTGCGGCTTCAGAGTGGAGGCATCAGCCTGACAATGTAAGTGGATGGGAAGGGCCAAAAGAATTAGTAGATTTCATGCCTGCAGGTGCCAGCAAAGATTCTCCCCAGAGATGAGATCGGAGATGGGATTGTCTATTTTTTATTATAAGCTTCATAAACCGCTTGCAATGCTGGCAATTCTGGGCTTAATGGGTCTCACCCGTACAAAAAAAGGCAATCGGAGTGGCTATCTGTGAGAGGTAAGACCTTTCAGAGTTTTCTAGCAAAAACCATTCCTTTCTGAGAATGCTTTTGGATTGTGCAGCTAAATAAGTTGCCCTTTCTCCTGGTAGGTAGATGGAAGAATTGAAGTTCCAACCTCTGACTCCATAACCAGGTACACAAGTCATTCAGCTCAGTGCATATGGTAGGCAATTTTAAAAGTCTATGGTGTCTTTGAAGGTCTACCAAATAACACAGCATTCAGTTTTCAATTAAATACAGTAGCACAAAGCAACAGTAACATGAAGAAACCTGATTTCATCTTGAATGAAAGAGATCACTAGTTATATCAATCTGTGCTATATGTGAGCTCCTGTTTTAATAAAAAAATTCAAAGTACTGTACTGTATATTTCATAGAGCAGCATATAGGAATAAGCATGTAATAAAGGGATAGGAAATGTAGGTGAATTTACATTTGAAAATGCTTGCAAACTGTCTAATCCATTCCTACTAACCAAAGCAATAGTCTCTCAGTTGCTATGCAACTCTCTTCTGATTAAAATGCAGAAAATTAGTTTGCATTATTCTGTAACATTTTTTCTATAATATTTCAAAAGCATTTTCATAATCACAATCTTTCAGATAATTGTTTCTATCACTCTCCTCATCCATTACAGTAGAACCTCGCTTAACAAATTTAATGCATTCTCCGGGCCCTTTTGTACTACAAAAAAAAATGTAAAGCAATTTCCCCATAGGAATGCATTGAATGCAATTTTCCATAGGATTGCATCGAAACCAAAATTTGTTAACTGAAACGCGGTTTCCCATAGGAATGTATTGAAAACCAATTAGTCCGTTCCGGATTTTTTTTTAACTGAGCCACTATTTTCTATGGATTTCCTTTTTTTTAATGCATTTTTGTGTTAACCGAGCCATTTGTTAAGCGAGGTTCCACTGTACAGTCAAACCTCGCGTAACGAGCGTTTCGCTTAGTGAAAAACTCGCATAACGAGCAAGTTTTTTGTTAAGCAGTCAGACTCACATAATGAATTTTTCGCTATGTGAGTCGGACTTTTCCCTATGGAAAAACTCGCATAACAAGCATTTCTATGGGGAAAACTCGCATAGCAAAAAAATTTCTCCGCTATGCGAGTTTTCCCCCTTGAATCGCTCGTTATGTGAGTTTTTCCATAGGGAAAGTCCGACTCGCATAGCAAAAAACTCACATAGCGAGCAGCCTCGCATAGCGAGCTATCCAGGCTGGGGTGTGTGTGTCTTCTTAAGAGAGGCTGGGATAAGGGACCCAAGCCTCTCTTAGGAAGCCCCCCCCCCCCCAAAACCTGGATCACTAAGCCCTTTACCAAGCCAGACGGAGGTTTCTAAAAAGAAGGTTAGGGGGAAAAAAACCTACCTTCGTTCAACTGCTCAACGCACAACGTTATAAACCGGATAATGTTATGACTTGTAGAACCAAGTCATAACGTTATCCGAGGTACTACTGTTACTTCTTTCTGACCCTTTAAGTTCTCTCCAAGTATCCCTCATTCCCAATAACTTAATCCAATTATCTAATATTTTCATTTTATGATCGCTCCTTGTTACATTTGTACAATCTATGTTGGATCAAATTAATTTAAAATCCTCTATAACTATAATTTTATTGTTCTTTCTTTTTCCAATATATAATATATTTTTTCCAAAAACTTATCCTGTTGTTCATTTGGAGCATAAATATTCAGCAATGTTATTTCTTCATCCTCCACCATCCCTTTCACTATCTACCTCCTGGGTCAGGAATACTTTTGGTCAGTGTAAATGCCAATCTGCTCGAAATCAATATTGCCACCCCTCTTGCCTTTGAGTCACAAAAGCTACTATAACGTGCCCTTTTGTGACAATCTCAGACTTCGTTCAACTGCTCAAATAAAGTGAACAAAATTTTTAATGAGCTGACTATATCTCTGTAGCTATGATTAAAGAACGTTTTTCAAGACAGAACTTCAGCAAAGATATTTGATGTCCCCCCCCCCCACATTATTTTACTTGGTTCCTTAAATTTGAAAAATGTAAAGATATGTAATGTTAAGATCACAGTCCTTTCTTTCATAAGCTAAAAATGTTTTCCTCTCCATGTGTTGTGGACAAGTAGTATTTACAACAGAATTTTTCATCCTGTTGACACCTGTTCAGGCTGAATTCCCTAGGTTTTCCATAACATTGCTTTGCAATGGGTGGAAAGAAGTGTGTCTGAACAGCTGCTCAGTAGCAACTTAATTTGGTCCTGAGCCATCTAATCATTTTGATAAAACTTGGCAACGTCATCTGGACCTGGAATGTCTGAGTTCCTAAGTCACACCCTAAGGTTTTATTTGCTTCTGTGTTACCTTCTATGAAATTAGTTTGAAACAAAATTATGAGTGTTGACATATAAAGATATACCAGTTTAACAAAAATCTGTTTCACAGCAGTTTAATAATGCCATACAGTACATTTAGTTTAATTAAAATCAGTTTCACAAGACCTTACCCTATATTTAAGACTCTGCTTCTTTCAAAGTAAAATTTCCAGGTCGGACTACAATTGCAATCTGGAACACTTAGTGGTAGCTTCCCTGGTGTTTCCTTTCAACTTAATAACATGGCAATTACAGTCATTTTTAACCTTGTGCAGTTTATTATTTAGCAGAACATCAAAAACAACAACAACAGTATCTTCAAATGTTTTTAAGTCCTTATTTCTGGCGTGCTCTAATTGAAGGTGTTTCAATTGCTTTTCTAATTCTTGGTATCTACCTCTCTCCTGTTTCTTCCTTATACTTGCTAATTTTATCGTTTCCCCTCTAAATATCGCTTTCATGGTATCCCAGACTGTGCTATAGTTAACTTCACCATTATCATTCCATTCCCAATATTTTTCCCATTCCTTTGTCATTTGTTCCTTACTAATCTTATCCCTAAAAAATCTGGGGTTGTATCTCCAATTGTATAATAAAAATAAAAAAGGAAATAGATGGTAAAGACATAGAGAAAGTTAAGAGAGACATAATTTTCTTAAAAAGAGAATACTTTGAATATAGTAATAAAAATTCTAAATTATTGGCAAGAGCAGCCAAAGAGAAAAAGCTTAAAAGCCATATAGGAACCTTGATCGATAAGTCAGGGAAAAGATGTAACAAGAGTACAGATAAGTTAAAAAATTTAGAGAATTTTTATAGTGAACTTTACTAAAAAAAAAGTGTAAATTTGATTAAACTCAAAGAATATTTTGAAAAACAAATTAAAAGAATAGGGGAAGAACATAGAAATATAATGGAGGAAAAAATATCAGAAAAAGAAATTCGAGAAGTTATAGGAAGACTGAAATTAGATAAGACTCCTGGCGAAGATGGCTTACCAGCAGAATTTTATAAGGATTTTAAAGAGATAGTGGTGGGGAAACTCCATAAGTTATTTAATAAAATATTAGAGGGAGAGAAAATACCAAATTCATGGAACAGATCAATAATAACTTTAATCCCAAAACCAGGAAAAGATGTGGAAAAAATTGAATCATATAGGCCAATTTCTTTAATAAACCAAGATGCGAAAACTTTTACAACAATTTTGGTAAACAGGATAAATAGGTTTATAGGGGAATACATAAATAAAGATCAGGCAGGCTTTTTGAAAAACAGACATATGGCAGATTTAATCAGGAGAGTATTAAACTTAATGAATTTTGCTGAAGGTAAAAAAGAAAAGATGGGATTACTAGCATTAGATATATTTAAGGCTTTTGACTCGTTACAATGGGCGACAATACAGGAGATGATCAGTTTATATGGATTTGGAAATAAATTTCAAGGAGTTGTAGCAAAATTATATCAGCAAGGGATAGAAAGAGTTAAGGTGAATGATGAATATAAAGAGGTGGTAAAAGTAGAAGCTGGTACAAGGCAAGGCTGCCCATTATCCCCAGTAATATTTCTATTGGCAATGGAATTCTTAGCCAATGCTATACGACAGGATAAAGAAATAATTGGTTTAGAAGGTAACAAAATAAATTTGTATGCGGATGATACGTTATTAATAGTTAAACAACCAATACAGGCCTTACAAAAAATATATCAACATTTAGAGAACTTTGAAGAAATCACAGGTTTAAAAGTGAACTGGGATAAATCGGAGATGATACTTTGTAACGGAGAAATAAACGAACAGGATAGAATTAAGACAAGATTTAAGATTCAAGTGAAAACTTCATTAAGATACTTGGGAGTGATAATAACAGGAAAATGTGGAGATCTTAAGAAATTAAACTATGGAAAGGTGAAGAAAGAAATGGAAAGGAAAATAGCAAATTATAAAACTCTAAATCTTTCTTGGTTTGGCAGAATAGTTCTTTGCAAAATGATGTTGCTACCTAGGCTAAATTTCTTATTCGATGTCTTACCAGTCAAACACAATTCTAAAGAGCTTCAGGAATATCAAAATATGATGAACAAATTTTGTAATGGAACTTGTAGACCAAGGATTGCTAAGTCATTTTGGTATTTACCCCAAAACAAGGGGGGACTAGGTCTACCGAACATACAAAATTATTATAAAGCATTTCAAATTAGGAATGTCATTAAGATATTAATGAAAGAAGAAATGATTTGGGAAAAATTGAGATGAAAGAAATTTTTAAAATGGGTACGGCAATCTTATTAAACAAAGAAGGAAATAAATTAAAAAAAGGTATACAAAACAAAATTTTAAAAACAACTATGGAAGAATGGATGAGGCTTAAAAAATTATTGGTACCAGGAATATCGCCAGTTTTAGAAGTGGGTGACTTCAATACCATTCCGGTAAAAATAGATGGAAAAATTAGAAATACTTTAATAGATAAGAAGGCCTTATTTCTTAAGGACTGGGCTAAAATATGTAGAGAACGTAACAAAAAAGAGGAATTATTTCTTCAACTGGGATTAAACTGGTTTCAGATTCTTCAGATAAATAAATGGAATAAAGACATTATATATGCAGGAAGTTTAGAAAGAGAACTGACAGTTTTTGAAGAATTGTTAGTGAAGATCAGAAAAGAAGAGATAGATATAAAAGGGATTATTAGTAAAATATATAAAATATTGAATAAAACAGGAAAGATACAGGAGATATTAAAAAACACGTGGGAGCAGGAATTGAATATCATAATTACAGAAAAAGAATGGCAAGAAAAATGGAAAAGAAGGATTATGAGAACCATGTCAGTACGAGTTAAAGAACATAATTATAAATTGCTATGACATGGATATCTGACACCGGTCAAGCTGCATCAAATGGATAATAAGTTAAGCAATGTTTGTTGGAGATGTAAACAGTCAACGGGGACATATATACACATGTGGTGGAATTGTAACAAACTGAAGGAATTTTGGGGAGAAATAGAAATAGAAATAAGGAACATGTTTGGACAGAGGCTTGAACTGGGGCCGGAACTGGTACTATTAACAAACTTGGATAAATTTAAAATGTGTAATGATGACAAGGAATTATTGAGTATAATGATGTCAGCAGCTAGACAACGTATTGCAAAAAAATGGAAAAATGAATTAAATATCAAAATTGAAGATTGGTATAAGGAAATGTGGCAGCTAGCACTTAATGACAAACTGACATGGGAGTTGAATCTTAAAAAAGGTATAGTTTATGAGAACAAATTCTGGAGAATCTGGAAAAGATTTGTAGAACATGTAATGGTAAAGAATAAAGGTATTAAACCTGTACCTGAACACATTAATTTCTGGGAAAAATGAATTGTTGTACCTTCTGGACAATGTATATAACACAAGGGTGGATTATGCTTAGAGTTAAATAAGAAGGAAAGAATATATATGATTTTGCCGCAACTATAAAGACGTTAGTATTAGCAGAAAGGTTTAAGCATATCTTTATTGTTGTTTTATGTTGTCTTGTGTGCATTTTTTAAGTTAATGTACAGTAATACCCCAGGTAACGCGAGTACAGTAATACCCCGTATAACGCGAGTACCGTATATCGTTAAAACCGCATAACGTTACAAGATTTTCGGAAACATCTTGTATCGAGTAACGCGATTTTAACGTTACACGATACAGTCGTTCTTAGCAGCAGGGTGGGTGGAAAGCTGAACGGGGTTCTCCTTCAGCTTCCCACCCACCCTGCAGCTACGGAGGCAGGGGTGGGGAGGCTGGAAAGCTGACGGGGGGCTCCCCCATTGGCTTACCCAGCCACCCCACAGCTGCGGAGGCATGGGCGGGTGGCTAGGGAAGCCGACAGGGAGTCCCCGTCAGCTTCCCCAGCCACCCTGCAGCTGTAGATCGGGTCCTCTGATCTCTCTGGAGGTGTTTCTGGGCTTCCCCGACGTCCAGAGCCGGTGCAGCAAGCCAGAATGTCAGAGTTCGAATCCCGACGTTCTGGCTTCCTGCACTGGCTCAGGACGTCGGGGAAGCCCAGAAACACCTTGGATCGGGTCCCCACACCTCCCTGGACCCGGCGGGGGGGTCAGACCCCCCAAAATTGGTAAAAAAAAGGACTTTTTTTTACCAATTTGGGGGTTTCTGACCCCCCCGCCGGGTCCAGGGAGGTGGGCAGACACGATCCAAGCTTTTTCTGAGCTTCCCCGACGTCCTGAGCCAGTGTAGCAAGCCAGGATGTCAGAGTTCGAATCCCGACGTTCTGGGTTGCTGCACTGGCTCAGGACGTCGGGGAAGCCCAGAAACACCTTGGATCGGGTCCCCACACCTCCCAGGACCCAGCGGGGGGGTCAGAAACCCCAAAATTGGTAAAAAAAAAGGACTTTTTTTTACCAATTTTGGGGTCTCTGACCCCCCCGCCGGGTCCAGGGAGGTGGGCAGACACGATCCAAGCTTTTTCTGGGCTTCCCCGATGTCCTGAGCCAGTGCAGCGACCCAGAATGTCAGGATTCGAATCCCGACGTTCTGGGTTGCTGCACTGGCTCAGGACGTCGGGGAAGCCCAGAAACACCTTGGATCGGGTCCCCACACCTCCCAGGACCCAGTGGGGGGGTCAGAAACCCCAAAATTGGTAAAAAAAGGACGTTTTTTTTTACCAATTTTGGGGTTTCTGACCCCCCCACTGGGTCCAGGGAGGTGTGGGGACCCGATCCAAGGTGTTTCTGGGCTTCCCCGACGTCCTGAGCCAGTGCAGGAAGCGAGAACATCGGGATTTGAATCCTGACATTTTGGCTTGCTGCTGCCTCCAGGGAGGTGGGAGAACTTTGGAAACAGCTTGGAGCGGGTTTCCCCACCTCCCTGGACCCGGCGGGGGGGTCAGAAACCCCAAAATTGGTAAAAAAAGCGGACGTTTTTTTTACCAATTTTGGGGTCTCTGACCCCCCCGCCGGGTCCAGGGAGGTGGGGAAACCCGCTCCAAGCTGTTTCCAAAGTTCTCCCACCTCCCTGGAGGCAGCAGCAAGCCAAAATGTCAGGATTCAAATCCCGATGTTCTCGCTTCCTGCAGCCTCCAGGGAAACAGGGCTTTTTTTAACATTGTGTGTTCAATGTATCGCACAACGTTAAAAACCGAATAACGACGGGACTTGTGGAACCAAGTCATAACGTTATTCGGGGTACTAGTGTACTGTATAGCGTGAAAACCGCATAACGTGACAAGATTTTCGGGAAAATCTTGTATTGAATAACGCAATTTTCACGTTATTCGGAATAAGCGTATGCGTGGTGGGGAGTTGGGTTGGGTAGAACATCTACCCAATCCAACCCCCCCCCCCAGCGCCCACCCCCACGATGTTTGGAAAGGGTACGGGGATCCTTACCCATTCGAAACGTCGAGTTGTGAAAGGGCAAAGATCCTTACACTTTCGCAACTTCGGGGGGCTTGCAGGCTTGCGCGCGTTGGCGGTGGTTAGGGCAGGAGACAGGGGTCTTTCCCGTATCCTGCCCTAACCTCGAACGACACTCGCGCGCACGCTCGAAGTTGCGAAAGTGTAAGGATCTTTACCCTTTCGCAACTTTGGGTGGCTTGCAGGTTTGCGCGTGCCGGCGGCGGTTAGGGCAGGAGATGGGGGTCTTTCCCGTATCTTGCCCTAACCCCGAACGACACTCGCGCGCACGCTCAAAGTTGCAAAAGTGTAAGGATCTTTACCCTTTCGCAACTTCGGGCGGCTTGCAGGCTTGCGCGTGCCGGCGGCGGTTAGGGCAGGAGACGTGGGTCTTTCCCGTATCCTGCCCTAACCCCGAACGACACTCGCGCGCACGCTTGAAGTTGCGAAAGTGTAAGGATCTTTACCCTTTCGCAACTTCGGGTGGCTTGCAGGCTTGCGCGCGCCGGCGGCGGTTAGGGCAGGAGACAGGGGTCTTTCCCGTACCTTGCCCTAACCCCGAACGACACGCGATCGCGTGCCTACTGGGGGGGGGGGATTTCTGACAAGCCGAGCCTTGCCTCAGGGCTTTTTTTTAGCATTGTTCGATCAATGTATCGAACAACTTTAAAAACCGGACAATGTCATGACTCGTGGAACCATGTCATAATGTTGTCCGGGGTTCTATTGTACTTTGTTTTTTCTTTTAAGCATGTATACTGAATTGATATGTAAGCCAAAAATTGTTATATTTTCTCTTTTTTGTATGTACTGTATAGTTGTATTATGAAATAAAAAGGCGACTGATTCTTGGGAGGCAAGCAATGAGAAACCTGGGGAACATAGTGAAAAGTAGAGACATCACATTGAAAACAAAAATTCGCATAGTCAAAGCAATGGTATTCCCTGTGGCAATGTATGGTTGTGAGAGCTGGACCATTAGGAAAGCTGAGCGCAGAATAATAGACGCCTTTCAGATGTGGTATTGGAGGAGAGTTTTGAGAGTCCCCTGGACAGTGAGGAGAACAAATAGGTCAATCTTAGAAGAAATCAACCGTGACTGCTCCTTGGAAGGTCAAATAATAAAGGTGAAGCTAAAGTACTTTGGATATCAAATGAGAAGAGAGGATTCACTTGAGAAAGCCTTGATGCTTGGAAGGGTCGAGGGCAAAAGAAGAAGGGGACGGCCCAAGATGAGATGGCTAGATGGTATTGTAGAAGCAATGGGCACAGAGTTGAGTGGGTTGAGGGGGATGGTGGAGGACATGAGTGCCTGGCGGACGGTGGTCCATGGGGTCGCAGAGGGTCAGAATCGACTGTGCGACTGAACAACAACGTTTAATTAAAAAAAAAACAAAAAAAACAAAAAAAAACAGTATCTTATGTAGTATGGATAAAAGTGGGTTGTGGAAAAATAGTTAAATGACTCAACAACTCTAGACACTACATTTTCCCATTCCAACAGATATAACTAATGTATCAAGTCATTATTCTAGTCTCAAAATCACATAAGGTACCCTCTCAGCCAAGTTAGTTCATATACCTACACAATGATGTGATAACTCTCTCTCTCAAGATTTCACTCATGTTAACTCAAATTTGTGGCAGAGAATAGACAGAAGTAGTTTACCATTCCCTTCTTCTGAGGGCACCATGGGAATGTGCTGCTTGTTCAAGGCAACACCGCTGGATCTTCTGGGATGCACAAGAGGGCCCTGAACTTCTGGCCTCTGACTTCCCAGCCAGATGTCTAACTCACTAAAGTGGCTGGGTCGTGTAGTGAGCCAAACATCTGGCTGCAGAGACAAAGTTTGGGAGTTTGATTTCCCACTGTGCCCTCCAGGAGAAGAGACCATCTGTGTGGCCTTTGTCAAACCACCTCTGAATACACTGCACCTAGAAAACTAGAATGGAGTTGATGACATGTAATTCAGTTTCTTGATCTGATTTAATCTGCTGGCAGAGAGACTACAAATTCTCAAGCAGCTGTGTTATTTAAATTCCATGAAGTTCTTACTGACTTTTAACCAGTCTTTATTTTTATTGCAAACTTACTAAAACACAGGCTGACTATTCCTACTTTTAACAACAGCAACAGGTGGGGAGAAAATAAAATTCACAGTTGAAAAGAAATTAAAATTACATACATATTGATTATATGTTGTCGACAGCAACTCGTATCCGAGAATGCATGTGTGAAGGAAATGCCACTGGAAACCATCACATTGGGCCCAACGGTCATGGAGGCGGAAGAGGCCATGCCAGATGGACTGACTGTGAAGGTGATTATCTAGCTAATCAGTTTATATAGGTGTTTTAAGGTAGATACTGTGAGATATCTGTTTGTAGAAAATATTTTTAAAAAGAACAAAAAAAATTAGATTAAGAGTCTGGACAAGAAAACGTAGATAGCAAATTTAGAAGGGGAAAGATTAACATGGGTTAATATGTTCTTGGGTTTCAATTCCCAGAAGCCCTGACTTGGTGTACTGACTTGGACTTCTGGTAATTGAAGTCCAAGAACACCTGGAGAGCCAGGTTTGCTGACCCCTGGGCTAGAGAATGGAAGAAAAGGAATGATCAATATAGGAAATTGATGAGATTTGAACAAATTATAGTCTAGAGAGGAAAGAAAATAAAATATGGCAATGAAAGGCAGGATAAATAAAATTTACAAGATATTAGTTGAAGTAGGGAATAAGCAAGAAACTCTTAAAATATTTGGGAAGCAGATTTAGGAAGGGAAATAAATTCCAAATTGTGGAATAATCTATGGCAATGACGACCTGGGGTATGCATACCCCCCAAGGATATGAACCAAGACATTTTAGGCTATGGAGAAAAAAAACTGACTAATGATAGGAAAAGAAATATACATTAACATAATCCATAGGATTTCTCAGGAGAATTCTATGGTTCTGCAGAGAAGAGAGACTGGCCTGCGGCCATGCAAAGTCCTAACGAAGAAGAAGGTTGCAGAACAGAGGTACAGGATATAGATTGGCATTTGAACAAAATGTGTTTGTGAATTTCCTGACATACATCTCCAATAAAGCTAACAACAGATGTATATTCAGAAATTTCAGAGCACAATGGCAATTTCTTTCTGCTAGAATTCAAAGGTTTCATGGGTGAAAATATTGGTATTTCATTCTTGATTTAATTAATGTGATTTTAAAAATTGAAAAATATTTAACAGCATCAATTTTAGAAGCTATGCATGTGAAGACAGACATATTATAGGCTTTCACTTACATATGGAAACATCCTTACAAAAATTAATGGAACATACACTGCTAAACTTATATGGTACCTTGTTTGTAGGCTAGGCCAGATGAAGATTTAGGCTTGTTTCAGATGCCATTATCATATGCCACTGTTTAGAAGTACAAAATATGGTGCATAAATGTCCCTTGTTATCCGTCCCCCCCTCAAGAATGTGGAGAAGGTCACTGAAGTTTGAGTTTGTGGAGAAGGACTGACTGAAGTCAGTCTTTGCAACTGCTATGCACTCTCCAACCACCAGAAGGAAATACAAAGATGTGTTATTGGTTCAATTGCATCCCTATGTCTTTCACTTTTGAAATGTGATTGTGTGATTAGCTATATTTAAAAAATAGATAGCTTTCAATTATGAATTTATTTTAAATTAACTTTAAAAAATGATTTAGAATTGAGACAGAGGTATATTTTGCCCGACCAACTTTGCTATACTTTTTCTCCTACCTGTAATGTAAATGTTATCAAATCTACTGTACAGTATAATGATTTTGAATACAGAAGGGCATCATCAGAATGAATCTCCTGGGTGGTACAGCCTTTAAGTTCTTCCACATCTTGCACTTTTTCCCGTTGAATGATTAGCTATAACAATCTGTATTTTTATTTTTTTTACTACATGAGCAATTCATGTACAGTACCTTTCGTTTCTCATTACATGACCTTAACCAAAGTACTTACATGCAGTGGCGGGGTTTTTTTTACTACCTGCTCTGCGGGTGTGGTATGGTGGGTGTGGCCAAGGGAAAACCCTGCGTTGCACCCAAATTAGGACTATTTTATTTCAAAACTTGGATGGGTGGGGGCAGCTGGAATTTCTGCTGCCAGTTCTGGTGAACTGTGACAAACCTGTTGAATCCCACTACTGCTTAAATGACCAAACAATACTAGGAGAGCAGACCTTAGTAAGTTTATAGTGATTGCTTGGTTTTCTACACATCTATACACCATGTATAAAATCACGTTTCATTTCTCTGTGAGAAGTAAAACACCCATTTCTCTAGTATTCACAGGAAGGCTGTTCTGGAAAATCTAAACAGGTCGTGGGTGCTTATATGCCCTGGCAAGGCTTGTACAAGCACGCACATCCTGCATGCAGATCAGATGGGGAGCCAGCGTCTGTCTCACTGGAGTCTTGGATGTTTCTGTTTACAAATCCTGGAGCCAGTCCGGGGCAATGACTGGAGGCGTGCCGTCTGCTTCCTTGTTACACTCAGCCTGTGTCTGGTTCTACTGTGTCAAAGAAAGAACAACCCTGGCGTTCTAGCAAGAAAGGATGGTTTCAACACAATACATTAGACCAGGCACATTCCTTGTGGGTTTTTTAAAATTCAGCTTCATTTAGAAAAGTATTTTAAGGATTGCAGGACTTCTACTTTTCAAGAGAAACTTGGTAGCAGAGGCTTCTGCCCAAATTCATTACACTCCTACTCAGACAAGAACCAATGGCTTCATATTTTCTCACAAACAAATCTTTTAGGTCTGTTAGATTCCTCTTCTTCTCACACACAAAGAAACAATACTGAGTTGTAAACATCTGCACTTGAAGAACAATTTGCAGTACTTAGAAACAATATGTTCAGTAAAAGCTAGCATCAAAATTCACTGATGTTTAGAAATTAAATAAGTGATAAAAAACAAGAGCAAAACAACTCGATTGACCACTGAACCTATGACTTTGGAAATCTAGACCAAACCTAGGATGAAAACTGGCTCTATTTTTATACCTTGTAAAGATTTTACAGTCTATGTGTTTTACATCTCATAGATGGGTTGGACATACAGTACAGTATAGCCGCCGCCTTCTGTGCCCTAATCAAACCCTGGTCTACTAAAATGAAGCCACTTGCTTGGCTTTGTATATTAACCAAAGTTAAGTCCTCATCGGTGCACGTTTCTGGCAGTAATCAGACCAATAAATCTCTCCACATTCACACAGTGTGTTGTTGTCTGACAGCAGCCCCTGCCTGAGCATGTTGGTCTTGCATTTAAGGACTCCAACCCTCAGTCTATTCAAGATCCTCCAAGTGACATAGGGGAGGTTAAGTTCCTCAGCTATATCCTCCTTTAACATTGTTCCTTGTCCATTGAGCTCCTTCCTCCATCTCCTAATTTGGTTTTGCTCTTGTGTACCCTCAAGAGTGTTTGTTCTTGCCATAAAGCTCTTCCTGGGTCTGAGCCAGCAGACCTGAGGCTCATATCTTAGGTGGAGCAACACCAATAAGAGGGTATATTTTCTCAATTGGTGTAGGTTTGAGGCATCCTGAAACTATATGCAGGGCTTCATTAAGAGTGATCTCAACTTGTTTTGTGTGTGTGGATGCGCTCTATACTGGAGCAGCATACTCTCTGCAGAGACATTCAGAGCCAAAACTGATGTATACAGCATGAATGGTTGAGTTCCCCATTTATAGTTTGTGAGTTTCCTGATAATGTTGTTCATTGTACTAATTTTGGCTCTGGTATTCAGGTAGTGCTGCTTAAAAGAGTTTCTTGTCAAGCATCACACCGAGGTATTTTGGTGCTGAACAATGCTGTAATCAGTCCCCTTGCCATGTATAGCCGAGTGCAACAAATTCACATGTAGACAATTGTGTGTGTGTGTGTGTGTGTGTGTGTGTGTGTGTGTGTGTGTGTGTGTGTGTGAGTGAGAGAGAGAGAGAGAGAGAGAGAGAGAGAGAGAGAGAGAGAGAGAGAGAGAGAGAGAGAGAGCTCATATGCTCTATTATCTGTTGCTTATGAGTGAAGTCTCTCTACTGGACGGGATAGCTATCAATACATGTACAGTTTCAAAAGAGGATTGAATAACATTACTTGTTAAAAAACTTTGTTGGTATGGCCAATAGGAATCAAGTGATTAGATCCAGATTTTCTAAACTGTCCAATACAAGTATACTGTACATCTATTCTGAATCTATAATACAGTCAAACCTCGCATAAAGAGCACCTCGCTTAAAGAGTAACTCGCTTAAAGAGCAGAATTTTATCTGAATGTTCGCTTAACAAATAAAACCAACCTAAAACTCGCTTAACAAATAAAACCAACCTAAAACTCGCTTAACAAATAAAACCAACCTAAAACTCGCTTAACAAATAAATCAGGGTTCGAAATCTCCCCCACAATTGGTCATTTACAATGGTGTTTCGCTTAAAGAGCAAACTCGCTTAAAGAGCAATCCTGTGGAATGCATTATGCTCTTTAAGTGAGGTACAACTGTAATTTCATCTGATAACAGCCAAGATTCTATCTGAACACAAAGATTGGAATATCAATAAAGCAAACCTCTCATCATTGAACCAATATTTACACAAGGTCCACACCCTCTTTACATGATTTGTTTTTATAACAAATGAACAGTGTCTTTTACATATTATTTGCAAATATACCACAAGATCAGTTATGTACAATCTAGGGCATGGAGCAGGGAAATATGTTCAGAAATGTGGAAGTTGAGAATTCTAGTGCTGTGGAGAGATAATGAATTGAATCACTGACAGGAGAATATAAATGTTACATGATCTCTCTCAATGCCACAATTAGGGATGATGAATACAATTCCTTCTTCCTGCACTACTAATGCTAAAGCTGAACAACTCAAACACATGACTTTCTCCTGGAGCAATGGTACACTACTTACATTTTGTTTTTTTATTGCTAATTTTTCAAGGTTTAATATTGGTTCATTAATTTCTTTTGTGTTCAGTTCACATATTGTATTATATAAATACAAAACAGAAAATCCAGCAAGTTTATTCTTTGTCCTACAGAGTGATGGATATTGCTGGCATTGTATTTAGTACAATCTTACTAAAATGGAAAGGATTGTTGCAAATAATAAGCTATCTACCAGCAAAACAGACACTTCTAAAAGAATAAGCACACTTTTCTCCAGTTCCTACTTAATATTTTCAGAAGATCAGAAACACCCCCATAACAAGCTATTTTTAGGGGAACAAGGGCTATCAAATGAAAAGAGAAAGCAATGTTGCATGAATCTGTATGTGCAACAATGAATATATGCCTTAAAATGAAAATGCTCTTTCACTGTAAACTATCTATTATCATTACTAGAAATATAAAAACAGTTTTAAAAACAAAGAAATAGAAAAACCCACAGTATAATGTAAAATAAGAATCAGGGAGGGGGAGATCACAAACAAAATTTTACAGCATTCTTCATCTACCAAGCAAATGTGTTCAAAATCTATACCATAATTAACAAATATTCTGTGACCTTTGGGCAATATACACATTTTTACACTAATTTGTTTGCAGAAACTAAAAATATCTGTTCTCTCATATTTGCAGGTTCAAGTTCTGAAAAATAGTTGGAACTACTTAAATCCAGGTAAAACATTTCACAAAAATCTGTTTTTTATATCTGTAATCACACTTTTGTTTGGCTAGAGTATGCTGAAAACTAAGACTTTTGAAAAAGCAGCTGCACAAGGAGTACAAAGCAGACTCTGAGAAGTAGCAGAAATTATTTTAGAGTCAATAGTCTTCCTTTAAAATTCCACCTTTGAGTTATGGGGGGAAATACCATTTTGAATCTGGTATAAACTGAGTCAAAAATAGCTGTCTATAAGTCTACACAGCTGTTGCTTTAGCAACTCTGTCAGTACTCGTAACTGTGGAAAGTTCCGATAGCATGAAATGTAGTCACAATACAGTAAGGCATAGAAAAATAAAGTTTATTTCATGCTAAAACAGTTCACACTCATGGGTAATGTAACAGGGGGGGGGGGCTAATAGTATATTGCTTTTATGCCTTATGAATAGCATACTGAGGGCTCATCCAGAAAAAGCATTTGTTCTTCCCTCATTTCTACTGATTGTTGCTACTTGATGCCAAGTAAGCACAGATTTTACCAGAGTTCTCTCAACACTCATTCCTAAAAACCAATTTCCTTACAGAAAATCTGTATTTTTAAAAGGAATTAATCAAAAGTATTTTAAAAGTTTTAAAAAACTCATAACAAGTGATTCCCCAATACCGGGGGTGGGTGGGTGTTAGTTAGTTCTATAGATTAGCACTAAGACTAAAAGCTTCCTATCTGAGCTCTTTTCGGTGGAGGTTCATTCCTATTTTTAATATACAGCACTTTGGAAATCAAAACAACTACAATAATACCTCGGATAGCGTTTACCTCGAATAATGCTAAAATTGCATAACGTTAAGTAATCTGGGGAGGAGAATTGCATCGAATAACGTTAAGATCCTGACCTATGGGATGCATCGGATAACAACTGCTAAAGCCTGTGTGGTTACAATGTATCTCTATGGAGCTTTAACGTTATCAGATGCATCCCATAGGATTTTAACATGCATCGAACAACACTAAAAATCGGATAAAACCAAGACTTGTAGAACCAAGTTTTAGCATTATCTGAAGTTTTACTGTATTGAGAAAATCTTTTAAAACAGTCTCCTGTGCTGCTATGCTTTGTTTTTTTAAGTAGACATGTGGACATGGAAGCCTCTCACAGTTGAGCCATCACCTCCGCTTAATACGTTCCCATCTTTTCTTGATGAGCAGGAAGAGGAGGTGTAGAAGTGTGAGAAGAAACAAGAGAAGAACAATAACTGATGGGGACGGGGAGGGCAATCTTTAAAGTCTACTAAGGGTTTTTAATGTTTTATGATTGTAATGTTTTTATTAGTGTTGTTATGCAGCCTAGAGTTGCTCGTTTAATTTGGGTGGCAATATATAAATTTGAACAAATAAATAAATAAATAAACAGAGGGGAAGGCTCCCTCAGGAGAAACAAAGTTCCTGTGTTCCTTTGTGCTCCATTATGCTCTTCTCAGGATATCATGGTGTGGAAGAGAGAAGCAAGGGTGAATGAATATCCTCTTCCCTCCACAGACTTCCATGTCATCAACCAATGAGTGAAGCCACCTGTAATTTCATTTGTAAATTGTTTCGATGTTGATAATACTGTATGTTTTCTTCCTGCAGATAGCTGAAATATAGCTGGAGAAATCAGCTTGCCAAAAAAGGTGAGAAGTTTCAGGTTTCAGACAATGAGAAGTGACAGATTCTACATGTAGTTGTCTTGGTATCAGGGGTTTTTTTGTGCTCAGATATGTGTCCTACTAACTTAAATTAGTGTTATACCTCTTTAAATATGCATAGGAAATTGATATATCTGTACTCAATGCAAAATACAGATGGGCATTTAATTTCTCAGACTACAGCTCAAAAAAATAAAAAAATAAAAAAAAAATCAGCCAACATGGTCAGTGACTATTTTGGCTGAGACATTCTACACCCTGTAATGGCCTAGAACAGGCATTCACAACCCCCAGTCCATTGGCTTAATTAATCCGGTCCTTGGTAAGAAACTGGGCACCTCTAGACACCCCCCCCCAAACGCGGAAGTTATGATACATTACTTACCGCGGTGGCAGCAGTGGGAATTGCATGGTTTTTCTGGGGTTTGGGGCAGCCTCCACTGCTCCCCACAGCAACAGGAGGTTTTTCGAAATAATTTTGCTCCACTTGAATAATTGTCCGATGCTTCCCCACTTCGTTTCAGCCCTTTGAACACACAGTTGGGCAACTTCCGTGCCAGGCAGAGCTTGTGTCATTGCTTGGTTCCTAGCGCAGAACCAGGAAGTTGCCCAATGGCATGTTCAAAGAGCCAAAATGAAGTGGGGAAGCATTTGACAATTATCCAAATGGAGCGACCATGCTCCGTAAAGCCTCCTACCGCCATGAGGAGTGGTGGAGGCTGTGCAAGAATCTGGAAAGATGGTGTGATGATCACTGCCGCCAACAAAAACATATAACCAGGGAGCAACTATAACCCCACCTGTGTGAGGGGGCGTGTCTGGACCTTGGCACAAAAATGTTGAGAACCCCTGGCCTAGAAGAAAGACTAGAAGGAAGCCTTGGCTTTTTCTAGGTGAGTGAAATGAAGGTGTCTGAAAGATATGTGTTTGTCAGCTGAACCCAAGAATTCTGCCTAGAAGGTTTTGAGAGTTGAGTGCAAAAGATAATTTTAAAAAATTAAAATGACACAACCCAGTCCTGAATGTAGTTCTCAAACCTGAGTAAATCAAACTTTTCTGAAAACATAATAGTTTAGTTTAAACAACATCAAATGCCCTTAATTTTAAATGCCCAGTGGTGGTGAAAACTGTTAAATCCTCTTGCATAGCTACACAAACATCATAATGTTTGTAGGCAAACTGCCCCAGGTTACCAAATCACCTCAGACTACCAGTTTGATGCTGAGCCACATAACTCATAATGGAACAGATAACATCTACAGTGATTTCTAAACTTAAGACAATTTGTCTCTAAGTGTTACACCATTCCGTGTGATACCAACATAACTTAACAAGACAATTTAGGTCAGGGATTCTCAACCTGCGACCCATGGCACCATTTCACGTGGCATCCACCACACCAGGAAGTGTCATGTGGTGGAGGAAGGGCAAAATTGCCATCCTGACCCCGAAGCTGTCTGAGGGAGCATGACCCTGGCTTTAAAAGGTTGAGAACTGATATTGGTCAATGTATTATTTCTTCTTCTTTTTTTTTTTTTGCTTGTTTTACTTGAGATACGATTTCCCATATAATCATGATCATTAGTTTCTAATGTCTTTGGCTGGATGTTCTGATACATATTTCTCCTTAAGAGGCAATTTCACAAAAAAATACTACCATCTTTTGTAAAAACAAAAATTAGAAAAGGAATAATAATCATATTGAGGTATATTTAGGAAATTTAAGTAACATTATAGAGAGAAGTAAAATATTCAATAGCAAATTACAGTAAAACCTCGAGCTATGAATAAAATCAGTTCCATGGCACTGTTTGTAAGTTGAATTTGTTTGTAAGTCAAGGCATCCCCATAGTAGTAAAGAAAAAGCCTCTCCCCCACACACACACACACACCGTCCAAAAACCAGTCAAACCACCCAAAAACAGCAGCATTGAAAGGAAACTCCAGACAAAGAACTCCTCTCTAAACACTCTACTGCACCTACAGGGCTCTGAAAGGCTGCATGTATATTTATTTATTTATTGCTCACATTTGGTATCCCACCCCAATCGGGTAGACCCGACTCTGGGCGGCTTACATCGTAAATTACCGTCATGGATAAACTATAATCATATCAATATCTAAAACCTTAAAAGTTCATAAAAAATTTTAAAACATTAAAACAGCAAAGCAGATAAAAACAGATACAGATACAAGAGGGTGGTGGCTGCCCTTAAATCAGCCATCCTACGTGGGAACCTGCGTTCCTGGGACCCCACACTTGCCCCGCCAGCCAGGTCTTTAAGCCCTTTCGAAAGGGCAGGAGCTCTGTCTGCAGGCGTAGCTCTATCGGGAGGAGGCTCCAGAGGGCCGGGGCGAACACAGAGAAAGCCCTCTTCCTCGTACTAGTGAGGTGAGCCTCCCTAGCCGATGGGATAACAAGAGAACCCCTCTGATCCGCCCTGGTGGGACGGGCCGACGTTCTTAGGGTGACGCGGTCTCTTAGGTATCCTGGCCCACTACCATATAGGGCTTTAAAGGTAATGACCAGCACCTTGAATTGCACCCGGAGACAGACTGGCAGCCAGTACAGCTCCCAGAGCAGTGGTGAGCCTCGAGCATAACGCCCGCACCCCATCACTACCCGAGCTGCCGCATTCTGGACCAGCTGCAGTCTCCGAATGGTCACCAAGGGCAGCCCCATGTAGAGCGCATTACAGTAATCAAGTCTGGAGGTGACCAAAGCATGTGTGACCATGAACAAGGCGTCCCGCTCTAGAAGGGGGCGTAACTGGCGTATTACACGAAGTTGTGCAAAAGCCCTCCTGGCCACGGCTGCCACCTGCTCTTCAAACAGTAGTCGTGAGTCCAGGAGGACCCCCAGATTACGCACCGGGTCCATTTGGGGCAGAACTGCCCCATCTAGAACCAAAGCTGGTAGCTCCCGTGATAACACAGGGCCCCTCACCCATAGCCACTCAGTCTTGCCGGGATTCAGCTGTAGCCCGTTGTCCCCCATCCAGACCTTGACAGCCTCCAGGCACCTGGAGAGGACTTCCGCTGCACCGCTTGGGGAAATGGCATTTTTTGCTCCACTCGAGGAAATACAGAAGGAAAAAGAATTACTGTACTGTAATTCATAAATCAGGGCATGTTCGTAACTCGAGGCATGGATGTCAATGCAGAACCAATTTGTAAGTCGAATTATTTGTAAGTAGGGGCATTTCTAAATCGGGGTTTTACTGTATACAACGCTTCTCTAATTGGATGCTTAGAAAATAATTTTCCCCACCTGTTATGCAAAACATGAAGAACACATATAGAGCTTATTTCTTGCCTTTAGAAATTTACAGTTCTACAATATGGAATAAAAATGAGTGATACTATTCAGCACATGTCTATTATGGATTAAGGATTATAACTGACATTTGTAGGAAGTATATCTGACAGTTCCATCCCCTCAAACACAGATGCATTATGGATCAATGTACAAAAGAGATATTACTCTCTAATTAATATTATCTCCAAAGTGCATGTTTCAGAACTCTTCAAAGTCAACTTTCAGTTTCTGATTGATTGATCAATCGATCGATCCATTGATCAATCTCAGCCAACTGATCAAACACTACTCTGGGTGGCTTACAAGCAATAAAAGCACAAACCTTCATCCAATTCAAACAACAAACAACTTCAAAACAACAGAATGGTAAATCAATACCACAAATCTTCCAAAGGTTATTGGTTTAGGATAGTGATTTTAAAAAATTCAAGTGAAGTTCAAATTACATATCATCGTTGCATGAAGAAGCCTCCAAATGGTAGTCCAGATTTTCCACATGGAGAAAAAAAGAATTCCTACGGTGGCAATGGATTGGACCTTTCCTAATGTCAAATGACGAGGACGTCCTTGAAATACATGGAGAATAACTTTCACGGGAGACTTGGAGACCCTGGAAATGGGAGGATGCCGAAGCAGTCACCCAAGTCCAAAACCATTGGAGATCCCTTGCTGCCCAATGTAATACATAGCATGGGAGGGTCTAAGTAAGCCTAAGTCAGTCTAAGAGGTTCTAATTATCACACAACACTGAATTGTACACTTCCTACAGCTTAACATTCATAATACAACTTTCATGTACTAACGGCAATGTTTTGCTGCTGTAACTATAATTCATATTCTCATAGAAATCTGCCTTTGAAATATTAGCCTCATCGTTGTTGTTGTCGGCCACTACTCATATCCGAGTATACATTTTTTTTCCTGGAAATCATTTTCAGGGAAAATTCATTGGCGTGAATTTATTTAAGGTGGATCCAGTGGTGGGATGTCAAAAAATTTACTACCCCACCGTGATGTCATCACAGTGTGGGCGGAGCTAATGTCATGGGCGGAGCCAACATCATGCTGTCATGACATGGCTGGGCCAAAGAAAAAATAATAAAAAATAATAAAAATAAGCACACACACACACACACACACACACACACACACACACACACACACACACACACACACACACACACACACACACACACACACCCCTCAACCCACCCTCCCACCCACAACACAAACCCATAAATAAATTTTTAAAAATAAAATAAAAATACATTAAAATACACCCACACACCCACCCCAAACACAAATCAAACAAAGCTTTTAAACCAGAGCTTAAAGCTTATTCTGGTTAATCTTTCTCACACTAGGTCAGATGGAAGGAACTACAGAATGAACTCTCCACAAGATGGCTTCATTTTGGCACTTTTCAACTTTTCAACAGTTAAAGAAGTTAGCTACTAAGTCTTTGCCTAACCAGTTCTCTAGGATAATATACCTTAATGTAAATGTAAAACAGCTGTACCTCCTTAAGGGTTCTCCAATTGGAACAGCAATTGGAACAGCACAGGTGTAGCTTATTGATGAGGTAACTCCAAGACTTTGCTTAAAAACCCCAAGCCAAGGCACCAGGCCTTTTTAGGAACTGTGGTAATACATCAACATAGGTAAAGGAATTAAATACACATTAAAATACACACAGACACACCACATCCAAAGATGAGTCACTTACCCTGGGGAGCAGGGTAAAGGGAGTTTCAAGCTAGCAGCTTCTCTTCTTCCTCCCCGCTTGGGAGGACAGCAAAGAGGTCGTGCATACGTGCCAAGCACTGTAGGCATGCATGCACACCAAGTGCTTGGCGCGCATGCACAGTGGGGGAACCAGTGAAAAGGTAAGCCCCGCAGGTGGTTCCCCCAAAAGCTGCTACTGGTTCTCCATGACACTGGGAAACGTTACTACCGGTTCTAGAGAACTGGTGAGAACCTGTTACATCCCATCACTGGGTGGATCTCAACGTGCCATGAAGTGACCCACACACTGTGATCACAAAGCCATCTCCTGCAGCACGTATGAAATGAGACGTGCAGGATTTAACACCAGGACTGCAATGGATTGCCACAGCCTTGAGGATATTAACAAGGTGCACCTTCACAGCTAGTCCATTTGGCATGGCCTCTTCTGCTTCCGTAACCATTGGGAATTTATTATTTATTTATTTAGATTTATTATCCCGCCCCAATCAGACGAACCTGACTCTAGGCGGCTTACAGAAAATTCATAAATTAAAACCTTGAGGTTCAAAATTACTTAAGAGTCAATTAAAAAAGAATTAAACCATGAATTTACAAAGATCTAAAAGATTTAAAAAGGTTAAACGGTTTAAAAAGATTTTAAAAGTTTAAAAGAGGGAGGGAGGGGTGGCTGTCCCATCAGATCAGCCACCCAACATGGGACCCCATGTTCCTGGAGCCCCACACCTGCCCTGCCAGCCAGGTTTTTAGGCCCTTCCGAAAGGGCAGGAGCTCTGTCTGTAGACGTAACTCAGTTGGCAGGAGGTTCCAAAGGGCCGGGGCAGCCACGGAGAAGGCCCTCCTTCTGGTGCTAGAGAGATGCGCCTCTCTAGCTGATGGAATAATAAGAGAGCCTCTCCGATCCGCCCTGGTGGGACGGACAGATGTCCTTGGGACGATGCGGTCTCTTAAGTATCCTGGCCCACTACCATGTAGGGCTTTAAAGGTAATATCCAGCACCTTGAATTGCACCTGGAGACACACTGGCAACCAGTGCAGCTCCTGAAGCAGCGGTGAGGCACAAGCAGAATGCCCGCACCCCATCACTACCCGAGCAGCCACATTCTGGACCAGCTGCAGCCTCCGAATGGTCACCAAGGGCAGCCCCATGTAGAGCGCATTACAGTAATCAAGTCTGGAGGTGACCAAAGCATGTGTGATCATGAGCAAGGAGTCCCGGTCTAGGAGTGGGCATAGCTGGCGTATTACACGAAGTTGTGCAAAAGCCCTCCTGGCCACGGCTGCCACCTGCTCCTCGAGCAGTAGTCGTGAGTCCAAGAGGACCCCTAGATTACGCACCGGGTCTGTTTGGGGCAAAACTGCCCCATCCAGAACCAAAGATGGCAACTCCCGAGATAGCGCAGGACCCCTTACCCATAGCCACTCAGTCTTGCCGGGATTCAGTTGTAGCCCGTTTTCCCCCATCCAGACCCTGACAGCCTCCAGGTACCTGGATAGGACTTCTCCTGCATCAATTGGATCTCCACGGGCTGAGATATACAGCTGGGTGTCATCTGCATATTGGTGATACCTCACCCCGTGGGAACAGATGATCTCACCCAGTGGCTTCATGTAGATGTTAAATAAGAGAGGCGAGAGTACCGAGCCCTGAGGCACCCCATATTGCAGGGGCCTAGGGCTGGACCTCTCACCTTCCAGTCACACCGACTGGGTCCGGCCCCTCAGATATGAAGAGAACCAGGCCAACACAGTGCCCTGGATCCCCAATCCTTGGAGCCTTCCCAGAAGGAGCCTTCCCAGTAGTGGGCCAGGATACCTCAGAGACCGCGTCACCCTAAGAACGTCTGTCCGTCCCACCAGGGCGGATCGGAGGGGCTCTCTTGTTATTCCATCGGCTAGGGAGGCTCATCTCTCTAGCACTAGGAAGAGGGCCTTCTCTGTGTTCGCCCCGGCCCTGTGGAACCTCCTCCCAACTGAACTGCGCCTACAAACAGAGCTCCTGCCCTTCCGGAAGGGCTTAAAAACCTGGCTGGCGGGACAAGTGTGGGGACCAAGGTATGTGGGATCCCACACAGGGTGGTTGATTTAAGGGATAGCTTCCCTTGCTGTGGGTTTTATTCCGCGGGGTTGTTTGTTCCCGGTTTTTACTTCTTGTTTTTATGATCCTTTTTACAGTTTTAAAATTTTAATTATTAGTATTTATTGGATGGGGTTGGGTTTGTGATTGTGTTTTGTCTTGTAAGCCGCCCAGAGTCGGGTATACCCGATTGGGGCGGGATAATAAATGTGAACAATAAATAAATAAATAAAATAAATAAGGATACCGTGGTCGACAGTATCGAAAGCTGCTGAGAGGTCAAGAAGAGCCAGGATGGATGGATGATGTCCATCCCGTTCTCGCCAGAGATCATACACCCATGCAACCAATGCAGTTTCAGTACCATATCCGGGCCTGAATCCTGACTGGAAAGGGTCCAGATAATCCGCTTCATCCAGGACTTCCTGTAGCTGCCACGCCACTGCCTTCTCCAAAACCTTGCCCAGAAAGGGTAGGTTGGATACTGGTCGGTAGTTGGTAAGTACCATAGGGTCGAGGGATGGCTTTTTCAGGAGGGGACACACCAAAGCATGTTTTAAGGGTGCTGGAAAAAGCCCCTCCTGCAGAGATGAATTTATAATTGCCTCGGCCCAACTGCCTGACACAGCCTTAGATGCCTTGGCTAGCCAGGCAGGGCATGGATCCAATTCACAGGCAGTGGTGCGAACAGATCCAAGAAGCCTGTCCACTTCCTCAGGGCCAAATGGATCGAACTGATCCCAGATAACATGGCCAGACTGTACTCTGGTCAACCCCAGCTCTGTCTCTTCCACGCCGGGATTAAACTTCAAGCGAATCTGAGCGATTTTCTCCGCCAGATAATCAGCAAAAGCCTCAGCTGATCCCTGCCAACCAGGGCCAGACCCCCCTCTTCCAAGTAGGGACCTGGTCACCCGGAACAAGGTCGCTGGGCGATTATCCACGGAGGCAATAAGGGCGGTGAAATATTGTCGTTTCACCACCCTCATCGCCACTAGGTAGGCTTTAATGGCAGCTCTAACAAGTGTTCGATCAGACTTACTCTGGGTCTTCACCCAGCGGCGCTCTTGGCGTCTCTTTGCCCATTTGAGCTCCCTCAGCTCTTCAGAATAGTGAAATGGTTCATCTTCTGCTCAGTTTGCCATTGGGACCAATAGGTGGCATTTTCTCCAATGAGGAGCCACCATCCCACCTAAAGGGGCTCATCCACCCATAGCTGTTGGCCCCTTTAGGGAGTAAGGTTATTTACCGCCACCCAACACTCAGCACTGAGTCACTGGCTATACAATCTACTCCATTACCATACCAGGATGTCCATCCAAACTCAAATTAGTCTCATACAACTATGGAACTTTTTAAAAAATTGTATTTAATGTATACTGAATTATAAAGTGATCCTATATTCTTTTTAGCTCAGTTGTGGAAGTACAAGGTTGTTGTGCTGTGAGTCTGATAACCCACTGTGCCTCTCACGTAAGGTACCAGGTCAGGATCACGCTGTGCATGTGTGGCTCATGAAAATATATGCCTTGCCACCTGCACAAGCTTGGGCAAAATGAACAGTCCCATTGCACTACCAGAAGGTGCAAACGGTAAACCATTTCAGAGTATTTTATACCTAGAAAACCTGAGAGGGTCACCATAATTAGTGACCAACATGACAGTACATAATAATTAATGATATAACGACTCAACAGAAAAACAACAACTTGAAAATATAACATTTTAATAAATCATTCAAAATGGAATGCATTTCATGTTTATATCTACAGAGAATGAATTCTTACTCTGTGATTATTATTAAGTAACAATTATCAGATAATTTGAGAAATTCCAACTCACTGACAGGTGTTGCATCAGTAGGATCTGGTGGTGGAAAGTTTTCTGTGAAGTTGACATTGCAGAGGTTGGTACTACAACAACAGAAACGATATGTCCCATTCTGAACCGAAAAAGGAGTGGTTGTTACAATGCACTCTTCAGAGTGACACTCCTGAGGATCTCCAATATGGGACCAGCACCCTTTTACAAAAAAAAAAAAAAAAGTAGTTATGAAATGGCATGAGATTGGTTTCATGTGTATCTACAATATACAATTTGTATAATATAAGTAGTTCTTTTGTTCCTCATCTTTCTATTGTCATCAGATAGCTTCTCCTCCATACAATGTATTTTGCATTTTAAGACTGGACTGGGAAACTCTGCCTAGAACCCTTTCCTCAAGAGACATGTCTGCTTGGACCATAAGCAGTGTTTTTTCTTTTGCAACTGTAAGTCTCTTTAATTCCTCCCATATGAAACATGCAAGGGCTCATCAGCCTTTTAAATACAGTACAGTAATACCTCGGATAACGCTAAGACTTGGTTCCACAAGTCTTGGTGTTATCCGATTTTTAGTGTTATCCAATCCATGTTAAAATCCTATGGGATGGATCGGATAATGTTAAAGCTCCATGGAGATACACTGTAACCGCACAGGCTTTAGCGGTTGTTATCGATCCATCCCATAGGACCTTAACGTTATTCGATCCAATTCTCCTCCCCAGATTACTTAACGTTGTGCGATTTTAACGTTATCCGAGGTAAACATTATCCGAGGTATTACTGTACTAGACTCCTGTTGCTTGAGGCATGTAACAAAAAGTTAAACCGCTTGACTAATCAGAGTGAATTCCTACCAGCTAATGTTGTGGCAGTTGTGCTATGAGACACACTCCTAACTGTGCAAAAGGACTTTATGCAATTGGAGGGAGTCTCAATTCCACTAGCACTGAATGCTGAAGTACACTGTTGGATCTTCATCTTTTTTGGCATTCTGCCTTTTTTAACTCAACACCTCCTGCCCAAGCTGATCTTTGGTCTGGAAGTGTTGTTTGTTCATTTGATAATCACAACATGAATTTTATCATGGGTCTCATTTTTACTTTCAAATTTTTATGGCGATACATAGCTACAAAGTTTCTATCATTTCTTGATGTAAAATAGCTGATGTACACCCATGCACTATGCTCAAGTTCTAATTACTATTATCAATTGCTATTTCCAATAGACATAATTAACATTTTGTTTTGCTTTTTGGCAACTTGAGTAATTTTGTCTACTACTTAGCAGTTAATTTAAGTTTAACATATTCCAAATATAGGCCAATATATATTTAAAAATCTGTTCTTACATTCAAAGTTTCTTTAAATCATGCTTTTACACCAGTTCTCAATCTTTTTAAGCCGGGGGCTGGGTAACGCTCCCTCAGACAGCTTTGGAAGCTGGATAGCCATTTTGCCCTTCCTCCACCACATGGCATTTCCTGGTGTAGTGGAGGTGGGGGGGCATGAATTGGCACTGCGGGCCGCAGGTTACGAATCCCTGTTTTACACTGTGGGCTTGCTGTGAATGTAATGTTTCCTACTTGCTTAGTTGTGATTAGGCATGTATTGACTTGATTGCACTCAGATGCAATGCAACGTATGATACTGTTAATTTATAACTGGCAACACTGGCTAGAAGCTATTTGCAAATAGAGCCTGGTTTTAACTAATAATTTAGATGGAACAGATCCAAATATAGTCCTGAACAAGGAAGAAAAGGGAATGTGTGCATGAGCAGGATAGTAGGATGGGTAACATAATTGAGAAAATTTATCTCTGTATTAGAGCACTTTTAAATTGTAAGATATTTGTATATATCTTTGCTATCAAAAGGTAGTACATCAATGTGAGAAGATACATGTTAAAATACTTACTTTATTCTTAATTTTTTTAAATTAAGAGCACATATACTATTACAATGAGTGGTGAAAGCCACCAAATAAGACATACAGTAGTGCAAGTATAATCTCACTGAAGAGCTATTTATTGTCAAGGGTTTAAGGTTATTGTTTCTGAGTGAAGACAGTTTTGTCTGTCATGTTACTCCCACTTGTATATCTATATTAGGTGTAATCAGAATGCTTGGAGAGGTACACAGAAAGAGCTTCCTAGAAGAATGTGGTATTTTTGAACCACAATTAAGGGTTCCCTGTTAAAGTCAACCTTGTGTTGCCAACTAATCTTCCTCACACTAGGTAAGGCAAAAGGAACTACAGAATGAACTCACCAAAAGGTGCCTTCATTTTGGCAGTTCTATGTCTGGACTAGACACTGAAGAAGAAGGTTTGGAGATGGTGAATTACATTTGAGTACAGTTGATTACTTCCCAAACAGTTAAGATTCAGAGAGAAGAACAAAAAGGTGGCAAAACCCACAGGAAAATAACCTAATAACTACTAAGACCTTACAAGTGAAAAATAAAAGAAAAATAGGCAATGCCTTATCTATTCATTGGAAGTTACCTTGCTTTACAAGATGTATCTCTCCTTCTCGTGTTTTCTCCCATAGACCATAGCAGGTGTTGCCTTTCATACAGAGTACTGTACCATTTTCTTGAGAAATTCGACTTTCACTAATGCCATGATCATTTTGGTACACATCCCTGAAAGCACATGTTGTCTCTTCACTCTGGGCTGCTGCAAGAGAAAAGAAAATTCTCATTCCACATTATGGTAATAGTCAATATATAATTCAATAAAAGTAGGAGAGCAATTGTTGGTCTTACAGGAATTTTAAAGAGATATAGAACTCTCTGTTGTTGTCTTCTGTTGGATTTGTATGCATATTATTCAGCCATTCCTACTTTCTTTTCATGAACAGATATAGTCTGTGGAGACATAGTATCTCTTTCTCTAACACAATGCCAGAGAACACCATGTTAGAGGTATATTAGAGAATGTTCAGATGGTTGCTTAGCTCACTCTTTGAGCTCCTGAGGGTTGCTCCAAGCTCCAGGGAGAGAGAAACTGCTTGTGTCTCTTTCCCTCCCTGTATTTAAACTACAGGGAGGGAGAGAGAGACGTGATTGGGTCTCTGTAGTTTAAATACAGGGAGAGAAAGAGATACAGTCTCTCTCTCCCTGTAGTTTAAATACAGGGAGGAAAAAGAAAACTGCTTGTGTCTCTTTCCCTCCCTGTATTTAAACTACAGGGAGGGGGAAAGAGAGACGTGATTGGTTCTCTAGAGACCCAATCACGTCTCTCTTTCCCCTTCCCTGTAGTTTAAATACAGGGAGGGAAAGAGGCACAAGCAGTCTTTGCGACTGCAGTAGGGTCGGGGGAAAGGTGTGTGCTTTTCCCCGACCCTACTGAAGTCGCAGAGACCACTGTGGGTGGGGGTGGTGGATTGGGTAGTTCTACCCAAACCACCCCACACCCGCAGACCATTGCCTCGAATAACGCTAAGAATCATTATCCAGAATTGTTATCCGATGCAAGTTTTTTCCAAAAAACTTGCATTGTTATCCGATTCTAGCGTTATCCGATTCTAGCGTTATCCGGGGTATTATTGTAAAGAATTTTTTTCTCTTCTTAACTGATGCAGTACTACAATAATCAGCTACAATGAGGAAAGAAAACACTTTCCCTGCCCCTCTGTAGTGGAGCAGAGTAAGTGATTCATTTGCCTGTATGGTAAAGTGGGTCATCTTTCACATCACTATATGGGCAGATTGTAATCCATGAGAACTCAAAATGAAGAAAATGTATAAGTATAAAAAGAGTAATAAAAATTTCCGAGCAAATTGTTCCAGATCATTATGAATATTTTTATGCTACTTGTGGAAACTGTCCAAGATGATAAAAACAATTAGGCCAAAATGACCATTTCTGTTGTGTGTAAACCAGCTTCTTCTTCCTTGGGCTTTTCCAGTATATAGCTGAAGGGTGCTAGAAAACCAGTTTGATCAGACTATGGTAGTGTAATAGCATGATTGTTGCAACATATTTTTGGTCTCCAAAAGCAGCCCTGCAGGGCAGATATGTTTAAAAGCTCTCAGTTTATTAGTGCCATCTATTTATTTTAATAACACAGCAGTCATCATGTTTATAAAACAGAGAATGCACTGTCATGTTTCATACAGAAGAACAGCCCATAATTACTCTGTGTGAGAACTCTTTATGTCATATAACCCAGTATCCTGTTGTGTACCTTTTCAATTTCAAGGTGTGCACACTCATGCAAAATGATACAAAATTATGTGCACCCCAATATTTTTTTTAAAAAAGAACTCTTTCGTTAGGAGTTATTTGCTGTACCATTCACATCACTCCTGTTGCACAGGTGGAGGTACTCAATAGGATACTGGGCATAATATCAATATCCCACATGCACTTAAACCATTTTGCAAAAGTTATATTCTGCCCTATTAAAATCAGGTACCAGGCAGCATGCAGAGATTTTCTTGACTACTAGTGTTACTTATCCCTCCCTGTCTCTTCAGGCATTCCTGAAGACAAAAGAGCTTGCATGTGTTGGTTTGAACAACAATTGTGAGTTGAATGTACTGTACATAATTGTATTCTCAGAAACAGATGCTTTGTGTCTGGAATGTGCAGCTGTCTTGTATTTTCTGATTGGAGGCATGGGGCATCCATACAAACAAAGAGGGGATGTTTTTATATTTAGTGACATGGGACAGCTCAGTTTGATTCTATACAAAATTTTGCTACAGTGATTAAAAGACGGATAAAATACATTTATGCCTATTGGTGCAGGTGTTTTGGTCCTTATAATACTTCAACATTTCTGAAGTTGTAAAAATTGGCAAGGGAAAAAAATAATATTGCCTTAACACAAGTGCTTTTCCAAGTAACCTTATACTATTTATTGGACCAGTCCAGACATTTAAGTCTCATTCAGATACATTCTGATTATCCTTGATTTCTGATTATCCTTGGGAATACCAAAATATAGAGACCCCAATACATGACTTTGCTTCTTCATGGAAACTTCTAGGCCTACTAAAAACAATTTCACTAACAACAGTCGTCGTATGGGGCAGAATTGTGGGGTCTAAATAGAGCCCCACTTCTGGAACAAATACAGTCCCGATTCCTAAGAAGTATTTTAGGAACTGATAGCAACACGTCTGCTCCTGCAGTCAGAGCAGAATTGGGCTTCCACTCCTTGTATAGCCATTTAGTATTTAAAACATTCTCATATTGGTTGAAGATCCAATCAATGGACTCAAATAGGCTGCCCAAATTATGCTTAACCGAACAGATAAAGTGGGATCATCCCAAGTCCTGGGTTAATCAACTCTGCGAAGTAATTTCTCACCATGGGTTCTCAGTTTAGTATTTGCTCTCAGTGGCCACTCAGGCCAAGGAAATTTTAAACAGAGAGTCTTAGATATCAGTGCACAATCTGACTTGGAACTACTGGCCAAAAATGGTTCGTTAAGTTGGCTGGCGGCTAACAAAATTACATTTCAAACTGAAAAATATGTTTTGATGCGCCTCACTTATCCTTTAAGAAGGGCATATTGTAGAGTCAGATTCGAGCTATTAGACTCCATGAACAGATATGGGCGTTTTCACCACTTACCATATCACGAAAGAACGTGCACTTGTGGGTCTCCAAATGTTGAAAATAGCTCTCATATTATATTAGATTGCCAGTTGTACACTGATATTAGATCTAAATATCTTGCATCCCTATTGGAAAAAACAACTTTTTGGGACTCAAAAAACAAACTGTCTTATCTTCTTCTGGGCTCTAATATCCACGTTGTGTGTAGAACTGCCAAGTTTATAATTAAGGCATCAGCTAAAAGAATCGAATATGTCAATCAAATTGGGGTATCCTGCAAGGGAGATTCACTTATCTGACTATCGATATGCATGAATTAATTGTATTTAGGGACCTTCTCCAGTTTACATTCTTTAAAAGTAGTTCAGGTATGTATATATTGTATTTATTATATTTTTATTGTATTTTTATTTCTATTGTATTTTATTGTACTTAGTGCATTGTACAGATTTTAAACTCTTATATTATTGATAAGGTCGAAAGACTAATCAATTAATAAATATTCATTCATTCATTCATTCACTAACAGCAGTCATATATTCTTCAACCATCAGCATCATGGAGACTGCTTCTGGAAAACTGTGGGTGAATCCATAGATCAGTGTTTCCCAACCTTTTTTGGCCATGCCTCAACTACATTATGATTTTAATTTTTAAAATGTGCATGTCACAATATATATTTATATATTGTATATGAGGCCCCTAAAACCATAAGAATTGCAAACATTTCACTGTTAATAACTCAAATTGCCCCCTTAAAAAATCAAATTGCTCCCCATGGGGTGTGTGCCCCACGTTGGGAACCACAGCCATAGATGAAACAGACCAAGTACCAAATTCTTTCACAAAAGCATTTCTGTACTCCAAGCAATTCCCAAATTTGCTTTAGAATGTCTCCAATGGGGGAGGAAATCTACTGTTCTGTTCTGACAGAATTGCAGTGGCCAATGGATGGACAAAATTAGATAATTTCACTATTTCATCCTTTAGGACTTTGTGTTTGAAAATGGCAGCATAGTAGCATTGAAATCACTTTAAGTTAGTTATTTTACCACTTTCTCATTACCAGTTTTCTAAAATTCCAAATTTTGATAGCTAATTTCTAGCAGATTGACAACTTTCTTGAATTCCCATGACTAGAAGTAAATATAAGCTTAGTTTCTTATTACAGTGAAACACAGCACCACCCTTACTTCCTGAATCTTGAAAAACATTTCCGTTAATACAAACTAAAATAGAACTAGTCCCTTGGGTCATAAATTCACATTCCTGATTTGGGCTCAGTTCATCAGTAATATCACATGACTACTTAAGGAAAACTCTACAAGTAATGTTTGTTTCTGGTATCGAACATTAGTATTTGCTTGTCAGTTCATTCAGATGTTGTTTTCAACTGTCAACCTTGTTCAGTATGAACTTATGTGTTGAATGGCATATGGCTTTGTGGAATCACAGCCTTTCAAAATTTGTACCATTTCCTTCACAACCCAACTGTAAACTTTGTTAGATAGAGCCATACTCAACAAATTCTGCAAGACAATGGTACTTCGCTTAAAGAGCATAATGAGTTCCATGGGATTGCTCTTTAAGCGAGTTTGCTCTTTAAGCGAATCACCATTGTAAGTGACCAATTGTGACTTGGGGGGGGGGGAGAGAGAAGAGAGAGTGTGTGTGTGCGCGTGCGCGAACCCCGATTTAGTTGTTAAGCGAGGTTTTGGTTGGTTTTATTTGTTAAGCGAGGGCGACCATTCAGAGAAAATTCTGCTCTTTAAATGACTTAGTCTCTAAGTGAGGTGCTCTTTATGCAAGGTTTTACTGTACTCTTTCACTAACTAACTACATGCAGCCACTGTGTGCCACTCCTTACCACTGCTGGCATTTGAGCTTTACTTTTCTACTTTGTTACCCAGGTTGAACAACTGGGCCTATGGCAGGCCATAATGCACAAATTCAATCTTCAATACCACTCCTTTCTTTTACCACATCAGATGGAGAATGAACCACTTTTAGAAAAACCCAAGCCTTGATCAACATTAAAATCAACCAATAATGTTTTTGTACTTGTTCCTAGCTGCATTCCCCCATTTCTAAGAAGAGGCTGCTTACCAAACTGATAACAGCTATTTAGAAGATACAGTTTTGAATCATCCATAAATCACCTGGAAATTCCTGACACAGAAAATTGTTAAGTAAGCACTTGATCGCTGCACAACAACAATTTTGCTACTGGGAATAACACATGTGTACATGATACTGAGTGTAATGATTCCAAATCTGAACTCAGAATTTGCCTATCACATACAAATTGTAGAGGTGTGCTATAGCTGCTCAAATGGTCGGTAATTGGGTAATGTATTTTTACATGGGAACATTACAACAGTTGCAGCAACCACTAAGCTTGCAGCCGCCTCAGCTGAATCACATCCCCTGGTGGCATGCATGTTCCAGCAGTGGCTGGGCATGCCTGGGCAAGTCCGTGAGCTGACATCAGAAATAGGTATACAGTAAAACCTCGCATAAAGAGTGCCTTGCTTAGAGAGTAACTTGCACTTGCTTAGGGAGCTGAATTTTCTCTGAATGGTCGCCTTGCTTAACAAATAAAACCAACCAAAAACTCACTTAACAACTAAATCAGGTTTCACAATCCCTCCTCCCAGGCCAGAAGTCACAAATGGTCACTTACAATGATGTTTCGCTTAAAGAGCAAACTCGCTTAAAGAGCAATCCCGTGGAACGCATTATGTTCTTTAACAGAGGTACCACTGTACTGTATAATACAAGATGGACCAAGGGCTTGTCTCTAATGCGAAAACATTTTATTGAATAGTACAGCTAGGGCATAGTTAGTCTGTTTTGAGCTAAAGATAAGTAGGTGCAGCTGTGTTAATAAACCTGATAATTTTTGCTACATTTGTGGCAAATATACCCTATCTGATCAACACAAGAACCTAACCAAGAGATTGAGATTTGCTAATTTAAGATCCTGATGTCCTAGGCAGAATCGGACTTCAGATTTGGATTCAGCACACTTGATTTACTATAGGACACATGGGTAGATCAAGCAGCAGACAAAACAGTAATACCTTGGATAACGATTGCATCGGATAATGCTGAAATTGGATAATGACACAATTTTTAAAAAAATTCCATCGGATAACGATCTCTTAGCGTTATCTGATGCAATCATTTGTAGCAGCGGGGTGACTGGGAAGCAGAACAGGAGCTCCCCCATCGACATCCCCAGCCACCCCGCAGCTGCAGATCGGGTCCCCCAACCTCCCTGGAGCTGGCAGGGGTGCTGGAGAGACTGAAATGGGTGGAAAAAAAGGAAGTGTTTTTTCACCCATTTCGGGCTCTCTGGCACCCCTGCCATGTCCGGGGAGGTCAGGGGACCCAATCCGTGCTGTTTCTGAAGTTCCCTGACCTCCCCGGCCAGTGCAGTGAGTCAAAACGCTGGAACTCAAATCCCGGCATTTTGACTTACTGCAGCGGCCAGGGAGGTCGGGGAATGTCAGGAACAGCGTGGATAGGGTTCCCCGAGCTCACCGGATGTGGCAGGGGTGCCAGAGAGCCCAAAATGGGCGAAAAAGTTGAAGTTATTTTCCCACCCATTTTGGGCTCTCCGGAACCCCTGCCACCTCTGGGGAGGTCAGGGGACCCAATCCGCGCTGTTCCCGACCTCCCCAGGCACTGCTATCACAGTGTGGGATCAGTGCTTGGGTGGGGAGTTGAACAGGCACGCACCCGGTTCAACACCCAACCCAAGCAGCGGATCCCACTCTGCGATCCACCTGCCTCTTTGGAAAGGGGAGTGGGGATTTTTCTTCGGAAAGGGAACAGGGCTTTTTTTAATGTTGTACAATCAATGCATCGCACAACGTTAAAAGCCGGATAACGACGAGACTTGTGGAACCAAATCTCATCGTTATCCAAGGTACTACTAGTGTATTTTTCTTAGGGGGGGGGGATGCAGTGTTATATACATTGTAAGGCAATACTGACTGTAAAAATACCACTAATTGCTGTTTTCTGATCTCTAGCCTCAAGTTAAACTATCACAATCTTCCAACTTCATACTGAGCTCTAGAAATTTACAGCAGTTTTTTCCAAATCTGAACAAAATTAGAAAAAAGTGTAACGTGAATGATGCTTTGCTTTTGTGGTTGCAACAAATGTTGCTCTTTGTATGCTAAATTCCTATGCTGACATTTTTTAAATCACTTAAATAAAAATTTACATAACTAATGTTCAGAGCATTACAATTAGACCTCTTCCCCCAAATTCAGAGAATCTCCAACTATTCCTACTGTATCCAAGAGATAAACATTCTTAAAGATGTTCTCTTAACACCAATTCACAACTCTTTTCACCAGAAAGCCATTTTCTAAGTCCTTAGCCTGCTAATTTGCAATACAAATCAGCCAACATAAACAAATACCATCTCCTGCAGCTGCCAGCACTACAGTGTAGCCAAGTTTCTTCAGTCACTGAAATCTTACAAAATGGGAATGACAAGAGAGTAAAAGATAATCATGAAGGTTTATCTAAGTAACAAATTCTTAATGCTTTCAGTATAAGCTTAATGCACCTCAAATCACATAGTCCCTGTCACTAGTTGGCTATATTCATGCTCAATGGGTTGTACAGTATTATACAATTTTGTATTTTAAATACTAAATCCAAGCATTAAACAAAGAAAAATGTTCATAAAGTAAATGTTCCCTTTTAGATCTCAATTCTCTTTTTTCTGTAGTTTTTAAATCAGATACAGTGGTACCTCACTTAAAGAGCATAACGTGTTCCACAGGATTGCTCTTTAAGCGAAACACCATTGTAAGTGACCAATTGTGACTTCTGGCGGGGGGGGCACCATTGTAAGTTACCAACTGTGACCGGGGGTGGGGTGGGGGTGAGTTTGCAAACCCCGATTTAGTTGTTAAACGAGTTTTTGGTTGGTTTTATTTGTTAAGCGAGGGCGACCATTCAGAGAAAATTCTGCTCTTTAAACGAGTTACTCTCTAAGCGACGCGTTTTATGGAAGGTTTTACTGTGCTACTCATCCTAACCCAAAGAAAAAATTCCTGTGCTCTCCCCATCCTTCTGGACCTTTTAAAATTGCCTCTATACCATCAGCTTCCTCACAAAACCAACATACCCCTTATCTTTCCAAAATGTCAATATTTCCCCTGCCTTTTCCCTTTTATTAATATAAATTATATTAAACCAACTCAAATCTCTTTGAAAGGGTTAATTTTTATAGACCCTTTTAACTTTAATCTCACACATCATCTTATCATTACCATATTTAACTGGTACATAAGATGCACTTTCCCCCCTTAAAATACACTTAAGTGGGGCATGTTTTATATGCTGGAAAACAAAATTATCATGTTGATCAGGGGCATCTGGAGCCAGCAGGTGGCTTCAAAGGAGACCTCTTTCCCCCCCATTCCCCCCTCCCCGGCTCTTGCCAACCAGTGGCTGTGGGATTGGGAGGGAGGGCTTCAAAGGAGCCCTTCCCACCCATTCCACCCCCTGGTTCCTGCCAGCAGCTGTGGGAAGGGGGAAAAGAACTTCAAATGAGCCCTCCCCCCCCCCCCACATTCCATCCTCCCCAACTCGTGGCAGCCAGCAGTTATGGGATGGGGGGGGGAAGGGCTTCAAAGGATCCTTCTTTCCCTCCATCCCATTCTCCCTGACTCCTGGTGGCCAGCGGCTATGGAATGGGAGAATCAGGCTTCAAAGGATCCCCCCCCCCATTCCACCCTCCCCGGCTCCTGGTGGCCAACAGCCAGGGGATTAGGGGGGACTGACTTCAAAGGATCTCTCTCCTTTCTCTCACCCTACCTGGCTCCTGGAATGGGGGGAATGGGAGCAAAGGGGCTCCTTTGAAAGCCCCTTCACCCAGCTCCTGATGATAAGTGGCAGGTGGAACTGGGCAAAGGGACTTCCAAAGGAGCCCTCTTCCTCCGCTGATCTTGCCGTCCCCAGCTCATGGAGTTAATTTTGGAAATTCATGGGGAAATGTAGAAAATTATTATTTTTCCTTTAAAGGTGTATAAAAAATGTGTCTTATGCCCCAGTGCGCCTTACACGACAGCAAATATGGTAACAGCTATATTCCAGCTTTCATTATACCATTACATTATTCAAAATCTGCTTTGACTTTCTATGTTCTTGCAATTATTAATCTTACTGCTTTCAATAAACTACCAATGAACTCTTTTTTGCCAAACCATCTGAAACTTCCCAAAACAAAATAACAAAGCAATTTTTGGACAACAAACAAGTTTCATAGATACAATTTCTCCTGTTTCCTTAAACGCCCCTTTCCATGGTTTTTTAGATAACTTTACATTCCCACTAGCAATGAAAATGTTTTCTTTCTTTATTGCATCTTCAGCAACTTGGAGAATAATTTGTTTTATATGAGCTCAAATTAAGAGGTGTTAAATACCATTTCCATAAGGTCTTATAGCAATTATCCTTAATACTGTAGACATATTTAAAACTCTTTTTAGAATCTAAAGTAGAGCTCAACTCTTGAGGAGTATCTGTTTTATCTTATAAAACCTATGTTCGCAGTTTCAAATACAAAATAGTGCTTGATTTTCCAAATTAAGACTGTTTCACATTAAAGCATTTAAGATTCACTCAGATAAAATCTCCAACTATTCAAAACCTAAAATGCAAGATTTATTTGCCTGCTAAATGAAGGGACTATATAATTAGACTAGCAATACAATTGCATACACTGATCAGTAACTTCAGTGCATTTAATGGGACTTACAAGTATGAGCATACAAGGTTCTTTCAACATTTGCTAAAAATGACCTCCTGACTGGCAGTCTAAACAAGCTCAGCTGAAGCCAGATACAGGCACTATGAGCATGATTCCCATCACCAAGATGAGAAAATGAAAAGAAAAAAGAAAAAACTACATACTGTATTTCAATACAAAAAAACTCCCGATGTCCCAACTGTAATACAGTAAAACCTCGGATAACGCTAAAACTTGGTTCCGCAAGTATTGGTGTTATCCAATTTTTAGTGTTATCCGATGCATGTTAAAATCCTATGGGATGGATCGGATAACGTTAAAGCTCCATAGAGATACATTGTAACCACACAGGCTTTAGCGGTTGTTATCCGATCCGTCCCATAGGACCTTAACGTTATTCAATCCAATTTTCCACCCCAGATTACTTAACATTATGCGATTTTAGCGTTATCCGAGGTAAACGTTATCCGAGGTATTACTGTACTTATAATCAGGGCTGTGGAGTCGGTAGATAAATGTTCCGACTCCGACTCCTCAGTTTTGTGTACTTCTGACTCCGACTCCAGGTGCCCGAAATTTTCTCCGACTCCGACTCCACAGCATTGGCAGTGCTGTGGAGTCAGTAGATAAATGTTCCGACTCCGACTCCTCAGTTTTGTGTACTTCTGACTCTGACTCCGACTCCAGGTACCCGCAATTTCCTCTGACTCCGATTCCTCGACTCCGACTCCACAGCACCGCTTATAATCAGCAACTAAGCACTTGGACAGATCATATGATGAACCTCTACTACACCACTACCAGTGGTGTAGCATGGGTTTCAGCTGCTTGGGGTGTAGGCCAAATTTGGCCCAGGACGCCGGTGGTGGAGGAGGATTCTGGCGCCCATCCCTGCAGCGGCCTCTTGCCCATCACCATTCCCTCCTGGGCCCCTCTCTCACCAAGGGCCCCCAAGCAGAGAAGGAGCCCCAGCCAGACCGGCCTCCCCATCATCCTCGCCACTGCAGTCTCCGGAGGAGAAGCAGCAAAGTCTTGGGGTGGGAGGGGAGGAGGCCCTGCAAGGAGGTTACTTCAAGGAAGCTGCTTCCCTATGAAAAGCACAGAGGGCAAGAGGGTGGGTGGGTAAACTGTCAGTTTGTCACCCAAAAAAAATGCTGCCCAGGGTGGGCTGCCCCCACTGCCCCTGTCACACTACGCCTCTGACCACCACACCTTCTATAAATTCTAATGGTCCAGGGTGGACTTCACTATATAACCATTTTAGACCATTTGTTGGCAGATTGCAAAAAATAATGGTACAATGGAAACTATATTGACTAGTACCTGAAGCCTCCTTCAGCTAGAGCAGTGGTTTTCAATCGTTTTTTGGCCATCTCCCACCTAAGCATCTCTAAAATCCTGATGCCCACCCTCTGCGACATATAATTCTTATTATTAAAAAAGAGAACTCCTATTCACGTGGAAGAAGCCTAAATGGTCATTAACTTGGTCTAAACAAGCTTCCGAAGAATTCACTGTTAATAACTTTTTCTCAAATTGCTCCCTTAAAAATCAAATTGCCCCCTTTGGGACATGTGCCTCACGTTGTGAACCACAGAATTGGAGAATTGGAGGTTTTATAACCTATCAATTAAGACGCTGAACTCAATGACTGGAAGGTTAGAGTTCAATTCCAGAGTACTACAGAGCTCCCGACTCTGTCCTAGCTGCAGACAACCTAGCAGTTCGAAAGCAAGAAATTGCAAGTAGATAAATAGGTACCACTTTAGTGGGAAGGTAAACAGCGTTCCAGGCACTCTGGTGCTGAGGCATGCCTGCCACATGTCTACAGAAACATCTGCAGACACAGACAGTGCTGGCTCTTTGGCTATAAACAGAGATGAGCACTGAACCCTAGAGTCAGATACAACTAGCTTTTGAGCAAGGACAACCTTTACCTTTAACCTATCAGCTTGCCTTGGATCTGTTATGAGCTTTGACTGGTAACTATCATGTGATAACACGTAATTCAAAACCTTTAGCTCTCATCATCACTGTCTGCTTTGGTGCATTTGCTTGATCAATCTGCAACTATTTTCTTGTAGCACAGAAGCTTGTCAGTTGTGGTACAATGTGAGTTTGAGTGTGTACTCTGTGAAGATCTGGATAATCTTGCTTTCTTGTCCTCTCAGCTCTGTAAATCTACTCCTTTCAAAATGTTGAACTAAAATCCTAACTATCCTGGTTGCCTTCTAGTACAGTACAACCAATTTATTTTGTTTGTGGTTTTTAAACAGGGAGCAGAGCCTACAGATTACCAGAACAGAATGTAAGTGAACTTGCAAAAACTAACAAATGATAAGATCAACAGATGTCACTAAATAACTGTAAAACACAGTTCTGACGTTTTTGGTGACATTCGTTTGTAAAAAGAAACAATAGCATTGAAAGGGCTATGTTTCTATACAAATGTCCTTGTCCTTATACAAATGAGAAATGGGCACAGAGGGCATGCATGGAAGCAAGAAATGAAAACAGAAAGAAGAATGTGAACAACAATCTAGGATCCTGGCAACAAGCCCTTTTTGCTGCAAGGCTTTGCTAAATATTTTCTTGTATGGCACAGGCAAGTGCTAGAAAGAAAAAAATACTTTGTAAAACTTTATTTCCCCATGATCTTAGTTTAAATTTGGAGATTACATCTATGTCAACTCAGACAGATGATCACACATGTGCAGGTGTACATACAGTAATTAATTGGCTTACTAAGAGTAAAATATAATTTGAGATTATTGGTGCTAATAAGGGATAGTCTGCGTAACTAAGTTTTAATTCAGCGTCTTGTGGAAATGGGGGTCTCTCATTTAAGAGATGAAATTCCAACTTTTGATCTGCATTTCAAATTTTTACAATTGTACATGGGAATTTCATTCTGCTGTCAATATATCCACAATTAGCTAAATGTGATGATTGTTTTGTAGAATCAAGATGGGTTTGGGTTTTTGGGAGGTTAGCCTTTGAATCTGCCTAAAGGGTTTGGGAACAATTCTCATGTTAGACTAATGAAGCAGAAGATATGATCCAAGACAGCTTGATGAAGGAAATCTGGTAATTCTACTTTGCCCACAACAGCTAAAATTGCACAATGCCTACATGACAGCATGAAACTGAGATACAGTATACTGTACTGTGTGCTGAGACCACACTGAGGGATTCTTCTCTTTGTTTCAACCATTTAAAAATGACAGATACAAAGCAATTTTTTTTAAATGGTAAAATTTACTTTCATTTCTTTATCACAAAGTCACAATGAAATGTTTCTGTGATAAACTATTGAAATTTGACCCCATTTTAGGCTGCTTCTGATTCCTAGAAAACTCATTAGGTATGGAAACACAAAAGCATATTTTAAAGTACAGTACAGTACTCTCTTGGCAAGATAGATTTGGTTTGAATCAACTTGATTAGAATTCTAATTTAAATCAGAATTTAAATCACACTGGCAAAAGTAAATGGGTTGAGGGGGGAGAGACAAAATATTACAGCATTTTAAACACTAAATGGATTTATTATGAACTCTCATTGATCAAAATCCACTTCTTTAGACATAAGGAATGCAAACATATGTCACCTATATTTATCCAGTGACAAGTCATGAACAGGTTAGAATGCAGATAATGGATAAAGTAACAATGGTTCTTTAACCCTTGACTGTAACCATCAAACAGTTAATTAACAGATTCTGGGCAGTTAAATAAGATGGAAAGCTTACACTGAAATATTCTTCTCCTTGACTTTACCTCCAATCACCTTATGTTCATCAACACTTTCAGAGAGGGGGATAAAGAATTGATTCTATCTAGACAAAGTTGTAAAGTTGAATAGGATGGATTGTCACTGCAACGAAATCAGCATAACTCAAAGAAACTACTGACACGTTCTTAGATATTTTAATCTGACTTCCTAGATTATATAATATTGGGGGTAGAGCAGGGGCACTCTAGGACTGCAATAACTTCAGACAGAGCTGGAAATGGGAGTGAGCTGATCTTTTTTTCTCATATCTATGTAGTGTTGTAAAAAGCATGCACATCTGGCGATCCAAAGCCAGTCTTAGAACCTCAATTAATATTAGACAAAGTCTTTGTAGAGACAGAAAGATTAATCTAAATCAGGGATTCTCAAAGTTTTCCCACTGTAGGCCAGACCATGGCCCTTCATACAGCTGAGTGGGCCGGATACGTGGTTCCCCCTGCCGTAAACACTGGCGTAAAATGCATCCATGGCTGTCGTAAACACATTTACAACAGCTGCAGGTGCATTTACAGCATGTTTTCAACTGTTTTCAGCTGTTTACAGCATGTTTTTGGCTGAAATGATGCCACAGGTGGGCCGTAGGTTGTGAACCTTCATCTAAATAATCTACACAGAAGCCTAAGGAACAAAAACATTTTAGTATCAAAGCATATTTTTAATTTAAATCAGAAAATCAGATTTAAATTTATAAAATCTGATTGTTTTCAAAAGTGAAAAATCATTTATTTTTTTCTTCATCCTACTCTCCTACCCACATGTTACCTATCTCCAAATCCATTTACCAGAGCTAATATTCACCCAAAGACAGATACCCACACCACACCACATTTACATATCACAGGTTATAACGAGGTTTTGTTGAATTCTGACTTGCACTGTATCAATTTTTCTAGGGTCAGTTTCTCTCCCCCTGCCTCTGCTTATTACATTACAAAGTTGTTTAGACAATACAGTTTGGTTTGAAGGCCCTATTTAAACATCTCAACAGTTTCATTAAGATTTCCTTCTTTCATCTAAATAATGCAAGTAAAATTTGGAAAACTCCAGGTGACATTAATAACTAATAATTACACTACTAGTTCATTAAGCTCCAAAGAGAAACCTCTTCTCCAACACAAAGAATCCCTACAAGCAGTGATGGGATGTTCCCGGTTCGCACCAGTTCACCTGAACCGGTAGCAACATTCCCGGGTGATTCGCAACCACCTGGGATATTTTTATTTATTTATTTATTAGGTGTCCGGTTTGGACGCCTCACCGGGGGGGGGGATTAAATTTGGAGCCAAAATGGCTGCCGAGAACTGTGAATGTGTCAAACCTTCATTTGACGCATGCGCAGTTCTCAGGAGCCATTTTGGCTGCCGGGAAAGGAAGGACGCAGGGAGCGCCTGAAGAAGCAGCGGCGGCAGCCTTTTCGAGCCTAGCCCCGCTGGGACGCTGTGCCGTTGCGGCAGTTTGCTGCAGCAGCAGTTTGCCACTGGGCCACCACGCTACCTCCTCTGCTGCTTCCAAGAAGGATAAGTGAGGGGGTTGGGGTGGGTGGGTGGATTTTTATTTAATTTTTATTTATTTTATTCATTTACAGGTTTGTGTTGTGGTTGTTTGGTTGGGTGGGTGGGTTGAGGTGTGTGTGTGTGTGTGTGTGTGTGTGTGTGTGTGTGTGTGTGTGTGTGTGTGTGTGTGTGTGTGTGTGTGTGTGTGTGTTTATTTTATTTTATTTTAATTTTTTTTAAAAAAAATATTTTTTTGCCCCGCCCATGTCATGACATCATGACGTCGGGTCCACCCATGACGTCATGACGTCATGACACTGGCCACACCCATGACATCCATGATGTCATGGTGTGGTAGGAAATTTTTTGACATCCCATCACTGCCTACAAGGTGCATACAGGGAAAGCATCTTATGGACAGAAGGACATCTTTTATTAGTTGGGCCTCCTGGTCAACTGAAGAGGAAAAGACACTTTCTTCCTTAGTTTTCCTGTCTTCTACAGTCCTCTGTGTCTCAGTAATTTCTACTATAGAGGACTGTGGAGTGCTCTGAAACAGCATCCAACATGGTACACTAGGCTGAACAAGAAAGAGATAGCAGTGAAAAATTCCCTCTCTTGTTCTATTTTTTGCCAGAAAGACCACTTCAAGAAGAAATCCACTGTATCAACCACATCTATATCACTTATCAGAGTTTCAGGGATGAAGATACAGCAATATGCCTGAACTTGTTTGATGCATACCAGACACTCCTCACTCCCTAAAGCATATAGAATTTCTGAAAGGCAGAGACAACAATCAGTTCTCTACAAGAATGGTCTAGAATGGGTCAGCCTGTATCAGTGATGGAGAACCTTGGCACTTCAGATGTTCTTGGACTTTAATTCCCAGAAACCCAAGTCAGCACTCCTGCTGATCAGGGCTTCTGGGAATTGAAGTTCTAGAACAGCTGGAGTGCCAAGGTTCGCCACCACTGGCCTATATGTTTTAATTGCAACTACAGTACGATGTTTCAGACCTGACCTCAGTCAGTTAATAGCAAAGCTGACACATAGTAATAGTCAGAAAGGTGTATTATATCTTACATGCCTGGATTTAATGTAACATTTCTCAAGAATACATCTCTATTTTTTCCATTTGCCTGAGAGAAAACAGACATCTAAAAGTAGAAATCAAGATAAATTTCAAAATATTGAAATCTTATAGGATCCAAAACACTTATTGACTGAATTGCACTGGAGGCTGAGTACTTTCTGGAGAAGCAAAGTCTGGCATCTGTCATGTAACAAGCAGAAAAGCACAGCAAATGAGTTTTTAATTATCTAACAAATTAATTTAAGTAAGTTCAGAGAAGTAATGCTCTCCATCCTTTCCCCCTTCTGCAGCCATCTGAGCCTTTTTGGACAATATGGGATGGGTTGTAGTGCCGAAGCAGTTTTTTATACTTTCCCTATCTTCCAACAGCACCTCAAATCCCTCCCCACATTGTTGCACAGAGGTTTTACAGAGGCTGCATACATTCTGAGACTAAGAATATTTTTTTTCCTTAGACGGCAAGAATGTGGAATTTATGCTGCCATTTTCAAAAGACAATGGCTGAAATTCTATTGCAGTTGCCGTTGTACCTCACTTAAAGAGCATAATGTGTTACACAGGATTGTTCTTTAAGTGAGTTTGCTCTTTAAGTGAAACACCATCATAAGTGACCAATTGTGACTTCTGGTGGGGGGATTGTGAACCCCAATTTATTTGTTAAGTGAGTTTTTGGCTGGTTTTATTTGCTAAGCGAAGCGAGCATTCAGAGAAAATTCTGCTCTTTAAGCGAGGTGCTCTTTATGGAAGGTTTGACTGAGTAAAACCTCAGTTGTAATTTAATATACACTTTTAATATTTAATCTTTTAATTTGTTTTAGCTAGTTTTAAACTAATAACTTTTTTACATTGGTTTTAACTGTTATTGATGCTTTTTGTTGTAAATCGCCTGGGTCACTTTGTGAGAAGGGCGATGAATAAATCTGATAAATAAATGAATAAAATAGAATTTTCTCTGAATGGTCGCCTCGCTTAACAACTAAAACCAACCAAAAACTCAATTAACAACTAAATCAGGGTTCGCAATCCCCCCCCCCCAGAAGTCAAAATTGGTCACTTACAATGGTGTTTTGCTTAAAGAGCAAACTTGTTTAAACAGCAATCCTGTGGAACGCATTATGCTCTTTAAGCAAGGTACCACTGTACAGTATTTGATTTCTGCTGTCTCTCTTTGGATCCAAATCTTATAATTTCTCTGTTCCAGAATTACAACATTCAGGTCTTGGATAGTGTCCAGGTAGATTGAAATGGTTTGAGACAGATTTCTCTGTGTTGCCATTCTGGATGTCTGATTTATGTTCTATTAATTCTTTTGCACAAAGATTGTCCCACATAAAGCGCAAAATGACATTTTTGGCAAAAGATGTCATAAATCACATTGGCAGAAGAACAAGTAAAACTGCCTTTAATGTTGTGTGTGGTGCCATTGAGTCCAGTAATACTGTTTCCAGAGCAAATTGGGGGGGAGGCATAGCTGACTTCTGGGTTTGCAGCAGGGTCTAATTCCCATCTCTGTTTCACTAAATTGTGAACTCTGTTGTGTGTCAATAGTTGTTTGAGATTGGAGGGTTGTCTATAAGCAAGTAGCGGTCTCTCACCAAGGGCTTTGGAAAGTGAAGTATTCTTGTCCAAGATGTGTTGGATATCCCTCATTATGTGTGTGAAGGGTTTAAGTTGAGGGCTGAAAGTGACAACCAGTGGTGTTCAATTGTTACTACAGTATTCAAAAAAAATCAACTAGGGAAAAAACAGTTGCTTTCAGCAGATGGCAGATCTCTCATACCTTATTCATTCAATTTATCAAGTTCTACTGGACACATTTGACAAATGAAAGCATCTTTGGCTCCAATTCCTATCTACAAGGGCTTCCTTCTGTTTTCTTTTGTTTCTTTCAAGGTCACAAATCAATCCCATCTACCTTCTTTCTGTACTAATAATGGACCACTGTTTTATTGAATTGGTGGAGATTAGGGTGGCCGCTGCTTCACTGCCACCTCTCTCCAAAAAGGACAAAACATTAAAAAGGAAGACATGGAAGACAAGGCAAACCAAAAAGAGAGGACATTCATCACAAAAACGACATTTCCCCCCTTAAACTTGCATATGCTAGTGATAATTTAAACTAATATATACAAACATCACAACAACTAGATATTATCCTTACCATAATGCACAATACTGTGACTATGTAACCACCTGAAGAGAAAGATGGTATATAAAGCAAATAAATAAATAGATTAAGGCACAGTGTTTAATAATTTTCCAAAATGCCATATTACTTGTATTTTCTGCAACTTGTTGAAAATGTATACAGAAAGAAAATAAACAAAGGTCACTATAGTTTTGTTGAAATATCTAGCTAGGAAACAATCAGTTATTTCAAGGCAAGGATTTGAATAGTGCATTCAGAATGTACATATGAGGGACTGACCACACATCTGACGTTCTTACAGAATTGACATGTCATGGTATATCCTTCCTGTCATTGACTATTAATTTTACCTGTGTCTTTTCTTTCAAAATGATCTCCACCCTACACTGATAATGTCAGCCTTGTGTGGCTAGCTAATCTTTCTCACACTGGGTTGGGCGAAGGGAACTGCGGAAATGAATTCACCAAAGGTGGGCTCATTTTGGCTGTTTTACATCTGGCCTGGACATGGAAGAAGACCACAGCCTTATATTATTTTATTTTACCAATCAAAGCTTCCACTTTTCCTGCTAAACCAGAGAAACTCACTGTGGTGGGGTATGTTTGGCTCTTACATATCATAAAAAAAGAAAGAAATGCATAATCAAAGGGACAGCTTTTCAAATGGAGGACTGTTTTTTTCTAAATGACACATGATCAGCCTAGCAGAATTAAAAAATAAAAATGCCTGGGAAAAGAAGATGGAGAGTTTATTTGCCTGCTAAAATTAAGGTGCTACTTGCAACCAATTACTCAAAACGCTCAGTTTCCAGTAATATACAAGAGGCACAATGGTCCGGGGTTGTTGTTGTTGTTGTTGTTGTTGTTGTTGTTGTTTTTTGGGGGAATGATCTCAACTTAATGAACTATGGTTTATCAAACTGGGAACATATATTGTACAGAATTCTCTCATCGCCATTCCCCACTTCTTCTGGCACTATTTTTCCAATTTGCGTTTCATGCTTCATGTAAACCAATGTATGAATCATAAATAATTTTTACTATATCTCTCAGTTTGAAGCCACTGTTCACAAGCAAATATTCTAGTCTTCTCACGCATGAGGAGAAACCAGTGGCTCTGGTAGGTAAAACACACCAATGAAATCCAGAGGCAACTAATTTACAAAAGCTACTTCAGGCACTTCATAATTAATATACAGAATTCCCTACTAAAAGTTGTGGCTATGGCTATTAGAAATACTTCTAATGCATCTCTCTGTTAACACTTATTAGTTACAGCTCTTGTAATAAATTCCAAATTATAACTAATTATATGCATGGTTATTAGATGCTCATAGCAAAACACTAGGGGTGGCTATCTTCATAAAATCCTTGTTTATCAACTGTCAAAGGTACATACTGGAAGGTAGGACTAAATAGTCTTTCAGTCTGATCCAATAGGGTAGCTTGCTTTTTTGTCTCTTGAATTGTTCCACCCTAATCCTGCCTTTTACTCCATTCTTCATGCTTGGCACAACTGAAGAATTCTCATACTCTGTGTTGCAATATGCAATACAGTACTCACTATTGCAAAAACAAATGTGGAAACTGCTGCATTTATACTTTTCATTTTGCTTCAGATAAATATCAAGCTAATTTTAAAAACTGGAAAAATCAGTAAATGAAAGGTCACAGAGTTAAAGCCAACACTGTATGAAAATACTTCTCCCAACACAGTGATTATTATTTTTTTGACAGACCTATGCCATATAAGGCTATCACCAGCTGCCAAGATTTTTACAAGGGGAAAAATACACTCCCACCCAAAAGTCCTGATGATCCTGTAGGATTCTTTACATAATGAGAAAAGTGTTTGGGGCCACAGGATGGATGGAACGCTACAATTTCTGAAACCTTTGGCCACCAGTTTAAAAAAATCCCAAGTACAGTAAAACCTCAGATAACGCTAAAACTTGGTTCCACAAGTCTTAAGTGTTATCCGATTTTTAATGTTATCTGATGCAGATAAGGTTAAAAACCTATGGGATGCATCAGATAACTTTAAAACTCCACAGAGGTACATTGTAACCAGCACAGGCTTTAGCGAACGTTATCTGATGCATCCCATAGGATTTAACATTATGAGATGCAAAAAGATTTTTCCAGATTGCTTAACGTTATGCGGTTTTAGCGTTATCTGATGCAAATGTTATCTGAGGTATTACAGTAATTTACAGAAATGAAATACAGTAAAACCCCGGGTTACGATTGTGGTCCCGTTCCAACAGCCTTCGTCATAAACCGGATCACTCGTAACACGAAGCACATTTCCCCATAGGGATACAGTACATTGAAAATAAAAAATGTTCCCAACCTCCCCAAAAAATAAAAACCCCAAAAAGCAAGACTTATGGTAAAGATGAATACAAATTAAGCTCCCTACCTTTCCCTGCCTTGCCTGGGCTCCAGCACTTCTTCCTCAGGGTCAGCGTCAGGCAACAAACAGGAATAGTTTGTCCCACAAACCACTCACCTCTCCCCACTTCTGTGCCTGGATCAGTGCTACCCTGTTTCCCCAAAAATAGGACCTCCTCGTATAGTAAGGCACCCCTCTATTTTTCCCCACCTCGGAAATATAAGCTCCCCCCCCCCCGAAAATAAGGCACTCACCTAAATCTTGCCCTGGCAATCCGCTGTATCAGCAATAAATGTGTACTGTATTCTTCGTCATGAAAAAATAAGACATCCCCTGAAAATAAGACCTCGTGCATATTTTGGAGTTTTAAAAAATATAAGACAGTGTCTTATTTTTGGGGAAACACGGTATGAAGGGAGGGAAAGGTGATTGCAATGGGGTGACCTTGCCTTGCACATGCACAGCCCCCTTCCAGAGCCTCTGCTAAAAGCGCCAGATTTAAAACAAGTCACATGCTTTTATGACAGCTCCAGATGAGGCAGCATGAACGTGCAAGGCAAGGTCTCCCCATTGAGACTGCCTTCCCCTACCTTCGCAGCACCAATCTGGGCAGCACCAAATCTGGCACTTTTAGCGGGGGCTCCGGAAGAAGTGCCATGCACCCACAAGGCAAGGTCTCCCCATTGCAACTGCCCTTCCCCCCTTCTGTGCCCAGATCGGTGCTGCAAAGAGAGAGAAAGACAATCAAAATGGGGAGACCTTGCCTTGTGCTTGCCTTGTGCTTCTTCTGGAGCCCCCACTAAAAATGTCAGAATTAAAAGATACTCCAAGACTATAGTGACGGTTCTGGAAGAGGCACCGTGAGTGAATGCACAAGGCAAGGTTGCCCAGATTCCAAAATGGCTTCAAGTGGTCTTAAATACCCCAACAGCCATTTTGGATTCTGGGGAATTCCCAGTTATAAGGCAGAAAAAATGTCATTTTCTCTAGATTTGCCATTGTAAATCGTGGCAAACATAAACCAAAGCAGTCGTAAGGTGGGGTGTTACTGTACTACTACACCATCCTGTGGTCTCCAATGACTTTCTGAGGATAAAAGAAATCCTTCAGGAGCCTTGAGGTCTTTGGGAGATACTTCCAAAAAACACTGAGGCTTTCCACAGTCTGGTCAGGTTACACCGTCTGGCCAGGTAATTCTGCTATGGTAATAGAGTAGCTCATACTGCCAGTAACTCAACGTTGAATGTCATGTGGCAGTTAACTAACCTAACAACAACCCTGAGGACTAAGGGCCTTGGGTACCTAAGTCCACAGGGAAGGATGGAGGGCAACAGCTTCATCAACACTGGCCTGAGGGCTCAGGACCAGAAAGTGACTTGTGAAACTGGATCAGTGGATTGGGTGTCATGCTGCGACGTGGAAGGCAGTTGAAAGGCCACTGCATTATATTCTCAGGACAGTCTTCGTGACTGATCACCATGAGGATCGCCAATATTCAGATATGACAGAAGAAGGAAATAAGGTGATAAAGAACTCATGAGAGATGATAAATGGGTCAACAAGTAAGAACTATAAAGGAGAGATAGGTACACACAGTGGAAACACTATAATAAAAAAGGTTATAGAAGTTCTGAAGGTGCTCAATCAGGGAACTGAGGAATAGCAGTTAAGTGGTGAGCATGAGCACTTAAGAGAGGGTTGGGTAATGGATTTCTCAGGCTTTGCAATGTCCTGATGTGAATCACAGAGACAATGAAAAAGAAAGATAATTCTTTTCAGACATTTTCTATCCTCTGCTGCCTGTTCTAAGGTAGCCAAGTAGGAGGGCCCTTCACAGTTTCACTGAAGTGGTAAAACAATCCTTTATTAAAATGCAAAACACAATTAAAGCATGAGCTCCATCATCACCTCAGTATACTACAATAAGAATTACATGCTATCAAATCAGTTCTGCCTTACTATTACCCATCCCAAAGATTTCTGTGTTCAGGTTTAAGTATTCAGAAGTCATTTACCTTTCCTGAGGATGCTCTGGGACTGTGCAGGTTGCTCAAGGCCAAATAGAAGAGCCCTGGTAGTACAGTGGCTAAACTGTTGTACTGCAGCCAAAACATTGTGAGTTGAGTCCTAATGGGACACAAGGTTGACTCAGCCTTCCATCCTTCCAAGGTTGGTAAAAAGCGTACCTGGCATGTTGGGGGCAAAATGCCAAATATCTGTAAACTGTCCAGAGAGTGCACTAAATACTGTGGGTAGGCGTATAAGTATTATTACTATTGCTAGAATGGTTCTTCTCCTACAAGGCAGGGAACTGAGTTCCCCAACCTTGCCTCCACAGCCTGTCAAGTCATGTTTGAATTGCTCAGTGGGTATACGAATGCAGAGGTCAGGAGTTTAATTCCCCACTGTGCTTCTCAGGAGAAGAGCCAACCTGTGTATTCTTGGGCAAGCTGCATAATCCCAAAACACCCCAGAAGAAGGTAATGGCAAGCCATTCCTGATCACCAAATACTTAGAAAATGCTGGAAAGTATTGCCATAAGCTGAAATCAATTTTATAACCCCTAACTGACAGTGCTACATTTTGCCTCAGTATCACAACTACTCCATTTCTTCCAAGTAAAGTACAGTAATACCTCAGATAACGCTAAAACTTGGTTCCACAAGTATTGGTGTTATCCGATGTTTAGTGTTATCCGATGCATGTTAAAATCCTATGAGATGGATCGGATAACATTAATGTTCCTTAGAGATACATTGTAACCGCACAGGCTTTAGTGGTTGGTATCCAATCCATCCCATAGGACCTTAACATTATTCGATCCAATTCTTCCCCCCCCCCCCCTTACTTAACATTATGCGATTTTAGCATTAGAGGTATTACTGTACTGTATTTTGTAGTTCAGGCATATCAAAAAACAAAATAAAATAAACAAATTAAAATAAAATAAAAAACACTGTAGCACTTTAAAGACTTAACTGCTATATTTTTATTGTTAGCTTTTGTGGATCAAGTCCACTTCTTTAGACAAAGAGTGAAATTTACAGGCATGGTTTTTATACACCAAATTCAGGGGGTCAAAGGGAGAAGGGTGTGGTCAAGCAAGATGACAGACAAGCAAGCACAACAATACAGCTTCACACAGCCATTATCAACAACAGATTATTCAGATTAGCTCTAAATGACTCCCTTTCAACCTCAAGGTTGCTGAGAAAGCCTATTCTGGTTTCTGATCAACCTTTGACCTGCATGTCAGAAAACAAACAAAAGCACTGAACCAGGTTACTGTCTGTTTTGCTAAAGAGAATTGGCAGGAAGGTTGTAATATAATATATAAAATCATGTAGTAATCTGTTTATCAAATTTGATAATGCCCCAGAAACCCTTTGCTAATATTTAATCCCCTGCAATGGGTGTCTAACAGATGGATGTACAGTATTTGATTTCTGCTGTCTCCCTTTCAATCCTAGTTTTGTAATTTCTCTGTTCCAGAATTGTAACGTTCAGGTCTTGGATAGTTTCCAGTTAGATTGAAGTGATTTGAGACAGGTTTCTCTGTTGCCATTCCGGATGTCAGATTTGTGCTCATTAATTCTTTTGCGTAAAGATTGTCCTGTTTGTCCTACATAAAGCACAGATGGACATTTTTGGCAAGAGATGGCATAAATCACATTGGCAGAAGTTGTGTATGATTGAAAATATCCTGTTGCAATTTACAGTAATACCTCGGATAACGCTAAGACTTGGTTCCACAAGTCTTGGTGTTATCCGATTTTTAGTGTTATCCGATGCATGTTAAAATCCTATGAGATGGATCGGATGTTAACACTCCATAGAGATACATTGTAACCGCACAGGCTTTAGCGGTTGTTATCCGATCCATCCCATAGGATCTTAACGTTATTCGATCCAATTCTCTCCCCCCCTCCCCGATTACTTAACGTTATGCGATTTTAGCGTTATCCGAGGTAAACGTTATCCGAGGTATTACTGTAATTTAGTTCGCAGACAGAAAATACTGCAATGTTTAAACATTCTATTTCTTGGTCTACTGTTTCCAGTTTACCTTGATTTATACTTCTCATGTTCCATGTTCCAATCATATGTGTATGCAGCATTTGCTTTTCCTTTCAGCTCTGTGGGTGTCAGTCATTAGATATACTGTCAGCTTTAATCTAGTTACATCATTAGCAACAGCACTATTTGTGTTTCCCCATTAGCAGACTGGGGGCCTTCCAACCTGGGGGTCTCATCTTCCAGCACAATCTCTTGATTCATTTTGGACTGTCTCATCTAGAGTTTTCAAGGTAAAAAAAGTTCAGCAATGGTTTACTATTGCCACCTAAACAAAGGTTAGCTTGAGTGTCATTACTGCTGCTGCCTAACAACAGTGGAAACTGTGGAGAGGGAACAAGCCAACAGCTGCCCTTCAGGAGTTTCTCTGCCCCATCCTCACTAGAACCATCATTCTCTTCTGCTGATGTAACTGTTTCTCCTGAAAAGAGTGGATGTACATTTATTGTCTGGTGTTTCAGCTGTGAATACTGTATTCCACTTTAAGTGAACTGCTAGGAGTCCAAGCTTGTACTAGAATCTAGCATCCTAACAGCATTCCTCTCTGTTTCTCTGACGCACCCAGACCTGCTCACCACATTAAGGTCAAGAAAAGCTGACATGACAATGGTTTGTTTGAACTATGGCGCTGATAGAGAGCTTCACTAATAACTGGACCTCCAGAAAAATAAACAAGTGGATCCTAGATCAAATTAAGTTTGAATTTTCTCTGGAAGCAATAATGATTAAAGCAAGACCTGCAAGAAAATATAATACAGTCAAACCTCACATAAAGAGCGTCTCGCTTAAAGAGTAACTCGCTTAAAGAGCAGAATTTTCTCTGAATGTTTGCTTCGCTTAACAAATAAAACCTACCTAAAACTCGCTTAACAAATAAAACCTACCTAAAACTCGCTTAACAAATAAATCGGGGTTAGAAATCCCCCCCACAATTGGTCACTTTCAGTGGTGTTTCACTTAAAGAGCAAACTCGCTTAAAGAGCAATCCTGTGGAACGCATTATGCTCTTTAAGCGAGGTACAACTGTAATGCTGGAGAAAATTGAAGGCAGAAGGGAAAAAAGATGACCAACCATGAGGTGGACTGACTCCATAAATGAAGCCACAGTCTTTGAATTTACAATAGTTGGGCATGACTGTTGAAGAGAAGACATTTTAGAGGTCACTCATTCATAGTCACCGTAAGTCAAAGTCAACTTGACTGCACATAACAAGAAGCTCAACTTGCTCCTCCACAAATGGAGGAATTCCTTCTAGCTATGGAGTAAGCCAGGATCCAGCAGAGAGTTACCAGTGGAAGAATGGTGTGGGATAATAACTTTTTCCATCCCCCCCCCCCTGCAATCTCCAGTGCCATCTCCTATCCTTTTCCCTACAGTATTGTAACCTTCCAGAACATATTTCAAAGGAGCACACAGGGATTTTCAGGAGGCTCAGGGGAAAGAATTGGCAAATATTATCATCTTGCCTTCCTTTCTCAATCATAAACAGACTTCTGCCGAGTGCAACTTTAGAAGATACAGTGGACCCACAAATAACAAATGCTTTGTATAACGAAAATGCCGTACAACAAAGCATTAGTGTGGCAAACATGATACCCCGCATAACAAAAAATTTTTGTTATACAGTAAAACCTCGGTTAACGCTAAAACTTGGTTCCACAAATCTTGGTGTTATCCGATGCATGTTAAAATCCTAAGGGATGCTTCGGATAACGTTAAAGCTCCACAGAGATACACTATAATGGCACAGGCTTTAGCGGTTGTTTTCCGATGCATCCCATAGGTTCTTAACGTTATTTGATGCAATTACCCCCCCCCCCCCAGATTACCTAACCTTATGCAATTTTAAGCGTTATCCGAGGTAAACATTATCTGGGGTATTACTATACGGGGTTTTCGTTAAGCGGGGTATATCCCAGTTAATGAAAGCTCCATATAATGAACATTTTCTTTTCGTTATGTGGGGTATCAACCATTTGATCCGCATAACGGAAAAAACCACATAGCGAAGAGCTCCGTGGAATGGAGCTTTTTCGTTATGCAGGATTCTACTGTACTTTATAAGTACAGTAATACCTCGGATAACGCTAAGACTTGGTTCCACAACTCTTGGTGTTAACCGATTTTTAGTGTTATCCGATCCATGTTAAAATCCTATGGGATGGATCGGATAACATTAAAGCTCCATAGAGATACATTGTAACCACACAGGCTTTAGCGGTTGTTATCCGATCCATCCCTTAGGACCTTGATGCTATTCGATCCAATTCTCCTCCCCAGATTGCTTAACGTTATGCGATTTCAGCATTATCCGAGGTAAACGTTATCCGAGGTATTACTGTATCATTTCTTGAGTGAATGCCATTCCTAGTTTAGGCCAGCATACCTGTAGAAGAACAGTTAAGGTATTTGGGGGAGCTTATAAAAAGCCTCAAAGAAAAAATGCACAAAAAATTGTGTCTTGAAATCTATCTGTCAGAAATGACCATCTCCTCTTGAAACAAAAAGATCATTAGTTTCTTTAACTTCTTAGTATATTCATAAAGGAAGTTAAATAAAAAGATGACAATACAAACCCTTGTTGTGATGGAGACATCCTACTGAATTTAAGAAGGCAGAAAGCTCAGTTGTTGGAAACAAGGCAGGTTAAGGATTTTTAACACATATAGATGACTAAGTCAAGATGCTGCAGAAGATTCCTAATATCAAAGTCTTAAGAATCAGAGGGGAACCTAATAGTGAATCTTCACGTAAATGTGTTTCAACATCATAATCAGTCTCAAAACAAATCTAGCCTTGCCTTAGACTTGTACTGCCTCACCATTCTTCAGTAGCACAGAGGAATTTGAAAACGTCCATTTTACAACAGTGGCAATGTGTCTGAATTCTAAACTGGGCATACTCTTAACTTACTGATAACAGACAAATTCGAGAGACTAAAAATGGTCTGATAAAGGCATTATCTGTTCTTGCATTTGTATTATGTAATGACTGCATGGCTTTTTCTAAATTATTCTGAACCAAGAGTTTCATAAACTAATCTGAAACTGGCTTGCTTTAAACTAATCACAGTTAATAAAGCACAGTTTGCTGGTTTCAGAAAAAATGACCCACAGTGGTTAATTTTTAAAAACCAGGAATTTCTGAATGTTTTTAGAAACTGTGAAGAGGGAATAAACCAGTAATGAAAAATACCAATTATTACAGCAGTGTAGCTTGTTATTACACTACCATAGTGTCAAACTGATTACCATCACAATAAATCATTCCTTACTATGTCTCAATGTTGCAATTTCATACAGAAATCAAGGAGGTGTGGCTATTGCTGATGTAGATGATGCCTTAATTAGTATGTTTAGCCACAGTATGTTTAGTCTGCATGATAATACTCAGTTTAAAAAATAAACTCCAGTAGTACTGTATAGTTAATTATGTGTCCTCATGTTGAAAGAGACTGACTGATAGTGACCATAATAGGGTTTTCAGAGCTTGGATTCAAACCCTGAGTGCAGTCCAAGTCTGTCACTCTATCCACTACACCACCCGGAAAAACAACTTTTGGTTTTGAGGGGAAAACATGACTTTTCTACTAAAACAACATGCCTTTAAATAAGAGAACTATTCACTCTTGAAGCACAATTCTCCTGTTCTTGCCTTGGTTTTGTTTTGTTTTTAATTGTTGGAGGTGAAAGACTTGAGCGGGATCCAGTGCCTGCAAAATGTCCTTGAGATTCATGATTTTCATTAATGCCTAATGCTTAGAATAATTTGCATTATTTTAACAAAGCTGTTGACCATTAAACTAAAATAACACAAACTACCCTGAGAAGTTGCAAGTACATAAATAGGTACTGATTTGGTGGGAATGTTAACAGCATTCCATGCACTCCGGTGTCTAGTCATGCCTGTCAGATGACCACAAAAACTTCTGCAGACACAGATAGCTTTGACTGTAAACAGAGATGAGCACTGGACCCTAGAGTCAGATACAACTGGCTTTTGAGCAAGCGCAACCTTTACCTTAACTATAGCGGAACATACACGGTCTATGTAATATTTGCATACATAAAATAGCAGCCACAAATATCTTGGGCATTCATTCACACAGCTAAAATAAATTAGAGAGAGAACAAAGATAGTTGCCATTTGAGAACTTCTATTCAGCTGTTCAATCACTACAGGCTAGTTATCACTTACATATTTTTTTCAAAAGACCTGATAAACTGAAATAAACAATCAGACTCACTTATCACATGTTACACAAACATAGAGTACCAAAAACTATCTGTAGATAATGATTTAAAGTCTTTAAAAGTGGGAGGAGCAGGAAAACCCTTAGAAAATGCCATGATTTACTTTTGTGTCATTTGAACCAGGTAACCAGTTCAAAACACTGTTTTATGATTTTTTTATATCATCTGAATCAGGTAGCATCCAGTGTTCTGGACTGTTTCACTCTGATCAAACCAAAGAATGACTCTAAGACTCCTTATCTAATGCTATTTGAGGGGAGAGTCAAGTTAGTATTGTTTAGCACAATGGTGGCGAACCTCTGTCATGTGTGCCAGAGGTGGCACTCGGAGCCCTCTCTGTGGGCACCCATGCAGTCACCCCACAACACAGTTTGTCCCATCCCTCTGTCCACCAGCCTAATGGGAGCACTTCCTCTCTTCCCTAGCACAGAGTTCACCTTGCCCCCAGTGGTGGGCTGCAAAAAATTTTCGCTACTACACCATGGGCGGAGCCTATGTCATGGGCAGAGCCTACGTCATGGGCAGAGGCTACGTCATGGGTGATCTAGTCATACCTGCCATATGGCCATGTATACATCTGCAAACACGCGCAGCACTAGCTCTTTGGCTGTAAATGGAGATGAGCACTGCACCCTAGAGTCAGATATGATTGGCTTTTGAGTAAGGGAGACCTTGAACCACTTGCAGGGACAAAACCTGACATCAAATTTGAATAACAATCAGGGATCTTCTGTTATTAGGTAAAAGTTGCCCTTGCTCGAAAGCCAGTCATTACCACCTCTAGGGTCCAGTGCTCATCTCTGTTTATAGCCAAAGAGCAGTGGACTTGATCCACAAAAGCTCACATTAAAATACAACAGTTAGTCTTTAAGGTGCCACAATGTTTTTGTCTTTTTGTTTTGTTTACTCTCTGATATGCTTGCACAGAATAAAACTTTTTAAATGGTAGCTGTGTTAGTCTGGGCAGGGCAGGGAGGTGGGCGTGGCCACCCAATTTTGCTTTTTAAAAAACCCACCTGAAGGCCACCCCATTTCACCACCACCCTGCCCGAAGGCCACCCAATTTTGCTCCCTCCCCCGGCTGGGGGGTGCAAACCTGTTACTGCCCACCACTGCCTGCCCCTCTGCCCAGCAGTCCAATGGGAGTGTTTCCTTCCTTCCCTGTTGCTGTGATAGCACTCTGCAATAAATAAATGGGTTTAGGGTTGCAGTTTGGGTACTCAGTCTCTAAAGGTTCGCCATTACTGGGGTTTAGCATCTCCCACTACAAGTCAGAGCAATATGACAAGGTGTAGCAGCATACTGTTCATACTTAACCAGGGCTTCTGCACTCGCTTGCTTCACCACCAAGACTTCTGTGTGTATATTACTACAGGAAACTGGTCCTAAATTAAAATAAACTAAGCCTTGAAAGCCCTTTTACTGGTGATCTGTAGAGGTTGAATTGGCTCCACATATCTGGTGTTTTCTCTATGCTGAAATAATATAAGCTATCATTCATACACAGTGGAAATTACGGACTATTACGCTTCTACAACACATCAACAGGTCTCAGCAGACACTCAATATCTAGCTTTTATTTCATGAGAAGGTCTGAAGACCAAGGATTTTGCTCTCTGAAAACTTCATGTATCATTCTCTAGATATTTTCCGATCTTGAAGTAATCAAGCTTGAATTAAACTGCAACAAACCACTCTCTGCTTTAATATCAGATACAATTAGATAAACTATATCACTGTAGGGTCTAAATAATGACAAATTAGATGCCTAGCTACCTGTGCCACTCCAGATTTCCTTTCAGTTAAATTACATGGGAAGTGCCACAATCTCATCAATGTAAACTGAGCTTTACTGTACTGTATTTCAAATTCTCCTGAATTAAAAAGTAGTGAAATCACTTTAGAATTATGAGAGGGAGTGAAATCAACCTAAATACTGTACAATTGTTTTTTATCAGAAATATTAAGATACACAAAAATCCATACAGTATTACTATTTTATCTTATTAGATCCACTAAAGAGCTACAAAACATGTACAGGTTTTTGAGAAGTGCAGAATGTAAAGGCTTGCATATATCTGGGACATTTTAGTTAGCCTAACAGAAATATTATGCTAATATGAATTATGGAATTATGTTTATGTTGAATGTGACTGTATCTGCTTTTTATAAAAAATACATTTAATTTAATTTACATATTGGAGTTTAATCTGGTGACAATTACTTGGCATGATGTGCAGCAAATCCAGATTAAGCAATTTGTTTAAGTCTATTATATACAGTTTGGTCTTATACATACTTACTAAAAAGCCTTTAGGAGTGAAAAGAACTTACTCCAAAATCACTGTATGCAGGACTACAGCTTGATATATTGAAAACAGTTACCATATGTATGTAAAAATATAATACAGTACAGTACTTCCATCTATGTGACTCATTTACAAAATAGACAAATGCTTGGAAGAATTTACTGAAGTTAATGGTAAAATGAATGCTCACTAAAGACATAGCGTTTACTTGTTAAGTAGTGGTTTCTTTCCCTCCATAATCTGAAGGAGTTGCACATAGAGAAGATTTATTTGCAACAGCTATTGTACAGCAAAAACCAACCATGGTTAAAATACCATTGTAGAGCATGAAAAGATTTAAACTTTAGTTGATCTGAAAATATGTCTAGCATTAGATTTACTTCATCTAATGATCCCCATCTTTCTTTTCAGCAGCATTAAGGCTTGTCAGAGTGGGATAACATCCACAAATTCAGATTTCCCATGTAGTTCCTTGTACCCTCTTTAGTTCAGCTCGGGATGATCACAGGATCATCAGTGCAGAGGATAATGGAAATTAACCACATTTCCTCTCCTCTCCTTTGGCCTCTGCTAAATCAAAGCCTTCTATAAGTACAAGAAAATATTCTACTCAAGGAAATGATCCAGCGGCTCAACGCTGAGTGTTGGGTGGCAGTAAATAACCTGACTCCCTAAAGGGGCCAACGGCTACAGGCAGATGAGCCCCATTAGGTGGAGTGATGGTCCCCTCAGTGGAAGAAATGCCACTGGAAACCATCATATTGGGCCCATCAGCAAAATGAGCAGAGGAGGAACTCTGATTCCCAACGATCATGGAGGCAGAAGAGGTCATGCCAGATGAACTGGTTGTGAAGGTGCACCTTGCCCATATCCTCAAGGCTGCAGCAGTCCATTGCAGTCCCAGTGTTAAATCCTGCATGTCTCATTTAATATGTGCCACAGGAGATGGCTCCATGATCATAGTGTGGGGGTCACTTCATGGCAAGCTGGGATCCACCTTAAACAAATTCACACCAATGGCATTTTTCCTGAAAATGATTTTCAGAAAAAAATGAATTATTGGATACGAGTTGTAGCCGACAACAACGATAAAACATTTATTCTTTAATTAAAGTAACACATTGTTTTGTTTATTTTATTTCAATTCTTTAAGATTAAAAAGCTGACACTACAGTCCAATTTAGCATATTATTTGCATTTACAACCTCATAGGTCCTTGAAACCTATGTACACTTTTAAAATAACAGCTGATGTTCTTTGCAAATAGTGTGCAATATGTGTAGTCAAGCCAATTCCAAAGTGCAGTGACCCTAGTACAGTGATGACAAACCTTGGCACTCCAGGTGTTCTTGGACTTCAATTACCAGATCAGCAGGAGTGCTGACTTAGGCTTCTGGTAATTTCTGAAGTATGAGAGATATTTAAGGAGTGGTTTTACCAATGGTACCATTCAACAATTTTCCATGGTTGAGTGAGGATTTGAACCCCGGTCTCCTGATACCTAGTCCAACATTCTCTCTTTGATGCCCTACAATTCTCACACAACAAATAGCATCAGACAACAATTTTTGTTCAGGTCTCACCACAACCCCCATCTCTATCATGTAAAACCCCTCACCATACCACATATTTCAGAGATAAGAATACAATATGGTTTTTCAAAAAATTCAGAAAATCTCCTGAAGCTATAAAAACTGCTGTGTATAAATGTTTCAATAAATTCTGAAAGCAATGCCTTCCTGCATTGAGCAGAGGATTGGCCTTGACAGGATTCTTCCAACTCAATTATTCTAAGATTCTATTATCATTATCAGAATAATTAAATCTTATTTTTCCATTCTGTTAAACTGCAAAAAGCCATTTCCACAAAGAAAAAGGCAAATGCATCATAATGACAGAGCAGGGATTCTCAACCTGCGGCCCAGACGGGATGCAACACACAGCACCATTTCATGTGGTCCCCCACCACCTCTACCACACCAGGAAGTACCATGTGGTGGAGGAAGGGCAAAATGGCCGTCCAGCTCCCAAAGCGGTCTGAGGGAGCTTGACCAAGCCCCTGGCTTAAAAAAGTTGAGAACTCCTGTGGTAGAGCAATCAACAGAAGGCTAGGCTAAACAAATGTCTCCATTCTGTAGCAACAGTATGAATACAAAGATACAGCAAAGACTTCAGATTTTTTCCCCTACAGAAATCACACTTTATGTTACAACATTCTCCTCTGTCACTGATTGACCTGAGGTACACAGAAAGAGCCTCCTTGAAGATTGTGGTATTTTTTTAAACCACAATCGGGCATACCCCGGGCAACGGCCACACGCCCACTTTGTGCAGGCTAATTTTTCTCACACTAGGTCAGGCAAAAGGAATTGCAGAATGAACTCACCAAAAGGTGGCTTCATTCTGACAGCTTCACCTCTGGCATAGACATGGAAGAAGAAGATTGAGTGACCTCAAGAGATATTACAACTTTCTGTGCTACCTATATGCTGGCAACATCCAGTTCTCTTTCTGAGAACTCCTTTTCTCTATTCTGTCCATCTTTGCTATTATTATTCCTGAGGAACCTCCTCTATTAAATGAATATTTTATAAAGCCCTGCAGTCCCCCAGCTTAGTTAAAGTAAGACCATGTAACTACATTCAAATCTATATACCAGTCAGCCGACATTCTTCCTTAACCTGTTACCTATCCTGTGTCTATTTCAAAACTGTAAGTACATTCCTGCATGGGCATATCTTACCAATTTTTAATACATTTTGTAATAAGACATACATCCAAGCACAGTACTGTACAGTACAATATATTAAATAAACTGAGATATTAATGAAAGAAATAGAATCCCCCCGCAAGGCATGCTTGTTATCTTAACTCATCTGAGACAAATAACTATCAAACATATATAACACACATTTTCATATGCATTCTGACTAATCTCAATTAACTATGTGAAACAAGTTTTATTATTATTAATTTAGAAGCAGAAAAGATAGTTGAAGACAGAAGTTGTTAAAGACCTTTTGGCAAGATAAAGAACCCCAAGGTTTTAATTTATTTAATTCTAGATCTTAAATGTATGTTGATTTTACAGCTTTCCTATGCCAAGAACTTTTATGTTTATTGCATTTCCTAGAAAGTATTTTTTTTCTTAATAATGACAAATAAAGTAAAACCATAACCGATCTCCTATGTTAAAAATCTCAAAATCCTAAAATACACCATGCCCCAGAAAAAAAGAGAATTAGAAAATAGAAACCAAGCAGAAAACATGTTTGTCCTAAGAATAACTGTAGTAAACAATCCAGAGTTTGTTTGGATAAGTATACTGTACTTTTCCCAGAGTTGACAAAATTAAAGAGAAGAAAAAGAATGCAAAATATTATGATACTGTACTTTAAAGAGTAACAGATTTGCTCCAATATGAACCTTAATGGCTCAAAATTCACTTCTTCAAACACAATGAATGCAAATACTACTTCCTATATTTGTTTATTTTATTTATTTGTCTCTAGTATTTTTACACAACCTGACTAGAAAAAGCAAGAAACAGCCCCAAGGCATCCAATGTTTAGACTTCAATATCATCCATCAAGGTTGAAGTCAAGGAAGAGCTTCCTAGAAACAACAGCACCAATTCCATCTATAGCTGAGGCTCATCAAACTGAGCTATGGAAAAGAAATATCACCCAGAAGGTAATAGATGATGAAGGAGAAGCCAGCAGCAGGTTACCTTTTCCAATATGGTACTTGGAAGATGCTGAATAGGCTGAAAACTGGGGTGACACAATGCAAAGTAAACCTAAAGAGGTGGGACCAAATTGACGATGATAAACAATTTGAATGCGGCAAGAGACAAGACTTTGAACATCTGCTAATCTGCAGCAACTTGCCTGAACCATGGGATATCAAGGTTTTGAAGCAAATGACAGGGCTATTCAAACTGCTGAATATTGGAAAAGTAGGTTGTGAATACATAAATATGTAGTTTGTATATACATACATTTTTAGAAGATTAGTGGGTTTTTTTAATGTTGGTTTTAAATTTTAGTGCTTTGGACTGGACAGACAGACGGATGGCACGCCAGAACCAAGAATGTACAATCATATTTCTGGGTTCTTGTAAGAAGTCTTGTAGCCACTGTCTTAAAACAGTTTCAATTTTCATATCTGCCTCAAGGGCAGCTTCACATAGGGAACATTACAGTAATTTATTGTAGAATTTACTAATGCACAGAACAAGGTGGTCACGGATCTCCCATCTAGATATGAGTGGAGCTGAGCAATCCACTGTAGCAAATAAAAGCAGCTCCGGGCATGGCAGAGACCAAAGTATTTAAGTTTTCCATCCAACCAGTCAGGTTAATCTCTAACCAACAAGATTTCTGTCTTGTTGGGATTCAATCCCAGCTTATTCTCCCTCATCTAAACCTTAATTGTCTTCAGGCACAGTTTCAGGACCTGAACAACCTCTACTGCTGAAGTGGGAAAGGAGACATACAGCTAAATATCATCAGCATACTGAAGATAGCAAACTCCAACTCTCCAGATGACCTCACCCAAACACCTCACACAGAAATTGAACAGCATTGGGGAGATGGCCCAACTCTGTGGGACCTCATATCACTTGTCCAAAGAAAGGACCGGAACAAAGCCAAAGCTGAGCCCCCAGTCCCAACCTATGACAACCTGTCCAGGACAATATAGTTGCTGAGAGTATCAAAGACAACTGAGAAATCCAAAAGCACCAATAAGGCAACATACACTCCATCAGATTCTTGTAGGAGGCCATCAAGCAGTGCAGCCATTTAAGTCTTGGTCCCATGATGCAGCCTGTAGCCCAACAGGAAAAGATCAAGTGCATCTGTCTGTTCCAGTTGGTTCAGCTATTCTGCCGCCACCCTCTCAACTACCTTGCCCAAGAATGGAATGCTAGTGACCGACATACATGTATTGTTGTTTCAGGCTTTGGCCACCAATCCGTTTCTTCTGAATGGGCCGAATGACTGTCGCTTTCAGATGGGAGTCCTCCTGCAAGCAGTCTTTCTGCAGAGAGGAATTAAATTTGACTGGTCATTCAACTGTTTCTCATTAGCTGTTTTAACCAGCCAGGTGGGGCAAGGGTTGAGAGGGAAAGTAGTTGATTTTCAGACTGCAAGCATCCTTGTTATGGTTTCTGATGTTACAAATGAACTGATTTCATAAATCAGGACATGGCAGTATGTTGGACATCTATTGCCAGTTAACTGTCATGGGTCCTATGGATGGCCTCAACCTTTGATCTAAAATGTTTTGCAAACTGATTACAAGTCACAAAATCAGGTTGAGGTGTATCCAGCTACTCAGCACTTACCACTATGTGAAAGATATGAAATAGATAAACTTTACTATTAGAAGATTATTTTGAATTGTATGCTTTCCTAGCAGATCTTGTTGCATTGGCATACATGCCAGAGCACTTTTTTACAGCAATCATATTAGAATCTGTGGGAGTTTTCTCCATTTGCTCTCTATCCTTCTCTTACGTTGTTTCATGTCCTGAAGTTCATCAGTAAACCAAGGTGATGGCCAGAATTTGAAATGAACACTTAGGAGCAATCATGTATAGCTCAATCTATCATTTATTTGCTGATCAGTTTCAACAGGGTTGTCAGTCAAGTCAACTGAAAATCCTCCCAAGGCCATCTGGCAACCAATAGGATCCATAAACTTGTGAGGAAAGACCATCCTAATTTGGGCCTGTCACCTCACAGAGGGGGATCTCCAAATGCAGGGCAAAGTTTAGTAGCTAATGATCTGGCCATGACAAGGGAATGGTAGACAAATCCACTGTCCTCAGAGATCATCTCCCTGCCCTGTAGAGAACACCAGATCAAGTGTTTCTCCATTTATATGAGTGGATCCATCAGAATGCTGGGATCAGCCCAAGCAGGTAATGGACTCAGAATCTGTAGCTGCACCACACAGATTTGTGTCTGCATGGGTTTTGAAGTCCCCCAGAAGTAAGAATCTGCGGGACCTCAACACTGCTGTCTAGACAAAGTCAGAAATCTGTGGGAGAGAGAGCACTGGGTTGCAGGGAAAGCAGTACACCAGTGCGATCCTGTATTTGTCCCTGGATCCCACTGCTATATGGAGGCACTCCAGATCTGCACCCAACAAGGCATAGAGGCTCGATTTGTGTAGTTGCCAATTCTGTATGTTGAAAGAGACTAACATGGGAAGTTCTTTGGAAATTCCCAGATACAGAGTTACTTCTTATTTGCCAAGACATGCAGTAAGAAGAGGAAGAGAAAGACCAAGAAAGGGCACACAAATGGGATTTAAAAATCTCATAACCAGGAACATTCACATTATAATGGATCATATTCTGCCAGGAGCCTAAGGCCTTCTTTATCTAGTTGGTGTCTGGATACAAGATGTTATAGGCAACATAAGCTATGCTCTATTTTTGAATAGAAGAGCAAGGCATGTGGCACACACACATACAAGTCCAGCTAGTAAATCAGTCATTTAGTAGATAACACAAGACAATCAGACAAAGAATTTGATTTTAAATACAATTATTATTATTATTATTATTATTATTATTATTATTATTATTATTATTATTATTATCATCATCATCATCATCATCATCATCATCATCATCATCACCACCACCATCATCATCTTTATATCCCACCTTTCCATCAGGGTACTAAGAACCATCTAAAATGCTTTCCTTTCCCCCATTTTATCTTCATAATAATTCTGTGACACAGGTCAGACAGAGAAAGAATTACAGACCCACAGTCATTAAAAGAGTCTCAAGGCCCAGTGGCGAATTTGAATCCAAGTCTTTTGAATTCACTACTAAGCAAAGACACACTAGCTTACTCAAAACCAGAATTATCATGTAGATGAGTTTAAACTCTAGCATGCATTTTGTAGTTCTGTACTGTGCTGTATAATGGAATCTCGAATCATGTTTTTAGAAGAAACCATTTTGCACATATGTACTGTAAGTCTAAAAGTACAGTTAAAAGAAAATAGCTTTTAAAACAGAGGATTTTCACACGTGAATTAAACTTATTAGAAGATGCTAAGTTATTATAAATATGCAAACATGTTTTTGGAGACAACATTGTATAGCCATTACAGAGAGCCAGTTTGCTGGGCTCTGCATCTAGCAACCATCCTCTCAATTTGTAGAAGAGGTAAGAATCAGAGCAACTCCGTTGGCTCAAGTAAGAGATCAGTAATTCTGATCCCTCCCTCCTTCAGCAATTTTCACTCCAGTTGGCTATCGTAAAACAAAACAAGTCTAGCTGAGTTACAGCCACTATCACATTTCATCTGATTGTTACAATAACCTTGTAATATTATAGAATTTTTTTAAATTGGTAGCCATGCTAGTCTGTGCAAGCATATCAGAGAGTAAACAAAACACAAAAAAAGCTGTGGCACCTTAAAGACTATCTTGTATTTTCATGGTAGCTTTGGTGGACCAAGTCCACTTCATCAGACTGCTGCCTAGGGTTTCTTATTTTCCTTTTTCTTTCCCACTCCTTTTCCCCTTTGTGTTACACCTTTTTAGTCTGACAGTGGGAACTATCTTGATCTAGAAACCATTTTGACTGAAAAGTTGGATATAAGTGCCTTAAACATGCTCCAGAATTCATTTGGAAACTAGACCCAACTTGACATTTAATTTGCTTCCATTCCATTACACACCATAGAACTTTAACACTGACTACCAGAACAACAAACAACCCAGGGGTACCTTAAAGATATACAAGGTTTATTTGGCATTTGCCTTCATGGACTAAAGTCCACTCCATCAGATAAAGTGAGTTGTAGCCCAGAAAAGTTTATACTAAACAAATCTTTAAAATGTCACAAGACTGCTGCTTTTGCTACAAAGACTAATTTGGCTATTCCCCTGAAAAGTGAAGGCTGTATAGACTTTAAATGTGCACACATTAGATTTGCTCTGAAGGGTAAGAAAGTATTTTACATTATATAAATTAAGGACCTCCAAATTAGCAATCAGTGTCTTTCAAGTACAGTAAAACCTCATATAACGCTAAAACCTGGTTCCACAAGTCTTCGTGTTATATGATTTTTCGTGTTATCTGATCCTCTATGGGATCCATAGAGATACATTGTAACCACACAGGCTTTCGCGGTTGTTATCTGAAGCATCCCATAGGATCTTAATGTTATCTGATGCAATTCTTCCCCCCAGATTCCTTGATGTTATGCGATTTTCGTGTTATTCGATACTAATGTTATATGAGGTATTACTGTATCTGTGTTTCTAAAGGAGACTAGTTGTGTAAACACTAGAGGTACTGCTAGTCTAAAAGGTAAATTAGATTGTTCCCGGGAACATCACAAGTTATTATTAATGGCAATTACTATGGCAAGTCAAAAGTGAAGAGAATTACCAACAACTATCCAGTACATATAGTTGCTACTCCATTTAAAAAAAACAGAAATCAAGGCTATAACACTTTCTTTTCAAGATGCATAAATATCTCCACATTTTGTGAACTGAGCAGATCACTGAAAAAAAACACACATCTTTTAAAAACTAAGTAGCAGAATATTTTGTTATACTTTACAAAATCTAATGTAGAAATTCGAAATTCAGTTTCATTCTTCAATAAAATATCTTAATGCACTACGAGTTGGACATGGTGGGCATCAAGCTTAAGAAACAATAACATAACCAAAGTCAGCCTTTTCCAAGTAAGCATGTAATATCAACTATTTCAGTTCAGTATTTTCCAAAAGAAAATGCTTTTAAAAAAATACTTTTTAAAAACCCACTATCTACAATTCACATTTTTAAAATGTTTTTAAGTGTGTGCACAGGAAAAACAAAACAAGACAGCCTAAGAATTGGCATGAAAACATGTAATAACAAGAAAAACTGAAAACACTCTTATTTACTCCAGCCAGTTAATGCCAATATCAAGCTTGTAACTAAAGCCCATGGATGAACAATGTTCCTATCCATCATGAAGCCAGTCACTCTATGTTGAGCAAACAATAAAGCTAACAAAACATATATCTGTTCAAGATGCAAATATATCTTGTGCAGCATATTTTAGCATCTATTTCATTGCAGACAATGAGCAACTATATGTTTAAAATCCACAAAACATACACTATTTCACATATATTTGAAACATTTAGTTATAATGAAGAACCACTGACCATATTTATTAACAGGAAAAACTATTTATTCATTTCGAGGGAGTAATTTTTATAAGATTTACTTTCCTTTTCTAATAATTCATGCATTACATAATTCTATTCCTTTTAAAGAGGGTCTTTCAAAAATAACATTGTACAGTAAAACTATTCAGTTTTACTTAATTTTGTCCATCTAAAGCACAGTAAGAAAATACATACATATTTGCATATGATAACTGTTAACAAATCTCAAAGAGAGCTACACAGACATTTTATACAGGTGAATCTTAACACTGGCCACATCCCCTTCTTCCTAGACTAGATTGAATGCAATCTGCAGAACCACCTCCCAAATTATTTAGCTCTATACAAATTCATCACACAACCTTCTATTGAACTAAAATGGTTTAAACACAGATAATTGGGTTACATCCAATGACTACTTATTTGTATAAATATTATGGGGGGGGATGCTAAATTATTTAACTTTACACACATTCATCACATGAATTAAACTGGTCTAAATCAAAGTAATCCGGTTTAATTAATCCACAAATCATGCTACTGGGTTACACCCACTGCCTACTTACCAGCCGCAGTGCTGAATAGTAAGGTGACACTGGTGAAGAAGAGCACCAGCAAAAGGTGCTGCAGTAAGGCTGTCATATTCAAAGAAATCTAGCCGGATGCCAGATATATTCAATTTTAAAGGGAAAAAATGCTGATGGGGAAATCTCCTTAACTATTTGGTTTACAATCCAGTCTGAAAGGGCAAATGGCTCATGAGAGGAGCTGCCTGAGCTCTAACTCCACTCCATGAATCTGTCTTCATGTTTCAGGGCTTGGCTCCCTTTACTCGCTTCAACCAAGAGATATAGAGTTGTGGTTCTCAAACCCATAGGCATGTCCTCTTCCCCAAGCAAAATGTCATCATCGTAATACTGAAAACCCTATTTATTTCCCACGCGTCTTCGCCATATCAAAGCACCGATCAGACTGTAAATGAATCATATCCAGAAATGGAGAGGACCCAATAAATGATAAATCATCTGTCACAAATCAAGCAGCTTCCTTGACACCCTGAACAGAAACTGAAAACGCTGAAATTTGGGGGTAAGGGAAATCCAAACCCTTCCACCTTCTTGTAAAAAACCCAAAGTCTTTTCCTGTCACTTCACATTTCGAGTTAAGGCGTCGTAGGCATCTTTCCAAGAAATTTTCAACAGGGCATTCCGTGTCTTCAGTATGACTTCAATTTAAAAGGAAAGCAGGGGGGAAGGTCCAGGGTTCTCTTCTGTCCCTGCCTTACTCAGGCTTCCCAAGAGTGAATAATTCCAACCTAAAGGAAAGGCAGAAAGGAGAGGGGGGGGGGAAATGAGATTTTTGACGTTTCTCAGAAGCAACAGCAGCAAATCAGGATCTCCCCCAGATCTTCCAACAACCAAGAAAAAAAAAGCCCCTTCCCAAATAATACAGTAATAACAACTGCCTATATAGACGTTACCTTAACAGTTCTTAGGTCCTTAGTTAGGTTTTCAACTCTTAATTTTATACCAGTCTTTGACTATGAATCTAATGATAGATTTTTTTTATTTTATAGTATTTATTTTAAGAAACAGGCTGAGTAGGCTTCCCTTCGACTAGCCAGCCTGCTCCTTTTCTCACAGAGCAAGGCTTGTGGGGAGGAGGAGACCCAGAGAGGTCTAAAATTCGCTTTTCGCCTCCCAACAGCTACAAAAGGCGGGGGGGAGGGGAGGAAAGGCCCGAGGAGAGAAACTCACCCCTTTTCGCTCCCCTCACGTCTTTCTTTCCCAGCACCGGCCGAGCCCTTTCTCCTCGCCCTCCCTCACACACACACACACAGAGCCCGGTCTCTTCCTTCCTTCCTAGCCCTCACCCACCCCCACCGCTCTTCCTTCCCACCCCCACCCCGGCCTTCGGAGGCAGCTTCCAGTCAGGCCGCCGCCGCCGCCTCTCCTTTTTCTTCCGTTGCCCTCTAAAAAGCGAAGGGTTTGCGCAGGAAGGCGGCGGCGGGCTGTGTGTGTGTGTGAGTGAGTGTGAGTGTGAGAGGTTCCCCACAAAGCACGTCGCCTCCCGGTCCCTGGTTGCTGCCGGGCTTGCCTGGGCTGGGCGCGCGGCTCCCCTTCCCTCAGACCAGACACAAAGGGGAGTCGCTGCTAAACTGCCAGCCTGAGCGCCAGGCCCGTGGGCGCCACGAAGCCCCGCCCCTTTCCCTCCCCAACCGCTCCTTTCCTCCCTGTCTGTTGGGCTCAAGCACGCGCGCGCGCGCCTGCCTGCCTTTCCCTCGCTGAGGCCTCCCTAATTCCTCTCACGCTACCTGCCTGCCTGCCTGCCTGCCAGCCAGACGCAGGCTGTCCCCGCCCTCCTCCCTGTTCGAACCCTCTCTGATGATCATAGAGGCCCATCTCCACCTCTAAGCAAGAGCGACTCCCACCGCCGCCAGCCCTTTCTAGCGACCCTGGCTCGCTTTCCTGGGAAGTGTGGAGGTTCCAGGAGGGGGAGGGGGAGATGAAAAACCCAGGGACGGAGTTTTCTGCGCCCCTCCCGCACCGCCATGTTGCGAAGATTTGCTTGTTTGTCAGACGGGTGGTCCGCAGAAAAGCTGTGTAGGAAGGACACAGAAGGAGTTCTTTGCAGGATGTTTGGGGTTTTTTTTTTTGACTTATAATTCTTCCAGCCTGTGTCTCGTTGGGAAAAGGCACCTTCGTTTACAGCCTCCCGAGTTGTCTGGTTTACAAAGCCAGAGATGATTATTCTTGATCCTCTGCTTTTAAAAAAAAAACACTGGGAAATAGTAACTACAATTGGGTGGGTTCGTAGTTTAGTAGATGTAACTTCCACGAAGAGACAAGTTCAATTCCTCCTCCAGCGTTAATTGCTCCATTTAATAAAACAGGGGAACTCTTGTTAGTTGGTAGGGTAAAAAAAAATGGAAAGAAAAAACACCCGAGAAGTGCAATAAAAGGAGGAGATTTATTTTTATTTAAACTTGTTATTTATTTATTTATTTATTAGTTCAAATTTATATTGTTAGATGGAACTTGTTAGATGGAAGGACGGCAAGCCGGGGAGACACGGGTACTGCATGAGGGACTGGGTGCCCGTTTCTGTCTCAGCTCTTGAGGACATGAACTGAGCCTCATTCATTTGGGCGTTCCCTGAGCGAAGTTTCCCCAACAAAAATCCTTTCAACCCAGAATAATTTCTGATACAAAATTATTATTATCTTAAATTTGTTAGGGGTTTCAAGGAAAGTGAAACATTTAAGAGGAGGTTTTACCATTCATTTCTCCCAAGGAGTTTCCAAGCCATCTTATTATCCACTACACCACACTGGATATCTTAATTTTAAACTAGGAAAGGGGAAACCTGAGGAATGGAGGTTTTGAACATTTTAGTGTAGTACATAAGAAAGAACAGAACTAAGGTTATGGATATTGCCTGCAGCAATATGCATTGTGTGAGAGAGTTTCAAGTCAAGCAACACCTACAGAATATAATTGAACATATTCAGGGGCGTGCTAGCTATGCTGGACAGGAAGGGAGGGGGCAGCGCCTATGGGGGTACTGCATGAGGTCATGGATTGTAGCCGCGGCTAGGTGACATACTTTTGCCCACCTCTGGGGGGGTGTCAGTCACTGGAGCCCACCGGGACTTGTCCCTGTGTCCCAAATGGCTAGAATACGGCCTGAACATATTTTTCACAGAATTAGGTTTTTATTTCCTAAACTGTAAGTCATGAATCAGCTGGCTGGATAGCTCAGTGGAAGTCTGACTTTGCACTCCGCCTCCAAGGAGAAGACCCAGCCAGTGTTCCCATTAGCAAAATTCCAGGACACTCCCAGGAGAAAGAAATGAAAAAACCCTTCCATGTATTCTGTATCTGGAAAGCCATAGAAAGGGTCCCCAGAAATCAGAATTGATTTGACAGCGCATCATTATTTTTGTTTAAGACATGAACCAGATACAAAGAGGACATGTATGGAAATTACACCAGCATAAAATGTAGAAGTCTAGCACTACTCGTGAGGCCCTACTCACATATAGCTATAAAGTCAGCACATACAAATAAGTTTCAAGTTTCAGGCCATGATAAGGCATTTGTGAGAACAGAATATATTCAATCTGTGGTTGGCCTTTAGCAAAGGAGTATAAATGAAATTGTTGGAACAAACAATTTTTAACCAAAGATGCTCTGACAGCAACTGAAGCTTATAGAGTTTCTTGCCCATAGTCACTAGTGGGTTTCTAAATGACATCAGATTTGAGCTTAGAATAGTCCCCAACACTTCCTATGTGTTAATGGGGTGTACAGTATATGCCCAGTTCTTCTTCCGTGCCTAGGCCAGGTGTGAAACTGCCAAAATGAAGACACCTTTTGTTGACTTTATTCTGTATATGCCCAGTAAAGATCATTTATAAAAATAACTTTACTATCAGAAAGTATTCTGAGGACAAAATAGATCCACAAAGGTGTTTTTGAAAAAAGAAAAAGAAGTGTTACCCATCAAAACTCCAAGGAAAGAGGAGAAATCCCCTCTAAAGTTACTCAATCAAATTTAATATTAATATTTCCCTTTAAAAGGCTAACAATCCCACTAAGACTTCATACTAATTACCCCATTCTATCACTAAATACTGTTTGAAACAAAGCCTACAGGTCTAGGATGTATCTTATCACATCAACCAACTATTATCATTTGTTTGCACAGTTACTTAGCAGCTTGATCTGCATACTATCTTATTCGAATCAGTTATTTTGGGAAAACATTTCTAAAGTCAAGTTTTCCTTATCTGTATTTGTGTTCCAAATAGTTGGAGTCTTCATGTGTTCTCCCCAAAAGTGTCTTCCTTGAACTTTTAGCCCCTTAAAAGCTGCAGATGATTGGAGGATTCCTTAAAACATAGTGGGAATTGGCACATGGGAAGTAGAGAGAGGAGCAGGTAGTGGTGATCCTTTCTTCCCAGCAGCAGGGCACATTCTGAAAAGATTTCCAATCAGTGAGATTTCCAAACAAAAGCTCTAGCCAAAGCTTTATTCAAAACCTGGAAGGAAGCATTCCATATTAACAACTTCTAGTTACACCCAACATAAGGAAGTAAGTACATAAGGAAAGCTGAGTGCAGAAAAATGGACACCTTTGAAATGTGGTGCTGGAGGAGAATTTTGAGGGTACCCTGGACAGCAAAGAGATCAAATAAGTTGATCCTGAGGAAATCAACCCTGAATGCTCCTTGGAAGGACTAATATTGAAGATGAAGCTAAAGTACTTTGCGCACCAAATGAGGAGAGAAGACTTACTCGAGAAGGCCTTGATGCTGGGAAAGATCAAAGGCAAAGGGGGTGGCAGAGGATGAGATGACTAGATGGCATTGTTGACATACCGAGCATAGAGCTGAGCAGGCTGTGGAGGATGGTGGAGGATAGGGGTGTCTGGCGTGCTGTGATCTATGGGATCACAAAGGGTCAGACTCGACTATGCGATTGAACAACAACAAATGTATAGTACAAGGAGTAGTGAATTCCTCTGAGGGAGGTATGCTAGCCAGCTTTCTAAAATAAGAAGGAATTGCAGGAAGAGAGAGAAGGGTTCAGGAATTAAGATAATATTTCATATTCTATTTTGCACTCTCTATACATGTCACACATACAGTATATGTCTGTATATGACGAGTCTTTTGCAAAAAGGCTAGAAGAGAAGTTCTTGCCTTCATCAGTCTAAAAACAAGCTAGACTTTTAGCTGAAGTATCGTAAACTAGGAAAAAATGGTTAAATGTTGTGATATTATACAACAGTATTAGAAATGTGGGGACTGTGGTGGTTTAATGGTTAAGATGCTGAATGCAACGAGTGGAAGGTTGGCAGGTCAGCAGTTTGAGACTGAGTGCTGTGCTATGGAGTGAGTGTCCATCATCTGTCCCAGCTCCTGCCAACCTAGCAGTTTGAAAGCAAGAAATTGCAACATGACAACAAGGGAGGGAAGAAGCACTCCCATTGGACTGCTGGGCAGAGGGGCAGGGTGAACTCTGTCCTGGGGAAGGGAGGAAGTGCTCCCGTTGGGCAACTGGGCTGAGGGGTGGGACAAACTCTGTGCTGGGGAGACGGTGTGTGTGCCCACAGTGAGGATTCGGCGTGTCCCCTCTGGCACATGTGCCGTAGGTTCACCACTAGCGATCTAGAAGATATGATCTCTATTGCCTGGTTTTGCAGTTGTCAATACTGTGAATTTATGTCTGCAGAGACCACATGCCAGTGGGTTCATTTTGTGAAATCCTAACAGCTGGAGCTATGATCAATTGAAATCTCCCAGACGTATTTGTAGATAAATGTGAAGATGAAGGGCACAATAAGTTTGGTCTCTTACTATTTTCAAGCAAAGGATTGAACATATAACTATGATAGCAAAGTGTTACAGCAGGGAAGGGAGAGGAAGTTGGCATATAGAATGAGAAAATATCATAATTGCATTCTTATATGAACCAGGTAGCTCCACTCACTCACTGCAGAGCCCTGGGAAATAGATGGGATAGGCTTGCATCACACCAAGAATGTAGCAATGTTAGGGGCACAATTGGTTTAAGAATCTGTTTGTGGAGCCAGATGTTGAGAGTACAATTCCCCACTGTACTTCCTGGGAGAAGAGCCAGTATTGTGTGGTCATGGACAAGCTGCAGAGTCCCAGACACCACCTGAAGAAAGGAACGCTAAAGCAATTCAGGTTATTCTCTACACTGGGGGGGGGGGAGTGATGGGATGTCCCCAGTTCCATACGGTTCCCTGGAACCGGTAGGAAGAATCCCGGAGGGTTCTCTGGGAGGGTAGTCAACTTTTGAGGCGTCCGGTTCCGGACGCCTCACTGAAAGAAAATTATTATTTTTTAAATTGCACCCAAAATGGCTCCAATTTTACTGCGCATGCGCAGAAACTCAACACCGGCAGCGATAGTGGCGGCGATGGCGGTGGCGGCGGCAACACCGGCAGCGATAGTGGCGGCGGCGGCGAGGATGCCAGCGGCGATGACGGCGGCGGCAACACCGGCAGCAACTGCAACGGCGGCAGCGATGGTGGTGGCGGCGGCGATAGCGGCGGCGATGACAGCGGCAGCAACGGCGGCAGCGGCGATTATGGCGACAGCGGCGATGGTGGCGGCGATGGCAATAATGGTGGTGGCGGAGATGGCAGCGCAGCGGCGATGACTTCGGCAGCGGCGTGGGCAGGCAGCACCAGCCCTCAGAGGAGGGCACCTCCCCCGGGGCCGCCGAGGCCCCACAGGCAAGTTGAGGCCTGGCCTGCCCTGGCCGTCCGCCCATGCCGAGCCCTCCCAGGGGTAAGTGAGGGGTTTGTGTTTGGGGTTGTATTTTTATTTAATTTTAATTTTATTTATTTATTTAATTTATTTACGGGTTTGTGTGGTGGGTGGGTGGGTTGAGTTGAGGGTGTGTGTGTGTGTGCATTTATTTTATTTTATTTTATTTTTTATTTTAAGCCCCCGCCCACAATGTTATGACGTCAGCTCCGCCCATGATGTCATGACGTCATGACATTGGCCACGCCCATGACGTCGTGACATCATGGAGTGGTGGTAACAAATTTGTCATCCCATCACTGGGGGGGAACTCCCCCTCTCTCATTCTCTCGTATGCTTAACCAAGAGTATTCATGGCAAAAACAAAGCAGAAAACACAAGAAGGACTGCAACCCACAATTCACATATCACAAGGCAGCTCCTTATCACTGAGTCATAGCAGCAGACAGAGTAAAGGCATATTCTCAGATGCAGAGTTTCTCAAACTTGGGCCCCCAAATGTTCTTGGACTTCAGTTCCCAGAAGCCTCAATCAGCAGGGTGTACTGACTTGGGCTTCTGGGAACTGAAGTCCAAGAACACTTGGGGGCCCAAGGTTGGAAGACCCTGAGCATTTGACATTTCTTGAGCATCAGCCTGTGAGGATTCTTCACTTACTTGGAAGGGTTTGTTACCTTGCTTTGTCTTTCCTTTGCCTCAGCTATCCCATCCAACAATGACTTCCCCATGCTCATTTGCTTGTCTTTCTCAGAGTCTGAACTCTGCATCATAACATGTTGTGAAGGACAGATACCCAAAGCCAAAGCAGCTCTGAATATAATTAAATAATTAAGGAAATACTATAAGCAGTTGACGAGAGACAGTCAATATAGTGATTCCTGGGTGAGGAGAAGGACTGACTCTACAATGTGGTTACAGTTCAATTGGCCATGCTATATAATTCTTTACATACGTTTTTCCTTTTCTTTCCTCTGGTTTAACAGAAAATTTAGAAGTCAGACATATTCAAAGATAACCATTTTTATGTGCTTTCTCTTTGTGGCTATTTTCTCATGCAAGAAATATGCATTGTGTGGGCCTATCTACAGTTGTCATTCTAAAGTTTTGAAATAAAGAGCACTATCCTGATTGGCTTTATCAAAGACAATTGGGAACAACTTGAGTCATCTCCCTTTAGCTGCTAGCAGATAGTAAAGTTTTATCTGGGTAATGCAACCTTCAGTTTTGATTAAACAACCCGTTTGTTTAAGATGTTGAATTTGACAATAAAATTCCCTTAAACAATCTAGCCAGCAGAGTACAAATACTTCTGACTTAGGACAGTAAGGTTAAAGGGTTAGGGAGTTACAAGTATTCTATATTAAATATAATCTTGTGTGTAGTCCCCATGATGGACTCCAACATTCCCAAAGCTGTACTGGTCTTTGTACTAGTCACCTGATAGAGCTGAGAGAGAGAAATGAGGCATCTGTCTACTAATGCCCTAGGAAACCTGACCTAATCATGACTTTCTGGGTGGTGATCAGACATATTAGAATATTAAAATATAACACAGTACTCATGGTATGAGTAAAGATGCCTTTTGACCATAATCTTTAAGATGGCATAATGACCCATGTATGCATTTTAAATCAGACAGCCATTTGTAAATAATCATATGATAGTGGGAAATGTGATCTCATGATTTTTGAAATTAAAAAGAAGTGGATTATGGATGGTCTTTTGTCCTTTGTTTTTGCATTTAGAAAGTAATATACTAATTGTTTATTTGACTGGGATTGTTCTTATTTAGTTTAAATCCACAGTGTTATTCATCTGACCTTCCCTTAGGACAGGGGTGCCCAAACTGTTCAGGACATGGGCTAGTGATGTGGTTCAGCGAACCTGTCACGTGGTTCCTCCCACCAAAAGTGGAAGTAAAATTTGCCTTGCAATCTTTTTTGCAACAGGATGAGATAGATTTTAAGCTGCCATTTTCTCTGCTGAAACCAGGGGAGCGCAAACTATGACCCATTGGCCGGATCCGGCCCCTGATGCCAATTCATCCAGCCCACGCTACCATAGTCACTCCCGAAAGTGGAAGTAAAATGCACCCATGTGGGTGGTTTTATTTCCACTTCCAGGAGCAATGAGGGCAGCATGGACCAGATGAATTGGTATTAGGGCTGGATCCGGCCTGTAGGCCATAGTTTGGGCACTACTGCCTTAGGAAGATGAAAGCAAAGGCAGATTAATTCTACATTTATTCTTGAATACCTGCTTCCTTATTTATCCATCCTTAGTTTAGAACATGGTTAATTTTCACACTATTACTGCTAAGAGAAATATATCTCATCCACAATTCTACTCAGAAGGGGAATAACAATCTAATGTCTGCCTTAACATCATGACTTGCTTACTCTCTGCAGAAATTGTTCCTGTTTAGCAGGAAATCATCACAGAGATATCATTTGGTTATTCAGTAAATTAAAGTGGCCTTGGCTTATCAGAAAGAGAGATGCCATTGAATCAGCTTAAAATTAACTTCTCTCGAGGGGAAATTTGGCTGGTTCATCATCATCATCATGAGAACTAAAACAAGTAGACATATGCTAAAACAGAACCTTGCAGCATTCTGAGTTTTAAGAGTATGACCTAATGCATATTTACACTGAAGTAAGCCCCATTGAGAACATGTTGGATTTACTAACTACAGTATAATGCTGCAGTTTTATACAGCGTTACATAGAACTCAGCTGAGTAGAATGCATTGGATTAATGTGTAAGCCATCCGATAAGCATATCAAATAATTAACAATCCTATTGCTTACCATGGGCCCAATCTAGGTTCTTTGTAATCCCATTAATTTCAATGGGATAATTAAACAAATGTTTCAGTCTTTCCTATTGTTTAAGTTTTTCTGGACAGTGTCTCGATTATTTTCAAAAGTGGTTCTTCAGAATTTCCACAAGCAACTTAAACAGTGATTTTCCCATCCGGTGTGTTTAATCATTCAAAATGTATGCTTCGTGAAAGAGCAAATGAAAGTCAAATACAGTATAGATGTTGTGCTATCTTCATGCCTTAGTTGTTTATTAAACCTCACAAGTAGGTCAATGGTGAAATATACATGCATATTCAAAGGAGTGGCTGATCCAATGCATATTTATTTGTAACTCTGTTCTGCTGGATTCAGTAGGGATTACTCTATCCATGCTCTCTCTCTCTCTGTCTCTCTCTGTGTGTGTGCCATGAAAGCTTGGTGATCAGAGTTTCTGTTTAACTGTGATGATGACACTGCTCACAGGAAAACGGGTATCCTTAGCAGAACCATTCAACATTTGAAATTCGATACTCTTCAAAATTGCCAAAAGAACTTGGGTTCTGAAATCAAACCTAATTTACCAATTATTGAAAGTGAAAGTTATGTACTTTACATAAATATTCTTGATTTAAAGCGCTCCATATTTCACCCAAATGTGATATTTGAATCTTGAACAAACTCAAGAAGTAACTTAGGGGGTAGAGGCAGTGATGGGATGTTACCGGTTTGGACCAGTTCGAATGGAGGTTTGACGCATACACAGACATTTTTTAAATTTTTAAATTTTTATTTGCTCTACCCACGACGTCATGATGTCATGATGTCGGCTTCGCCCACAATGTCATAGCTTCAGCGAAGATTTTAACAACCCACCACTGGGTGGAGGGAAAGACTGGATAAATAATGTTGCACCTGTTCAACCTGGATAACTTCTAGAACCTTTTTTTGGCCATGTCCTACCTAAGCATCTCTAAAATTTTGATTTTCTCAGTGACACATAATTCTTATTATTCAAAAAGTGAACTCCTATTCATGTGGAGGAAGCCTAAAAGGCCATTCACTGTTAATAACTCATTCTTGAATTCCCCTCCCCCAATCAATTTGTCCCCCTCTAGGGCATGTGCCCAGTATTGGGAACCACAGCTCTAGATTTATGGAACTAGATTATACAACACTGAATTATGTGACTAAACAACAGGAAGCAGAAGGAAGATTAATTTCAGACAACAGAAGAGCTTTGAGAATGTATTGTATTAATTCATCATTGACATTTATATCCTGTTTCTTTTTCGTAGAGAATTTATTCTTCTGTTTAAAAAAAGAAAGGCATTTTTAAATTATGATGATGAAGCTCATCATCATCCAATTTTAACCTCACAATAGTCCTGTCAGGTAGGTCAAGTTAATAAAGAGATGTTGGCCCATGTTTAGGGAACTAAACCTGGATGTTCCAGATCCTGGTCCAGCACTGACCACTACTGTGCATGCGTGCATTTAATGCATTTCTCTACTGCCCATCAGAGAGGTGTTCCCACTCTGGGTAGATTCCAATAACATAAACACATAACAAGTAATCAATGTAAGATATAAAATTGACCCATACTCCCCCACACACAACATATCAAACATTCTTAATAGTTGTTGCTCAATCAGCAAAAGCCTGGCTGGGAATAGAAGCTTTAATTAAATAATAATCAATTAAACCGGAAACATATGCTAACTAATTGGCTGTTGGCATATGATATTTAAACACCTCCCTAAATGGCATAGTCTTGAGATGACTTTTAAATATAGGGTGTCTCAAAAGTCACTATACATAACAACAGTGGGGGAGAAGAGTTTGTATGTGTGTAGGAAGAGATGGCCAACATGTAGAGGATATTTTGTAAATATTTTGTAAGATTTTGTTATTAATATTTTGTCAATAATGACCTCCTCCAATGGCTTCACATAGATGCTAAATAATAAATAGATGTTAATAAAGAGCTACGTGTGTCCTGTATTCTCCTTTGCTACTAGTATGTCAAGGCAGTCGAATAATATGTATAAGTGCCTTCCATCTACTTAAAGAGATATTTCCAGCTTCAGAAAACTTCAGCTGAATGCATTAGAAACTAGAGAGGTCAGGTACACGGGGGTTTATCCCTCTTTGTAGCCCCCTACTGGAACAGTTGGAATCAATCGGTGGCCCAGTGACCAAACCACACAACTGATTCAGGTGACCCAAAGTGTGTTTGAAAGAAGAAAGAATAACCTTTGTGATGATAATATTACATTTGAAATTGGACCGGGGGGGGGGGGACTATGAAGCGTTTTACAAAAAAACCCACTCAAATGAGGTCACAAAAACGCAAAAATAAAAGGGGAAACCACATTAGAAACTGAACATGACAACTACCCAAGGTAAATACAGTTCAAATATAACATGTGGAGAAGAATGACGCTGAAGCAGGAATCAACAACAAAGATAATAAGGAAAAACGTGACTCATAAAAGTGACATTTTCGGGGGGGGGGGTCGGTTGGCGGTGAGCCTGCGACCAAACTGATCAACTGATCAAAGTGATCCAAAGTGAGATTGATAGAGGATATAATAACCTTTCTTGTGACACTTATACAATTTGGATCAGACTTCAGAAACATTTTCTATGAAGGTTTAAAACAAAAAAAACCCCACACTTTCTTTCTAACCTTTCCCTCAAAAAACTCTCTCTCCACACCAGAATAGATACAGTCTAACCTCTAAAGAGCGACTCGCTTAAAGAGTAACTCGCTTAAAGAGCAGAATTTTATCTGAATGTTTGCTTCGCTTAACAAATAAAACCAACCAAAAACTTGCTTAACAATAAATCGGGATTCACAGTCCCCCCCACACACAATTGGTCATTTACAATGGTGTTTCGTTTAAAGAGCAAAGTCGCTTAAAGAGCAATCCTGTGGAACACATTATGCTCTTTAAGTGAGGTACCACTGTACATTGTTGTGAGAATAGATACACTGCAGCAAGTTTCTCCTTTGAAGTCATAACCATTTTTCCTTTTGGCTTTCCCTCTTATTGAAGAACTGCTTTCAAGGAATCCTGAAAACAAAACTCTTTTACTTTGTGGTTTGACTATTGAAATACTTATTAAAAATAGATCCTTTGCAGTTATTCACCTGCAGTGAATTGTTGTGTGTACAGTGGGCTGCTTATGGACATGTGTGCATAGTGGGTAGAGTCAGGGAGAATGGAAAATAAAGGTTAAAAGCATCTTTATTGAAAAATAAAATATAAAAATAATAATAAACACAAATTAAATTGGGATTTATGGTTTTGGGTTAACACAACATAGCAGTTCAAAAACAATAAATTGCAAGAAGATAAATAGGGACCACTTTGGCTGTCGCATGTCCATGGAAATGTCTGCAGACACAGACAGCGCTGGCTCTTTGGCTATAAACAGAAATGAGCACTGAAACCTAGAGTCAGATATGACTGGCTTTCGATCAAGGGTGACCTTTACCTTAGCTCCTTACCTTACCTAAAATTTTATGAACATTTTATGAAAACCTTAATTTTATAAACATAATGTCTTTATTTTCCCCCATTTGAAACATCACCCTTAATGGCATCTCAGAAAACAAAACAAAACAAAATAAACAAAACAAAATAAACAAAATAAAATAAAATAAAAAACACAGTAGCACTTTAAAGACTAACTGCTATATTTTTATTGTTAGCTTTCATGGATCAAGTCCACTTCATCAGACAAGGAATGAAACTTACAGGCATGTTCTTAACTAATGAATGAAATAAAAGAAATAAGTGAACTAATGAGCATAATTCAACACATCAAATTCACGCACTAGATCCCTGACGGTAGTTTCCTTATACTCTACCTGCCACTTTTTCTCTCTCTCCTGTATTTCCCATGTCTTTTGTTTGGTTAGCCTGCAGGTACAGAGACAATAATGAACTGGAAGAACAATTCTGTCTTCTGACCTAAGTCTTAAATAAGCTAATACTGTATCTGATTTTTCACCTACCACTTTATTTATTTTTTAAAAAAGTCTTATTTATCTGGAAATGAATTTATAGATATTTGAGAATAATTTATTGATTATGTATTTTATAAATCTAAAGGAGTCAAGCCTGGTCAGAAATATTTAATGGTTTGGAAATAGGGGATAAGTGAATAAATAAGTTGGATTAAATAATTATGGATAAAAGAATAAGGTCCAGTGGTGGAGGGTGCACATTGTAGATGTATTATTAAGTGTTTTAATTTGTCTTTTTTTCTGTAATAATGAGATTTGTTGTAAGTAATGTGATACGTTTGTTTTATGTTTAAAAAAAGAGTCATGTTAAGGTAAACGAGAAAACTTGGTATAATTTAATGTTCCTTGAATATTTTCTCTGGGCATTGCCCCTTTTTCGCCTGAATGACATCATCTCCCTGAATATTGTGGCTAAGGACCAACCACTACCATATAAATGAGAGGGACTGTGGTTCCTCAAGTGGTTAAGATGCTGAATACAAAGACTGGAAGGTCAGCAGTTTGATTCCCGAATACTGCATGATGGAGTGACCTCCTTTCTCTGTCCCAGCTCTTGCCAACCTAGCAGTTTGAAATTAAGAAATTGCAAGTAGATAAATAGGTACCACTTCAGTAGGAAGGTAAGCAGTGTTCTGTGCACTCTGATGTTGAGGCATGCATGTCCATGGAAATGTCTGCAGACGCAGACAGCACTGGCTCTTTGACTATAAACAGAGATGAGCACTGAACCCTAGAGTTAGATATGACTGGCTTTTGAGCAAGGGTGACTTTTTACCATATAAAAGAAATACTATATCTAGAAGCTAAACAGAAATCCTTCTGCCAGCTTTACAGGATTGTCAAGTCTGCTCAGGTCAACAAAAGTTTAAAGGGTTTTTAAGGTGCTTAACTTTTTAAAAATTGTTCAAGCTTGACGGTCTCAAGGGCTAGAAGTCTTTTGCCATTTGAAGAAAGGATGTTTCAGATTTAAAGGGTTTCAACAATGTTTCTGTGTGTCTCCCCTTTACTCCAGATTGGTATCACTCAGAGGGAGTCTTAGATGATCCAGAATATATCCATTTTCAGTGAATGAGACAGAGCAAGCTCAATTTGCTGCTTCTGGCTCTGAGGTTGATGGCAAAGACGGCATCCTTCACTGCTGCTGCTGACCTCACCATCCTCTGTCTTAGACCCAAAATATTTGGACCACCCAGTCTGACCAACCTGTGGCCGAACCCTTGTCTTGCCTGACTATGGCTTTCTCTCTTTCTCTGGGCTTCCGTCACAAAATTGCAGTGCCAACCCACAATGGAGAGCTGTAATCTTTTTTTAGAACCAAGACCTTGTTTAGAAATAACCTTTTGGTCATAGCAGCCATGCTTTCAAAAGCTGGGGAATGCTGTCTTACATGATGTCTGACTTCTCTTAACAATATTTTTTAACACATAATTGATTGATGTACAAATTCCATAACTATCCTCCAGGTTCATCCAAAGGTCTCTAAGCAATGGCTTGTACAAACAGGATGCAGAATCAGGCTGGTTTTGCTCCAGTAATAATAATAATAATTTTGTGTCAGACATTAGTCTGGATTGAAAGGATTTTTGCTGGAGAAGCTCCACCCAGGTGATGCCCGAATGAGGCTCCTTTCATGTCCCCAAGAGCTAGGACAGAGATGGGTGCTCAAACCGTCATGCAGTACCCTGTTTTCAAACTGCCAACTTGCCAGCCTTCCAGCTAACAAGGTGAGCTTCTTAACCACTGAGCCACTGCTGCCTCTCTGCTTCCAGTGTAATGCTATAAGCTTTGTCTGGAACAAAGTCTGGTCAGATTGGGCGGTCTGAATATTTTGGGTCCTGGTGATGTAACGTCAGCAGCTGTGGCTGCTACTTGTATCCGAGTATACATCCCCCCCCCCCCCAATCATAATGACAAACGGGGAAAATGCCATTGGCATGAACTTGTGAAAGGTGGATCCCAGCTTGCCATGAAGTGACCCACACAGTGTGATCATGGAGCCATCTCCTGTGGCACATATGAAATGAGACATGCAGGATTTAACACCGGGACTGCAATGGGCAGCTGCAGTCTTTAGGATGTTAACAAGGTGTGCCTTCACAACCAGTCCATCTGGCATGTCTCTTCCACCTCCATGACCATTGGGAATCAGAATAGTGAAGTGGTTCTTCCATTGCTCATTTTGCCATTGGGCCCAATATGATGGTTTTCAGTGGCATTTTTTCCACTGAGGGGCCATCACTCCACCTAAAGGGGCTCATCTGCCCATAGTCATTGGCCCCTTTAAGAAGTCAGGTTATTTACTGCCACCCAACATTTGGCATTGAGTCACTGGCTATACAATCTGCCCCACTACCGTAGCGGGATGTCCAGCCAGACAACTAATGATGTAACAAGAGGAGTAGAAAATGTTCTTTTTTGGTGCTTGACTCCCAGAATCCACAGTCAGCGTGGCTCCCTGCCTGGGGAGGAGTTACAGTCCAAAAATCCATGACCACTCCCGGCACTTTGTGAATGTATGCATCTGCAATGCAGTAAGCCAGGAGTCACAAGATCAAAGGACTGGGTTTGTTTTGGTTAACAGAGATAATACCAACATCCCACTCTGCTTTGCCTTCCCTGCTTTAGATGGAATGGGGGAATTGGATTTTCCTAGCAACAACATCCTCCTGTGAAGAAGCCCTGCTATGATATATGGTGTTCTGGGCTAGCATGCTCTCACCTTAAGCCGCACTATCTTTACCAAAGACCTGCATTTACTTGAGATGCAGAACCTCTGGCTAATTGAGATGGATGAATGCCACTTCCATGCAGTTGTGGTCCCTTTTCAGAAGCTTGACCGTATAAATGAATACTCGCACTCGAGCATGTATTATCACTTATCTTGGACCACTTATTGACTCCTGCCAATGCCTCCCATGTCCCTGGGATGCATCAGAAGAAGAGAAAAATAATTGATCTGGTACTAACATGAAATGATACTGAGGAGGTTGAGACAGATTTTGTCTAAGATGCTATCTACTGTGTTATGTTCAGTCTCTTCAAGACTGAGAAGAGTAGAAGTTTGTGCACTAAGCTCTGTGGGCTGTGGTGACTCAGTGGTTAAGAAGCTTGCCTTACTAGCTGGAAGGCCAGCAAGTCGGCAGTTCAAGACCCAGGTATGCATGATGGTTTGAGTACCCGTCTCTGTCCTAGCTCTTAGAAACATGAAAGGAGCATCATTTGGGCATCCCCTGAGTGGAGTTTCTCCAGCAAAAATCCTTTCAACCCAGAATAATTTTTGACACTGAATTGTCAAATTCAGTAGAAATTGAAAGATTCCCAATGTTTTTGTAAAGTGGAGGCTTAATTTCAGTATTAGAGTATTCTTCTTATGTATTTACTATCGTCCAGTGCTGGGCATGGGCCGGTTTGCCCCAATTCGGTAGAACCGGTAGTAACAATCCCAGGTGGTCTCCTGGGGGGTAGTAACCTTCCTGGGAGACCATCCAGGGTGGTTACCCCTTTTTTTGAGGCGACTGCTTCGGTCACCTCTCTGGCTGCCCAACACTGCAACCCAAAATGGCTGCTGGTGAGTGCGCATGTGTTAAAATACCAATTGATGCATGCACACCTCCAGTACTCAGGGTACATGCATCAATTGATATTTTAACCCATGCGCACTCACCAGCAGCCATTTTAGGCTGCAGTGTCGGGCAGCTGGAGAGGCCCTCAGCAGCCTCCTCAGAGGTGCGGCAGCAGCAGCGGCAGAGGCGGCTGAGGCTGTAGCCCTTGCTCGAGTCGCCGTGTGTTGCCACCGCATGCTGCCATTGTGCCAGGCTGTGATGCACTGCCATGCCAAGCTGTGCCAGGTCGTGCCATGCTGCTGTGCCACCTCAGCACACCAGGCTGGGGCACCGGACCAGGCTGGGACAGGCCAAGCCGCCAGGCCAAGCCGTGCTGACGTGCCCTCCACCCTGCACTGACAAGCTGGGAGGAGGAGGAGAAAATGCTCTGCTGTCTGCTCCCCAGGGTAAGTGACTGTGTTTGGGTTTGGAGTGGGGGATGGAATGTGTATTTAATGTGCATTTTTATGTGTTTTAATGTGTATTTTTATGTGTATTTAACGTGTATTTTATGCATTTTTGTGTATTTAATGTGTATTTTTATGTGTATTTAACGTGTATTTTATGTATTTTTAATATGTATTTAATGTGTATTTTTTGTGTATTTAATGTGTAATTTTTGTGTATTTAATGTGTATTTTTTTGTGTATTTAATTTGTATTTTATGTGGTTTTTATGTGTTTTTTTATTTGTATTTGTATGTGTTTTTATGTGTTTTTATAAACTTTGGCTCCACCCATGATGTTGCCTCCACCCATGATGTCATGATGTTGACTCTGCCCATGACATTGGCTCCGCCCACAGTGTGGTAGTGAAAATTTTGACTGCCCATCACTGCTAACAACAGTTGTTTTACAAAGACTGTTATCAATATCTATTCCCCATAAAGGGGGGGGGGGAAGCATACAGAATACTTCAGTAAGTACTGTATCCTGAAATGTCAAAAGGAATCCAACTGGACCAAACTGAATGGAAGAAACTTTCCTGCAGCTTGGTTTTATATCTAAGGTATGCCTATAGATATAAAATGCATGCAGTTTCAAAACAAGAAGGCACTGACAAGATAGCTGAGAAAGCTTGGATATTCTGCCAAAAAATGTTTTACAATCTTGTTCTCTTGATATGTGGTATATTCTTATCTGGTCTTCATGACCTCCAGTCAGTTGGAGTGAAATCTCAGAAGTTTAATTTATCCAAGCATCCAGCTACTGAATTTTTCCACATACAGTATATAAGGGGATCTGTGTGGGTTAGCTACCTACAACTGGGTTTTCCTGAGAAGCAGTCGGGATGACTGACTTCCTACTTCTTTGTTGACACTCACAGTCTTGATTTCCTATCCTGTTGGCAGTTCAAATGGAGTGAAGGTCAGGAAGAGCCTTGTTCTAACTGGAATACAGCAAATGAATCAATAATGAGTTTAAGGCAACAAATAATCCAGTCTTGCTGTATGGGTTACAGGGTTGGTCCTACCATTAAGTAGAGCAGCGTTTTCTAATCTTTGGTCCTTGAACTTCAGTTCCCAGAAGCCTAAGTCAATTCCCCAAAATCACTGATCAGCCAATGTACAGACTTAGGCTTCTGGGAATAAAGTCCCCCTGTGGGACATGGGTCCCACGTTGGAAACCTCTGAGGTAGAGGGAGGTGACTGTTTCAGGCAGTAGAAGCTGGGAGACTATCAGTCCAGTCAACTTTGTCCATGGAATGGAATGGGAGGGGACAACGTTTTATTCTTTGCCTCAGGCAGCAGAATATCTTAAGCAGGCTCTGAAGGAATGATAGTCTTATCACTCACTGAAGATAGCCAGTTGCAGTCTTCTAATCCAGTCTACCTCACAGGGCCCTTTTGAGCACAAAGCTTGCAAATCATGGACAACACTTTGGGGAGCGAAGTGAGATAGGAATGTAATTTTCTTAGATCAGCTTTGTTTTTGGGAAAGGGCCAGGTCTGCTTCTTATCTGCTCATTTATCACTTGATCCCTGCAGTATTGAAGTGATCATCTGCAGTTCATATTTTGATGGACTCAATCTGCACACAAATGCTTATATTCTCAAGTGTACAGTAATAAAGCACAGAGAGATTCAGAGATTAAAAGGAATGGTACACGGACACACAAGCAAAAAGCAAGGATCAGAATATGACATCAGAATGCATCATTTTAAATTGTAGGGATTTAAAAACCTATTAAACAAGCACACATGGTAGTCTGTATGGAAGAAAAGTTACATAATATTGATATTGAACAACATATAAAGTTTACCCTAAAGCTGCTAAACAAGCAATAAATAAATGCTTACATCTACTTTTAGATGATTGGAGAGTTTAGTGAGATAAAACATTCAGAATTTAGGAGTTTGCTTTCATCCGTGTCTTATGTGTGAAAGCAACACAGCCCCAGCCAGTGATGTGTTGTTACCGGTTCGGACCAGTTCACCCAAACCGGTAGCACCCATCAGGAGGGGGTCACCAGGGGGTGGTAAACCCCCGGGTGACCAGTTCGGTCGTCTCTCCGCCCCCCCTCTGGAAGTGTATTTCCGGGCAGTCAAATTGGCTGCCCAGAACTACGCATGCGTCAAACCTCCATTTGATGCATGCACAGTTCCATTTTTTAGTGTGCATGCATCAAATAGAGGCTTGACGCATGCACACTAAAAAAAAAATAGAATTGTGCATGCATCAAATGGAGGTTTGACGCATGCGCAGTTCCGGGCAGCCATTTTATTTTATTATTTTGATTTTTGGATCTGACCACAATGTCATGACGTCATGATGTCATGATGTTGGCTCCGCCCACGACATAATGACATCACGGTGGAGTAGTAAAAAATTGACAGCCCACCACTGGCCCCAGCCCAACCTTTTCCTAGAAGGAAAGAATGGTAAACCATCTCTGCTTACATTATACAGTAATACCTCGGATAACGTTAAAATCGCATAATGTTAAGCAATCTGGGGTGGATAACTGGATCGAATAACGTTAAGGTCCTATGGGATGGATCGGATAACAACCGCTAAAGCCTGTGTGGTTACAATGTATCTCTATGGAGCTTTAACGTTATCCAATCCATTCCATAGGATTTTAACATGCATCGGATAACACTAAAAATTGGATAACACCAGCGCTTATCTTGTGGAAGACTTGTGGAACCAAATCTTAGTGTTATCCGAGGTATTACTGTACCTAGAAAACCCTAAGTCAGAAACATCTTTACAGCACATAATTACGAATTAAGGTTATCCGTAGAGATGTTGTCTTAGATACCAAGAACAATAAGCTTAAGGAAGTAGAGAAACTTCCTATTTTCCCTTCCCACTGCTGTCCCCATTTCTCCCAAAACTCTCTGAAGGATTACGTGGGCTTCTGAAAGCTATAGAACAGAATACTGGATTTTGAGGAGGAATAGCTGCAAAATAATTTTTTGCCAGATCTTAGGATGCTACATAAGATTTCAAGAAATGTCTCTGCTTCCTCAGCAATCCAGGCAAGGGGATTCAAACCTCACGGCAAGGGGCACAGAGAAAGGGAAAGCTTAGTTTTGTGTGTGTTAAAAGTGGTTGTAAATAAAGTTATGCAGAAACAAATGGGATACATCCTAACACTACCTCAGCACAGTCAATACACAAATGGGAGTGCAGGAAATCGAGGAGACATAAATAAAAGCATAAATCAAAATTTAATGTATCAACTATTCATATAATGCAAGTCTAATAATCCAAAACAAAATCTCTCTATCTCTCTCTTACTCACTCATGTGCACGCACACCAGTTATTGCTATGTCTTTTAATCTTTCATACCACTGAGGAAGACATCAGTCAAAACACACATCTGGCATGTGTTTTGTGTTTGACCATGCGACTGACTACACCATCAAATATGTCAGGATATTCTCTGCTTACAAAATGGGTGAATTCACATTATCTTTTGCTGCCCACATGGCACAAAGGCTGAAGCAAATCCATCAGTGGCTTGTCCTCCCCTCCTCTGCTGCTGGAGGGCTTCTCCCGTTTTTTGTGTCGGGATGGTTCAAAAAGTGTTTCCCCCCCCCCCCATGAAAATGCATATAAAGATGGGGGAGGTGTCTGCAGGGGTTGTTTTGGTGATTTAGGTAGTTGGACATGATGTTCAAGACTGTAGAAACACCCCCCCCATGTTATTTCCTCTGTTCTGATCCTCCTTTAAAAAAAATGTATTAAATAGACAAGATAAGTGCTAGATCAGCCTATTACCTTATTGCTAGCTCTTCATCCTTATTGCCATAATTATTAATTTAACATTTCTGCTATGCATTTGGAATGCTGCCATCTTTTCCAAAACACTGTATAATCCTGTCAAAACCAAGAAGCCACACAGAGAACCATAAAAGAGTTTGCAGAGATGTGATTGCACAAAGAAAAGATAGGCAGAGTCAGGATCACAGGAAGGAAGGATGGCCTACTACTTAGAACCTGATTATAATTTGGGTCCAGCCCAATGCTGTTCCCTAAATGTGGAGGATCATTCTAACTGGCCTATAGTTTGACCTGTGCAGGAGGACAGTAAATAATACTCTTCCTGGGGTGAGGGTGGGGAATTACCTCTTTAAAACATGCTGAAGCAACAACCAAGTGAAAAATTAAACCAAACACTTAAAAGAAGAACCAGAGAGAGCCAAGTGGATTTTAAAAGGATTATAAACATTTTACTAGAATTCAAAGTTAGTGAAGTGGAGACATCCTTAAGATACAGGTAGTTGAAAACAATTTCCCCCTCCAAAACAGTACATCTGAGAGACTGTTGTCATATATGCTAATAATAGAATAAAAGACCCAGCTTAAATAGAGTTCTTGTTTAGGGGGCAAAAGGCTGGCTGGGCAGTTCAGTGGTTAAAGTTTGAGCCAGCAATTGGGAGTTCAATTCCCCAGTGCGCCTATTGGGAGCACTGTTTGACCTTGGAAAAACTGCACAGCCCCAGAACGCCCCCGGAAAAAGAGAACGGTAAACCACTTCTGTGTATTCTCTACTTAGAAAAGGGTTGCCATAAATCAGAATTGACTTAATGGTATACAATTATTTGCTGTTGTTTAGAAATGGCCATGACATGCTACACTCCTAACATTTATAATTGTTATGTAATTCTTTAATCTTCTCAAAATCATTCCTGGGAGTATTTTGGCAGTATTCTAACTGCTTTGAAGAATTTTAGCTTTTGTTTGAATAAATAAAGTGTTGAAACTTCCACTGTGAAAGAAGAGTCTAACTGAACTATTTGGGTATTTTAACATTGAAAAGCCCTTAATTGCGAAAGAGAATTAAACAACTATTTCTAAAAACAAAATTGGCAGGAGCTGAGATTATTACACATATTATCAAAAATGTTACATTCCCAAAGACGTGAGAGCAAGTAACATTTTCTTGTCTTATGTTTCTTTAGAGAGGAAAGGGCCTTTCTCTTACAAAATCTTGTGGCCCTATTTTCTTTAAAAAAAAACAGTTAATAGTTATAGTTAGGAATCTTTAAGTTGATTCCAGCATATGGAAACACTTTGAAGGGTTTCTAAGTATAAAATACTAAGAAGTTTTTTTACCATTACCTCAGACATCCTCCTGGGAGCGTGCCAAAAGTAACACCGGCTCATTTTATATTTCTTATTGAAAAGTTCTTAAAATCTGCCCCTCAGTATTTGGTAGCAAATCAAACAGAGAGATCCCTCTTTTTTCAGATCAAAAGGAGATGATAAAAGATGACCTCCAGCTCATAGTTGTTTAAAGTACTGCACCTACCATATATACTCGAGTTTAAACCGACTTGAATATAAGCTGAGGTACCTAATTTTGACCTGGAAACCAGGAAAATAATTGACCCGAATATAAGCCGAGGATGGCAAATGCAGCAGCTGCTTAGTGAGTTTCAATAATCAAAATATGGTACATGAAAATAAGATGCAGCAGAAAGGAGTTTTCTCCATGCCGATTGAGATGCGCGGATGACAGGATGGGAGAAGTGGGTGGTGAAGGCTATTAGCTTCCACCACCTTTTCCCATCACACTCAGTGACCCAAGTATAAGTTGAGTCCACTTTTTTACCTCATTTTTAGGACTGAAAAACTAGACTTATACTCGAGTATATACAGTAACTTGTCTAAAACAGGAATAGGCACTTGAATCCCTCACAATGTTTTGGACTACATGCCTCATCATATCTGAGGAAATGGCTCCCTAGCTGCATGGATAGGCAAAAAGCACCAGGAGAGCACTGGGTAAAAAAAACCCCCAAGATGGCGTGTTTCTTTAATCTGCAAGCAGATGCCAACTGGTGGCTGACTCTTGCTTTTTTTGTTGTTGTTGTTCAGTCGCTCAGTCGATTCCGACCCTCCATGACCCCATGGACCACCACCCTCCAGGCACCTCTGTCCTCCACCATCCTCCTCAGTCCACCCAGCTCTGTTCCCACTGCATCCACAATACCATCTAACCATCTCATTTTTGGCCGCCCCTTTTTCTTTTGCCCTCCACCTTTCCCAGCATCAAGGCCTTCTCAAGGAAATCCTCTCTTCTCATTTGATGTCCAAAGTACCTTAGCTTCATCTTTACAATTTAACCCTTCAGCGGAAACTGGACACATCCTTAAGATAGTGAAAACAATTTAGCAATTTCCGATGGAAGGAGACATTTTAGGAGTTCATCACTAGATATGGATTGAAATCTGTGTCTCTTGTGTCCTCCACCTTCTCATTCACCTCACTGTATCACATCAGAGCTCTAATGGAATCATGGTAATTAGCTAATTGAAAGGGGAAGAGGAAAGGCCAACAGATGTTAAGATGATCACCTACTTGATCAAATGCCTATAGGATGCTGGTTTCTGTGACAGGCTATTCATCCCCACCCCCACCCCCCAGTAGTAGAGTGTGAGAAGGAAAGGCCCCTCTCAGACATTTCTCAGGGTCAGCCCTGCTCCTCAGTTCCTCCTCTGGAGGCAAAGTTGACTAGAATTGTAAAAGCTGTCAAGAAAGAAGGGGGGGGGGGACAAAACAAAAATGACAAAGATACAGCTTGCTGTTGGGTCAAGGATCATGCAATCAGACTCCTTGTTGTCAACAGTCCTGATCTTCAGTGCTATTGAAAACAGATGTAGTGCCGGGGGGGGGGGGAGCAACCCCCTTTGTACAGAATAAAGATGAGGGGCGTTTTTAAAATATATAACAACACTGAAGACTCAAGCAGAAGATTGGGAAGTTGTGTCTTTTACTTCATTCCCCACCCTTGCCTCCTGTTCTCTCTTTGCATAGGGTGGGCAGTGGAGGTTGCATGCTGCCCCAAATGGGCCCATTTATGAAACCCCCTTGCCCCCTCCCCACCTCAAGGCTGCTCCCTGCTCATGAAACTCAAATCTTTCGAGGGAGACTTTTTAAAAACTTTTTTTAAAAAAGCCCCCTTGTCTGCTCTGAGAGGAGTAGGGGAATTTCACCAGGTTTAGGGGCCTCCATGAGCTCTTGCAAGCTGGGGGGAAGGGGCTTTTTCAAAATTGATTGCCAGTCAACTTAGAGTTACATAAAATCAAACTCCACATCTTATACCTATCTAAACTCTTTCTTTTGAAAGAGTTGCAAAACCAAAGTTTAAAAAACAATGGGATGTTTCATTTATTTCAATGTGGGTTCATGAATGTGAAGACTGAGTATGACTAATAAGGGCTTCTAGCATCATACGGTTTACAAACATACCTGAAATATAGATTGACAAATCTGAAGTTGCATTTGTTTATCATGAATCTGTTCTAAGTTTGAATTTTTAAAGTGGTAGCCATGTTAGTCTGTGCAAGCATGTCAGAGAGTAAACAAAACAGAACATTAGGTCATCATAAGAAGTTATCACATTCTGGTTTGAGATGGGGCATTGTTGCCCCAATCCATCCAGGTGCGCAACCTGGGGGTCCTCCTGGACTCGTGGCTTCTGCTCCAGGAGCAGGTTACAGCTGTGGCCAGGAGGGCCTTCGGGCAACTGCGTGTTGTTAATCAATTGTGCCCACTCCTGGACCAGGAGGCCCTGCTCATGGTCACCCATGCCTTGGTCACCTCCCGTTTGGTATAGTGTAATGCGCTCTACATGGAGCTGCCTTTGATGACCATCCGGAGATTGCAGTTGGTCCAGAATGTGGTGGCCTGTGCAGTGGTTGGGTGTAATCATTTCACCCGCGCCTCGCCACTGCTGCGGGAGCTGCACTGACTGCCTATATGTCTCCGGGTGCAATTCAAGGTGCTGGTTGTCACCTTTAAAGCCCTTCATGGTAGCAGACCAGGACACCCTTCAGATACTATCTGTTGGAGAGGCTTGCCTCTCCAGTACAAGGAAAAGGGCCTTCTCGGTTGTAGCCCCCACACCATGGGACCTCCACCTGGTAGAACTATGCCTCCAGGCACAGTTGCTACCATCTAGGAAAGAACTGAAGACATGGTTGGCAAAATGGGTCTGGGGGGCCGGGATTGTCAACAAGCTCCCCTTTCTGGCTCATCTGAGGCTCGCCGCTCCTGTAATTAATTTTTAATGTTAAAGTTATGCAGATTTTATATTTGTTTTTAGATAGTAAATGGCACAGCGGTGGGTAACAAAAGCAATCATACCTCCTGAAAATGAGCAAACTTACAAATGAACAAATTATGTAGTGCATGATGCTGTTGTTGGTATTCTAAGGTATCAAAATGGTCTTCATTCATTAAGATCAGGGGTCTCAAACTATGGCCCATGGGCCGGATCTGGCTCATGGCATCAAATCATCTGGCTTGTGCTCTTGCTCTAGCATATGGGGGCCATGGAGGCCTCCTGCGGCTTTTCTGGGGGGCAGGGCAGGTGAATGTGGCTTTCCTGGGGGGGGCAGGCACACGTGGTTTTTCAGGGCCTGGGATGGGCGCACATTGGTTTTCCAGGGACCGCAGGCAAGAAGGACAGGCTGGACTTCTTCACCCATGCCATGCAGCTCCTCCAGGCCGGTAAGCAGGGATGCTCAGTGTGTAGGTGGGTGGGTGGGTGGATGTGGGAGTGGGCGTGGGTGTGTGGATGTGGGAGTGGGTGGGTGGCTTTTGATGGTGGGGAGTGTGTGGGGCTTGTGGTGGTGGGGTGTGTGTGTTATCATGGTGGGGTGGGAGTGTGGGAGCTCAGGGAGGAGTGTGGGGGTTCAGGGTGGGGGGAGTGAGGGGGTCAGGGTGGTTGCTGCCGTCGCCACCAGTAGCAGTGGCACCACTAGTAGTCTGGCCCCTCAACAGTCTCCAGGGCTGTGAACCATCCCCCGGCTTTAAAAAGTTGAGGACTCCTGATTTAGATGGATATGTATAGTTCACTGCCTTTGAGCCCAAAAAAGCTACATAAAATTATTGTGTTTTCTTTGTTCGCTTGTTTGCAACTCTGATCTTGTTTTCTTGCTTTTCTACCTAGCACCTAATCTGGAAAAACAAGATTGTGAGAGATCATGGCATTCCAATTAAGCATTTCAGAATTTACAGGAACAATTCAGGCATATCAGAAAACAAAACAAAATAAATAAAATAAAAAAACACTGTAGCACTTTAAAGACTAACTGCTATATTTTTATTGTTAGCTTTCGTGGATCAAGTCCACTTCATCAGACCTGATCCATGAAAGCTAACTTGATCCATGAAAGTGGACTTGATCCACAAAAGCTAACAATAAAAATATAGCAGTTAGTCTTTAAAGTGCTACAGTGTTTTTTTTTTATTTTATTTTGTTTTGTTTTCTGATATGCCTGAACCACAGACTAACACGGCTACTATTCCAAAAAAGGAACAATTCAGTTATAGATGGACATAGCACACACACACCCAAAAAAGTAATATTTACGTAACAGCAGGCTTTGATCCTGCTTTCTTTAAAGGGAGAAGGCTTTTCTGTTCTTGCTTTAGTGGCCATTATATCCACTGATGTTCTCAGATAGTGCTTTGTAAGCAATACAAGGTCCATCAACAATATTTGAAAGGCTTTGTCAATCTTTTCAGGAGAGCATGAGAAAAATAGAGACTACAGTATAATCCATTACTCTAACAAAGGTATGAAAAAATCAATTTGTACTTGCACAATTATAACATTTTGCAGCTAAACAATGAGATATAGAACACATTTGGGGAACACATCAAGGAGACAGCTGAAATAAATGAGGGCTATTTGTGTGTGGATGGTGATTTTTTTACTTCTTTCATTATGTGTTTTTACATTGATTTAGAAAGTTTGATTCAGCAATTGTTTGAATATGAAAATATATATCATTGGCGGAGAACACATTATCATCCTGATATTGTTTCATAGAATAACTGAACTGGAAGGGGCCTATGAAGCCATTGAGTCCAACCCCAGATCAATGCAGGTATCCAAATTAAAGCATATCTGAAAGATGGTTGTTCACCTCTCTCTTTAATACTTCCAGTGTTGGAACGCTCACTACCTCTCAAGGCAGTTGGTTCCACTGCCATACTGATCTAGCAGTCAGGATGTTTTTCTGATATTCAGACCTTGTACTGTATCTGGTTTCCTGTAGTTTGAGCCTGTTATCACGCATCCTTTGGGATAATTGAGAATAGGTCCTGCCCTTCCTCGTTATGACTATGGTATATTTCAAGTATTTGAAGAGTGCTATCATATCCCCTCTCAGTCTCCTTTTCTCAAGGCAAAACATGCCTAGTTCTTTCAGTTTTTCCTTATAGCAGTGGTGGTGAACCTATGGGACACACATGCCATTGCCCTGCACAGAGTTCACCCTCCCCCTCTGTCCAGCAGCCAAATGGGAGCGCTTCCTCTCTCTTCCCCAGCACAAAGTTTGCCCCACCCCTCTGCAGCATTGATGGCAGACTGTTGGGTTTGGGAACTCACTATCTAATAGGTTAACCATCACTGCTTTATAGCATTTGTTTTTCAGTTTCTTGATCATCTTTGTTGCCCTTCTCTGAACTTGTCCCAGTTCACCTCCTACAAATGCTCTCTAGCCTTCTCCTGTTTTACTTTGCCTGGAGCTCATCTGTATATGATAGAGAGGGAAAAGGCATTTAGGAGTGATTGTGCCAACAACCTGAGTCACCTCTGAATATCGTCTGAACTGTGCCTTGACAGGAGTATCAACCAGATCAGCTAGAAACCTTCCCAAGGCATCTTGGAAACCACAGGGGACAGTAGCCTGGAAGAGTGGACAATTTTAATAGGCCCAGTCTCCCTGCAGAGGGAGGGATGCCAGCGTCACAACAAATCAGGTGGTGGTTTGATCATTATAAGGGGACAGATCTCAAGTCAGTCATCTTGGGATCACCTTCTGCCCTGTCACAAATGTCAGGTCAAGCGTATGCCACATATGAGGAGCTTGCTGGTTGGTTCTCTGTATGTAACTAATTGGCCCCTGGGTGGGCAGAATCTTGCACTAGCCATGGCTTTTCAGTTGGATCTAACCAGGGTCTTCTTACATTCTATGTTTTTAAAGCCCAGCATGCCTGGAGGTTATCGGGGTTGGATAAGGCTGCTTTCGAGCTTTTGATAATGGGCCAAGATGAATGAACACTTAAGAACTGTCACCGCCATTGATGGTGCTTCAGCATACACTAGTAAACCGGATAACGTTATGACTTGGTTCCACAAGTCATGTTGTTATCTGGTTTTTAGCGTTGTCCGGGGTATACACCAAACAACGCTAAAAAACATTGGGTGCGTTGGCGCGCACGTGTCAAACGCGGCTTGGGGAGCATATGGAGATTTTCTCCGTATCCTCCCCAAACCCCGTTTGACAGGCGCGTTCCAAACATCAGGAGCGTTGGCACGCGTGTGTCAAACGCGGTTTGGGGAGCATACGGAGATTTTCTCCGTATGCTCCCCAAGCCGTGTTTGACAGACGCGCGCCTGCACGATGTTTGGAAAGGGTATGGGGGCCCATACCCTTTCCAAACATCGGGCGGGCGGGCCCTGGGGGGGTTTGGATTGGATAGATGTTCTACCCAATCCAACCCCCCCCCCCGATTGTTCCGGATAACGCTAAAAATCGCGTTATTCGATACAAGATTTTTCCAAAAATCTTGTAACGTTATGCAGTTTTAGCGCTATATGGTACAATCATTATCCGGGGTATTACTGTATTTTATATTACTGTAAACAACCGCAAGGCAATTCATGGGAAACTGGGTTGCTCTCTCCCTCTCTCTGCTTGTCCCTCCTTATCAAAGCCTCTGGAGGAAGCAGTCCTAATTAACTCCCTCTGCTGGTTGAATTAACTAGAGTCAGCAAGTGGCTGTCATCCTATCCTTGATGGCAATTGAAGCTGAAATTGTTACTTTGACAATCCTACTTCTAGGTGCTGTGTATTACAGTGTGGACTGTGATGGACTTTTTCTTCCAAAGACCCTCTGACGGAGGATGGCAGAGAGATAATACGAAGGCTGCATCCCAGATTTAGAAATGCTTTCTGGCCTAGAGAACTCGGTTAAAGAAACAAGGAAGGATTGCCAAGGCATGACATGTTCTGCCTCACTGATTTACCTCCTAAACAGATGAGGAAACGTGTGCAGGAAAGCTAGGAAAATGCATGTCTCCCTGTAGGAATACCACTAGCAGCCTTACTGGAGAGGTAATGCCCAGTTCCATGCATCTATTGATAATGGCAGCAGATAAGAGGGCCAGAAATAAGGGATGCTTGCTCTTTAGATGACTTTAATTCTAAAGAGGTTTTTGTGTGTGAGAGAGGAGAAGCTCCAATGAATTGTAACCTTCTCAAGTGGAAGGGTGTTGATTGGGTGTTAACCATTCATTGCAGATTTTACAGATCTTTTGGTTGACAGTCATGGCAGTCAATGTGGGGAAAGCTAAAAGGAGTGACACCAAGAAGAGAATTTTCTCAGAGGTGGTCTCCTTACATTGAAACAATCTCCTCGTTGAAATTTGTCCGGCATCCTCTCTCCAGGCATTTTAAGAAATTATTGAGAACTTTCCTATTTAAAGATGTCATGTCAGACATCTCAAGTTCCAAGGTAAGAGTCCAAAGGAGTTTATTCCACACCGGCTTCTGTAGAGACTCTTCTACCCCATCACTCTTTAAATGCAGGGACTTGATAATAATGTTGATACATCCAAGAGCATCTTTTGCTTTGCTAAGAGGGCAAGAGTTGCTATGGAAATTCAGAATTCTCACGTCAGAGTCACTAACTGCACAAGGTGACATTACATGTTTGTTTAGCAACCACATGAAGAGATTTACAGTGAAAAAATACCAGTGAGTAAGCCCCTCCTCATTGTTTTTTGGGAACAATGCTGATGGGGAGGGGAAGTGCTCACAGTGCCCCTCCTTGTATCAGTATAAAAGCTGAAGAGCTCTCATTTGCTCTCTGTTGGATCTTCTTGCCCTTGACTAATAGTGGCAGCTTTGTAAAAAGGAGAGAATTTTCATCATGGCCCTCTCTTGTGTGCCACTGTTCTGATGAAAACCACCTTCCTGACTGCAGTAGCAGTAGCAGTAGTAGGTGCATTTACTGTGTCACTTCAGGTTTAGCCTGTAGAAGTCTAACAGCTCCAAAGTCAAGAATATATTTCCTTTCATTACCATAGGAAGGGCTAGGTGGGAATTCTGGTGAGGCTAGAGACCAAATCTGCTGTACCAGGCCCAGAAATGAACACCAGAAGCGAAGGAAGGAAGGAAGGAAATGTTGAATCTCCTTTTGAACCTTTACTTTTGTACAACTTCCATAAAATAATGAACTTTTCAACCCAGTTTACTTTTTTTGGGAATAGGGGGCTGATTGGTACTAAATCCAGGCTTTATTTCAAATATTGGATCCTGTTTTGTGGCATTGTGGGTGTTTAGTTCTCCTACCTTTCAAGGTTGGCATGCAAGTTCAAATGTGTAACCTTGTGAATGCTTATACGCAATTCTCTCTGGAGCACTGAAGGGGTGTTGAGAAGGGTCTAGAGATGGGAAGGTTTTCCCTGACTGCAGCAAAATAGGCTGCCTTGGAAATCACCCAGACTGATGGGTAGTGTGGCTAAGCAGCTTGTGTGGACTTCTCTGTCTTGGCTGAGTTCTTGGCAACCCCACCCCACTCCCACCCCCAGTTCTTCCACCAGAAAACAAAATATCTAGGCAGGCTTTTGGTATCTAAGCTGGGCTGCTATGATTGTTTTATTTTTATTAATATGTTTTTTTCAATTGGGGTTTTAATTTGCATTATAATTGACTTATCATTTTAATATCATTAACTGTTTGTAGTATTGTTGTCTTCAGTGCCAGTTCATGACAGGCCAGAATACCTAAATACAGTATCTTCCAACGCTAATTAGGTAAATTTGTGGCAGAGGACGACATCTGTGGATACCAGTCACAATGGTAACACATTTCTTCTTGGCTCAGAGATCATGGACATCTCGATACCAGTTTCTGAGGGGTGGATCCAGCTTAGGAGCATCCCAATGGAGCATCAGGTTTGTCGCTCTGGGAAACAGGTTGCTGGACTAAGTAGGCCTTTGTATCCATCATAAGTCTCTCCTCCAATCTCTCTGTGTTGTTACAAGATTTTGGTAACTAATGGAGAACAGAAGCTTGCCTGCTATGTAATTTGATCTATTTATGCTATAAATGCAGTAGTGGGGAACAGAACTTCTGAACCTTTGCTCTGTGGCTCCAGCTCACTCAACTATCCAGCCAACTTAAAAAATAGATCCTCAGATTCCCCCCCCCCCCCGTGTTTTATGGGTTGCAAATGTGCAGGCTGTGAATTCTCAAATTAGAGGCAATTTATTAACTCTTTGTTATATATTGATTTCAGCAAACAAAAGCTTTAATGATTAAAATTTGAATGCCGTTTTCAAAATGTTTGCCATATTAGTCTGCATAGGTACACAATCAAAACAAAAGCAAGAACAAACAAGAAATAGAAAAGGGTGGTGACACCTTAAAGACTAATTGCTATATTTTAATGTGACCTTTTGTGGATCAAGTCCACTTCCTTAGATTTGAATGCAAGGGTTCTATTTTAGTCCATCTTTCTAAATAGCCGTTAGTCATCATGCTTCATACATTCCTAACTTAAGCTCAGTTGACCCAAAGCTGACACAGGACATTTTGTGTCGAGAATGACTGAGCAAAGCAAGAATTGTTATTTACATTTTATCTCCAGACAAATGTTCTTCTACTTTAATCCAAAATAAGCAAACCAACTCTGATGTTTCCTCTTTAACAGTAGGTCTATTAAATTGTTCCTTGCAGGATGCTGTTTTATGCCCCTCCATTAATTATGCAGTTCTATCTGTCTTCTCCTATTCTAATGTAGAAGGCATGGAGAGATCTGCCCAGCCTCTTCCCTCTCTCGTGAAAAAGGAAATTGGTCCATCTAACTCAGTATTCCTGGCTCTGGCTAGCAGCTTTTCTCTATTTATCCAGGCACAATTACAGTGTGTTTAGGAAGTTTTAAGGGTAGGACCGAGTTACACAGAGATAGGTATTTCTAAAGGAGTAATCATGTTTGTCTCTTGCAACAAAAATATCATGCAGTTTTGTGCCACTATATCAGCACATTTTATCTGATATGAGTTATTGTATTCTATCTGAGACAGGAGAAGCCAAGAGCAATACATACAGAGCTTGTGAGGAAATCACAACAGTGCCAAAATGCCTTTAGACTATAAAGAGGCTTTAAAGGGAACCAAAATTCCATTACAAGTCTAGAATCCTAACAGAATCAGTCAAGATTAAATGGTCAAATTGACACAGCAGGGTGCAAAGCATCCATCGTCTTCAGGTGCATTGCTGCATTAGGAAAACAGAACTGACAGTTCCAATGGTGATGGAGTTGTAAAAATTCTAGAAGGGCAACTGCGGTGCTGGAAGGTGGCACTGATGGGGTGTCTTTCCTGGACATCACCAATGCTCAGGCTAATTTTTATCAGCTCTGTACACAGGAGGAGGCAATGGCTACCCACTTCTGGATAGTTAAATCTTTAAAACGCTCCCATGAGACTTTTCCAGAGCAAAACAAGAGGCGGTGCAAGAAAATGAGGCTCCCAGGTCAGAAGGCACTCAATTAGTTAGCAAAGAATAAGTATGAATAGTGGTGTGGCCAATGAAGCAACTGGACTCAAGCCAAAAGGATGTCTACTGAGGACTGGGTGGATGTGTGGACTGAGGCAAAGGGAAGGCCCAACACTGTATGAACATGTAACTTCAATGGGGAGGATGGAAGAGTCTTTGTGAACTTGAAATAATACGAAAAGAACATTTAAACATTCTAAGAGTTGGAGCCAGGAAACTAAAGTGGACTGGAGTGGGACATTTTCAGTTGGATAAGAGGCACAAGCAATTAGAGGCGTCAGTGTAAAGTTTTAATGAATAACAGGAAACAGACTTCATGGAAAGGCTATTGACACAAATATCATGTACGGTAATAATTTTGTGTCAGAAATTATTCTGGGTTGAAAGGATTTTTGCTGGAAAAACTCTGTTCAGGGGATGCCCAAATAAGGCTCCTTTCATGTCCCCAAGATTGTTTCCCGCTGAAGTGGTCCCTATTTACCTACTTGCAATTTCTTGCTTTCAAAGTGCTAGGTTAGCAGGAGCTGGGACAGACGGGAGCTCAATGCATCATGCAGTACCCAGGTCTTGAACTGCCGACTCATTGGCTTTCCAGCTAACAAGGTGAACTTCTTAACCACTGAGCCACCACAGCCATCATGTAAGGTTTCACTCACACTTACCTTTACATTTCACAGCAAAGCCTCTGTGTGGATCATTCTAGCAGAACTGGATATGCTCAGCATCTGATTTTTTAATTTATGCATAGTGTGTTCTCTGGACAAGAAGCTACTTGTAGCATAGAATATGAGGAAACAGAATAGTTTCCTAAGAGGAAAAAGTGTCAGACAGGGTGTATGTTCTCATAGCAATCCTTTTTATTTTCCATCCCCCCCCTTTTTTACTGAGTTTGCCTGTAGTTTTGCAAATGATGGACCCTTTTGCAAAACATTACTCAAAAAACTATAGACAGTGCCTTGGAAAGATACAAAAGGTTTAATTACATTGGGAGCTGTTGAAGAAACTCTCCTTTGACATCACCTGATGCTCTCATCTCAGAGTGCTTTTTAGCACCAGTGGATTTGCTGAAATCTGTTTCTTTATGCCCTCAGAGCAGCAAAGCACAGAGAGGCATGGATCACAAGTGTACCAAGTTAAGGCATGTTGTGGTATCAAGTTAGAGCAGTCAATGGAATAGAACAGTAGACAGGGTGCAGTGAGGGATGACCGGATGTATGAGATCAGTGGCTAAGAAAGATTGGTGGCAGAATTAACCCATCTGGTCATGCTGAGAGGCTCTTCATTAGCAAGTTAGCACCATAGCTTGCAAGACGTGTATGTCGAGCATTATTCAGTATTACCGTCATCTGCTTTTCTAAGATTGTCTCCTCTGCTTCCCTACAGATAGGCTGGACTTCTTGGCTGACACACAGCCCATGATGATTGCTTCACAGCGTGTTGCAATACACTTAGTGAGTAAAAGGTAACTATTGCCTCCCCCTCCCCCCACACACACACACCTGATTTATCTAATCTGGGCTATTGAGTGATGCACTCAAGAGCTGTACAAAGAACAGTTGATCTTCCAGACTTGGATGCTTCATTTTGTCTGCTCATAAAACCATTCTGTACCAGGCACAAGTGAATTTTGTATACAGTATTTTAGACACACTTCGTGATCATGAAAAGGTTACTAAGTTGGAATTCAAAATTTCAATTTTATTTTCAGCAAAACCTAGCAGAGATGGTGAACCTTGGCACTCCAGGTGTTCTTGGACTTCAATTCCCAGAAGCCCTGATCAGCAGGAGTGCAGATTTAGGCTTCTGTAACTGAAGTCCAAGAACATTTGGAGTGCCAAGGTTACCATCACTGACCTAGCATATGCTGGCTATCCTTAAGCATGCATAGCTCTTCCAATTTCAGTTGTTTGTTTTTCATGTTGAAATTGGCAGGGCACACAAAAGCTTTATTTTTTTTTCTGCAGCAGCTAATTAGGACCATTAATACAGCTTCCTCACACTAAAGAGGGTTGCTTCACTTTACTGTGTATCAGTCAGCTTTGCCACAAAAACATAATTGTTTGATCTTTTCCCCCTGTCTTGAGTATGGTTTACTTTCCCTTATGGTTGTGTACTCACTGAGTTTCTTTTGTGAGTGTCTCTAGGTTAGATGCAAAGCAGTACTGTTATCCTTCAGGATGGTCATGGATGGAGCTTGACATTCTTAGACTACAGCTCACAGACTCCTGTCAACACTGTCAACTGCTATGACTGTGGGGTTCTGGGAGTTGTAGTTCAAACAGTATATCTTCCTGGGCTTTGGCCACAAGTCTTGACTGATATAAGCCATTTTTTTTGAGCCTGCCAGAAGACAGATCTTCATTTGAAGGTCTCATTTGTTTGAAAGGCTGGGCCTAACCAGAAAGAATGGAAAGGAGAGCCAGTAACCTTGAAATCGCCCATCAAGAGTTACCAGTGGGTAACAGACTGAAAAAGTGTAGAAATAACTTGGGTCACATACTTCCTCCCTCTTGTTGTGAGATGTACCACCACTGAATACCTAAACTGCACAAAGTTATCAGGGGCAGCACAAAATCAAAGAGAGCAGAAAAGCGTTCGCCCAAGTTGAGGAACTGAAACTCAGACACAACTAGAAGTGAGAGATAGTAATTGTTAACAAAGGGCAACAGATACACCATATTACTCTGTTTCTCATGCATTTGCTCTTTTGTTTTGGCAGCGTATTTTAATCAAGTTGGTATCTTCCTCATGTAAAACTTTTCATGCCATCTGCATGGAATAGGTAGTGACTACGTGAGCCATATAAAACAGGAGTTGCTGCAAGTAGGAACAAGTTGAGTCTATAGTAGAAACTCTCCTCCACAGAGTACTTCAGTAGTCATGGAGTTATGTAATAGAATAAAAGTCTTGATACAACGAACTTAGCAGGAAAGGCTGGGCCATACCTAGCAATTTTTTAAAAGGTCATGTGCCATGCTGGGAAGGAAAGGGCTACTTGCAATTAAATAACTTGGCATGGATGTAATAGGAGCGATTGTGTCTGGCTGGCTAATGAGAGAAGTTCCTTCATTTGTTAAGTAAAATAAAAACTTTATATTTTGACACATGTTTATCTGAATTATCTTTAACTTATTGTGGAGCAATAGAGCAAGTATGTTTTACTTCCTGCTTTTTATTAAATAAACTACGTTTATGCTGAGGTCTTAAATCACTGTTTCCTGAAGCCAGTAACAACTCACAAAGGAGCAAAAAGCCATCAAAAAAGGATATTTGGAAGCAGCCGGACAAAGGGGCTGCTGAGCTTATGGGACCATCTTGGCATTCCCACAAGTCATTGTAGGAGTGGTGTGTGCATGTCTGCAAGATTCCCAGCCATGTTTACAGTCTACTCTTCGATACATTCAAGGTACAGAACTCCAGTCATGGGCAGACTTTTGCTACACTACTGCACCCAACCATTATGCCATGGGGGCAAGCCACTTAATATTTCCAAAATTCAGAAGGTAGTTAGGTGCCAGCACAGTTATTCTTAGAAGTTTCTATTTACTTCCCATTTCCCAAATGCAACTAAAACATTTTACTGTACTGTACTTGAAAGGAAATATGAATGCTACAAGTTGCTGGCCTATAGTATAATAGTTCTCCTATCCAATTTTTTTTGGCACGGCATTGAGAGGTAGCAACACTTAAACCATGGGCTATTTCCTATACTATTTAGATCAGTTCTCAACCTTTTAAAGCTGGAGGCCGGGTCACACTCCCTCAGACAGCTTCAGGGGCGGGGCAGCCATTTTGCCCTTCCTCTACCACATGGCACTTCCAGGTGTGGTGGTGCGCCACATGAAATGGTGCTGCAGGCTGCATCTGGCCCACAGACCACAGGTTGAGAATCTCTGACTTAGACATACATGTCACCCCTATATTTGTGGGTTCAGAATCCAAGTTTTCAGTTATCTGCAGATCTAACAAATATTCAATAAAAACCTGGAATATATATGTATTTCTATGGCACAGTACCAGAACTGGCCACTAGAAGCTACTGTCTGTAATGCTCATTGTTATCAGCGGTTTCAGGTATCTGCAGGTCTTGGAACAAATCTCCCAGATACAGGGGGTGAGTTGTAGAACTATAAAAGTAACTAAAGTGATAGCTACTATTTATCAATAACATTATTCTTTATGTTTACATTATAAGACACTATAGTAGTACCTTTTCCTGGAAAAGGAGAACTACAGTAATAGCTCGGATAACACTAAAACTTGGTTCCACAAGTCTTGGTGTTATCCGATTTTTAGTGTTATCCGATGTATGTTAAAATCCTATGGGATGGATCGGATAACGTTAAAGCTCCATAGAGATACAGTGTAACCGCACAGGCTTTAGCGGTTGTTATCCGATCCATCTCATAGGACCTTAACGTTATTCGATTCAATTCTCCTCCCCAGATTGCTTAATGTTCTGGTACTGTGCCATAGAAATACATATATATTCCAGGTTTTTATTGAATATTTGGCGTTATCCGAGGTAAACATTATCTGAGGTATTACTGTAATTACAAGATTACAAGTAACTAGGTATTTCTAAGCTCTAGGCTTGTGATAGGTTATTATGGCAGTCAGCCACGTGATAAATAGAAATCTATCTCTATCAAATAGCAATAATTGCTCAATTTCACAGCTTTTGATCTAGAGAATGTTGGGGTGGGGGATAAAGGTGATCTTAAACAAATTATTTAAGAAAAATTAGATTTACTAATCTTTTCCACAAAGACTCCCACTTTTAACAAAGTACACAGAAATTAAGCTGCAGAAAAGTTCCCCTGCATGAAAGGTCTGACTGGATTTCCTAAAGCTGTTTTTTAAGATGCTTTTTGCAACCAAGTGGGTAATCCAGGGCAACAGTGTGTGGATATAATGGGCTTAAGCATGAAAGTGTGGAAAGAGGTGTTTCTTTCAGAATCAACCTGCATTTTGCTTGAGTTGGTATGAGGAGACCCCAAAGGTCAAAGAAGCCTGTCGTCTACTGCAGACAAGAGTTTGAAATTTGAGATCTCTAGCTCTCCAGTGCATTGGGGTTGGGATGATTCAGATGAAGAGGGAAGGGGGGGAAGAGTTGGTCATCAAAGAGGGATGGGAAGAAGAAAGTGGAGTAAAGGTGGTAGTTAGAGGAAAGAATTAACGTTGCGGAGGGAAAATTAGGGCAGCTCCTTTTTCTTCCATGTCTAGGCCAGATGTGAAACTGCCAACATGAAGGCACCTTTTGGTAAATTCATTCTGCAGTTCCTTTCTCCTGACCTGGTGTGAGAAGGATTAGCCAGCAACACAAGGCTGCTGTTACCAGGGTACGCCCCATTGTGGTTTTGAAAAAAACCCACAATTTTTGAGGAAGCTCTTTCTGTATACCTGGGATTGGATAAGGAAAGGAGAAAGAGGAGATAAAGAGGCAGATTACTCTGAGTAAAAAGGCCCAGAACACAAAGAGTTGATGCTGCCTCTTGAGTGGACATTTATATTTAAAGAAGACGCATGGACCAAGGAGCTACTCTGGATGACACTTCCACTGGAGGTGGGCAAGGAGGCAAATCAGGGTTAAAATACTTTGTAAACCCTCATACTGTGTGTGTGTGTGTGTGCAAGCGAGCGAGCGAGAACAAGCAAGATTTGTTGGACAATCGCCTGAGGTAAGCATTGTAGGAGTGTGCCTGGCTAAGTGCCCTCATTGCCAACAACATGCCATGTGGCATTAAAGAATTGTGAATGACTGAGGACTAGAATGAAAATGAAGTAACTGTCACCGGCTACAGTCTGTTTTTATTAAAGTTGGTTTGTTGCATTATAACGGTGTGTCTATAAGTTTTGTCTCTAGTATGTGAGGAAGGCAGGCAGACCACATGATAAAAAAAAAAGAGCAGATGTGCACTAATGGCTGTACCAGGGACAGATGTAATGAAGGCTGCTATTTCTCACTGGTTAGACAATGATTATGCCAAATTCTCAAAGATCCTTTTCCCTCTCTGGGGAGGACAAAAATAGTTAAGTGGAGGCCAACACATCTGGAGAGCATCTGGTTGGAGGAAATAACTGTGCATATTTCTCCAGAGTTTTCATTTTGTTTAGTTTGCACAGCTTTTTCAATATAGACCATGCTTTGTACAACAGAGTTGTAGCATAGTTTATTTACTAAACAGTGGCCAAAATCTTGCTGGCCAGAGTCTCTCTGCACAACAGGAAACATCGTCGTCGTCAGTGGTGGATTACTGATGATTAAAAGCTTCTTTTTGAAATTCTGGACCATGTGCAACTTTGCACTCTGAAATAGCAAAATGAAGCCCTTCATCCGCTGCCACCTGCCACTGCTAATCACAACAGTCCCACTGTGCCAGCAGAGCTGTGCAGGAGTATTTCAGCCAGAATCTTCATAGGAAACATTTTAAATACCCCAGTCTTCACAGAAATTAGAACAGCATAGAATTTTAACCAAATGTTTTAAAAACAAATCAGGTATAAACACATGTACAAAAATATTTCTTTTCAGAGTTCAAGTCGCAGGAAGGGAAACCTGCTACTGGAAGCGGATTTCAAAATTTTTCTATACTGCTTTTCAGGCAGAGGTCAATACTTTAAAGCAACGTACAGAAATACAACAGAAAATATCAGCTAAAGAATTATTGTCAGGCCAAGGATTAAAGTAAAAGATATGAGTAAAAATCTGCATATGGGGGAGAACCAGGGCCACGAAAAGCATATATATTCTTTAGCCTTCCATGGAGGGAAAAGGCCAGTGTCCCATGAAAAACAAACGTGGAACAAGTCACTAGAGAGGCTGTGGCATCTTCCTTCTCAATCATCATCTTCTGACTCCTCTTTAACCTTCTTCTTCTTCTTCTTTTTCTTCTTCTCTGTACCCTAAAAATAAGCAGTGCTGCACTCAATTTAAAACATACAGTCAGTAATTAACAACTTAAAATAAGGAAATCAAAATATTCTTGTCTCGGAGAAGATACGAAAGGCATGGGTGGCCCTATTCAACTTCTCTTTGCTAATCTCTTTTGACAGAGGAGCCCCAAGATCTGCAAGGAATCCATGACTACCATTGATACACCCCAAATGAAATGAGTCAACAGCACTCAGCAGCTACTTTCACCTTGAAGCATCTCAGCAGAACAAAGTCCTCCTTCCTCCATTTGACTCTCAATCTCAAGGGAAGGCTGGCTACTCCAGCTGTTCTGGGAGGGAATTCTAATGTAGGCAAAGATCACAACTCCCTCCACACCCCAGGTCAATCAGACATTGTGCTAGGACATGACACCTGACCCCCAAACACGACTGGGCCATGGCTTCACAACTCTGTCCCTGTGTTTGGTTCAGGAGTCACAAGAGACTGAGACCATTTCTCCCACCATCCTCACATTCAATTCATCCAAACTGTGAGGGACTCTAAGGCAGGAAGGGCTGTGAAATAAGGCTGAGGTAGCTGCAGATCAGACATAGGTAGACAAAATGTTTTGCTTCTTAAAAGGTCAATTGCACTTCGGAAGCCGGATGTTCAATGGAGGCTCACCGGAAGTTCTGAGTCACAAAAGTGCACTCAACCCCCACTTACAAATCAAACAAACCCCAGGCCCAGAGAATCTAAAATGGCAGAGAGAGATAAGGATATTCTTCTCAAGTACAGTAAAACACCGGATAACGCTAAAACTTGGTTCCACATGTCTTGGTGTTATCTGATTTTTAGTGTTATCCGATGCATGTTAAAATCCTATGGGATGGATCGGATAACGTTAAAGCTCCACAGAGATACATTGTAACCGCACAGGCTTTAGTGGTTGTTATCCGATCCATCCCATAGGACCTTAATGTTGTTTGATCCAATTCTCCTCCCCAGATTACTTAACGTTATGCGATTTTAGCGTTTTATCCGATCCAATCGTTATCCGGTGTTTTACTGTACCTTTCTTTATCTGACACAATTCTGTTGACTCTTTCCTCACAAGAGAGGACAGCCATTTATGGCAGAAAGGAGACACAAGAATGGGGCTGCCTTTAGGACCAACCAACCAGAGTCCACGCACTGAGAATTAAATCATTCTGAGCCAGGAATTTCCTCTGAGCAGCAGAACTGCTTTGAGCAAACTCAGTCCAAGCTTTCTGCATTTCACCAGCACAAAAAGAGGCACTGTTCTGCCGCTACCACTACACAACTGGGCATCAGAATATCTTGCAGTTCCACAATGATTTACCAAGATGGTTACATCCATCTTCTGCCCATCTTTGTCCTGTGGTACCTTACCTCTACTGTTGTGCACCCTGATGGCCCCGCTTCCTCTTCTTCTATTGAATCAACCTCTCCTTGAGTTTTCTGTTTCTTCTCTTTCTTCTTCTTCTTCTTCTTGACAGGTTCACTCTCTTCCTGCTCTTGGTCTAGCTCCCCCTCCTCTTCTTCGTCTGCTATGTAAAACAAACAAAACAAACGAAGTATAAATCCTGAGATTAGTAACCATCGAAAGTACCCAGGAAGAGTATTTTATGCTATGATGACTCTCAAGAGATAGAAGACAGGGGAAATGTACATAGCATGAGCAAACAAAGGCTACTACGCATGTGACTCCATCTGAACAAGCCAAGGAGGAACCTTATAAACAATAATTAGCAAACACTAGTACGGCTATACTACACCATCATACTGCATAGGCTGTCAAATTTTTCTTCTTGAAGATAATAACCTTCCTACTTCTTTAGCCCAGCTCACTTTGTAAGAAATGTGGACAAAGAACGGCCTTTTACATGCCAAGAACAATCAACTACAGACCTCTGCTAAAAAGGAAGCCAGACTTAGCCAACTCAAAATAAAAAGGTCTTACAGCACATCTGGCATGTCTTTGGCAGCTGCCCAAGAGAGAGAACTGTGAAGTTGTCTCCATTTATTAAATGGACTGTAGCTGTGGAAAGGAAGAGAGAAATGGTGCTTGCTGCGTGATCAGAAATGCTCTTTAGAAGCAGGAACCCTGGGTCTTTTCAAGACCTGGAACTCTTCCAAGACTTGATCTTACTTCACATCTTGTCACTGGAGCAATTCCAGGAGAAGCACGTCAAAGCCGCTCAATCTTAAAGAGCTCAGCCTTCCATCCTTCCGAGGCTGGTAGAATGAGAATTCAGCATGTTGGGGGTGAAATGCTAATTAACTCGTAAATTGCCCAAAGAGTGCACTAAGCACAATGAGGTGGTAAGGTAAAGTCCTCCCTTGCTCGAAAGCCAGTCATGTCTGACTCTAGAGCAAGGGTGCCCAAACTTTTCAGCCCGGGGGCCGGATAACATTTTATCAGAGGCTCCGAGGGCCGAACTATCTCTCCATGGTACATACATCCACCCAGCCTTGCCGCCGGCTCCTCCGCCGCCACCACTAACGCCTTTGCCGCCGGCTCCTCTTTCACCGGCTCCTCCTTCGCCGCCTTCGCGGTGTCCTTTAAAAATGTCCTTTTAAAAAAATATGACAGATCCTAGAAACTCACATCCAGCTTGGTCATTGTGGCATCCAAGGAGCTGTTGTTGTGTTCCAAAGCTTCAGGTAGGTGGGATTTTAATTAGCAATGAAAAGTCATTAGCCCTATAAAAGATCCGCTTCCTGACATGATGTCAGGAAGCGGATCTTTTCTAAGGCTAATGACTTTTCATTGCCAATTAAAACCCCACATACCTGGAACTTTGGATTTTAATTAGCAATGAAAAGTCATTAGCCTTATAAAAGATCCGCTTCTGACATCATGTCAGGAAGCAGATCTTTTCTAAGGCTAATGACTTTTCATTGCCAATTAAAACCCCACCTACCTGAAACTTTGGATTTTAGTTAGCAATGAAAAGTCATTAGCCTTAGAAAAGATCTGCTTCTGACATCATGTCAGGAAGCAGATCTTTCATAAGGCTAATGACTTTCATTGCCAATTAAAACCCCACATACCTGGAACTTTGGATTTTAATTAGCAATGAAAAGTCATTAGCCTTATAAAAGATCCGCTTCCTGACATCATGTCAGGAAGCGGATCTTTTTTAAGGCTAATGACTTTTCATTGCCAATTAAAACCCCACCTACCTGAAACTTTGGATTTTAATTGGCAATGAAAAGTCATTAGCCTTAGAAAAGATCCGCTTCCTGAAGCAGATCTTTTCTAAGGCTAATGACTTTTCATTGCCAATTAAAACCCCACCTACCTGAAACTTTGGATTTTAATTAGCAATGAAAAGTCATTAGCCTTAGAAAAGATCTGCTTCTGACATCATGTCAGGAAGCAGATCTTTTATAAGGCTAATGACTTTTCATTGCCAATTAAAACCCCACATACCTGGAACTCTGGATTTTAATTAGCAATGAAAAGTCATTAGCCTTATAAAAGATCCGCTTCCTGACAGGAAGCGGATCTTTTCTAAGGCTAATGACTTTTCATTGCCAATTAAAACCCCACCTACCTGAAACTTTAGATTTTAATTAGCAATGAAAAGTCATTAGCCTTAGAAAAGATCTGCTTCCTGACATGTCCTGCCTGGCTTCCTGCAGCCTCAGAGGGTGGGGGAACTTCAAAATTAGCACGCATTGGGTCTCCCAATCAATTTAAAATCAGGAATTACACAATGCACAGCCATAATACTGTAAATCAATTTTGACTTCCAACTTATACCAATACAGTAATACCCCGTATAACGTGAGTATCATATAGCGCTAAAACCGTATAACGTTACAAGACTTTCGGAAAAATCTTGTATCGAATAACACGATTTTAACGTTATCCGATACAGTCGTTCTTAGCAGCAGGGTGGGTGGAAAGCTGAACGGGGTTCTCCGTTCAGCTTCCCAGCCACCCTGCAGCTACGGAGGCAAGGGCGGGTGGCTAGGGAAGCCGACAGGGAGTCCCCGTCAGCTTTCCCAGCCACCCTGCAGCTGTAGATCGGGTCCTCTGATCTCTCTGGAGCAGGCAGGGGACACGATCCAAGCTGTTTCTGGGATTCCCCGACGTCCTGAGCCAGTGCAGCAAGCCAGAATGTCAGGGTTCGAATCCCGACATTCTGGCTTGCTGCACTGGTTGAGGACGTCGGGGATGCCCACAAACAGCTTGTATCGGGTCCCCACACCTCCCTGGACCCAGCCGGGGGGGGGGGGTCAGAAACCCCAAAATTGGTAAAAAAAACGGACTTTTTTTTTTTTACCAATTTTGGGGTTTCTGACACACACACCCCCCCCCCCCCGGCGGGTCCAGGGAGGTGGACAGACACGATCCAAGCTGTTTCTGGGCTTCCCCGACGTCCTGAGCCAGTGCAGCAAGCCAGAATGTCAGAGTTCGAATCCCAACATTCTGGCTTGCTGCTCTGGCTCAGGACGTCGGGGATGCCCACAAACAGCTTGTATCGGGTCCCCACACCTCCCTGGACCCAGCCGGGGGGGGGGGGGTCAGAAACCCCAAAATTGGTAAAAAAAACGGACTTTTTTTTTTTTTTACCAATTTTGGGTTTTCTGACCCCCCCCCGGCGGGTCCAGGGAGGTGGGCAGACACGATCCAAGCTGTTTCTGGGCTTCCCCGACGTCCTGAGCCAGTGCAGCAAGCCAGAATGTCAGAGTTCGAATCCCAACATTCTGGCTTGCTGCTCTGGCTCAGGACGTCGGGGAAGCCCAGAAACAGCTTGGATCGGGTCCCCACACCTCCCTGGACCCGGCGGGGGGGTCAGAAACCCCAAAATTGGTAAAAAAAAAACGGACTTTTTTTTACCAATTTTGGGGTCTCTGACCCCCCCGCCGGGTCCAGGGAGGTGTGAGGACCCGATCCAAGCTGTTTCCAAAGTTCTCCCACCTCCCTGGAGGCTGCAGCAAGGCAAAATGTCAGGATTCGAATCCCGACATTCTGGCTTGCTGCAGCATAAAAGAGGGTGGGGGAAGTTCAAAAGTAGCGCGCATCAGCTCTAGGGAGGTCGGGAGACACACACACACACACACACACCTCTTTCTCTCCCCCACACACACCTCTTTCTCTCCCCCCCCCACCTCTTTCTCCCTCTCCCAGAAGAAACTGCTTGTAATCCTGGACACACACACACACACATCTCTCTCTCTCTCTCTCTCTCTCTCTCACACACACACCTCTTTCTCCCTCTCCCAGAAGAAACCATTCTCCCCCCCTCAGCCCTGAATAAGCGGAAGGCTAAGACAAAATGGTGGACGCTTACTTTTAGCTCCCGGATGGCCTCAGGCTCAGTCTCTCTCTCCACTCTTAACAGCCAAATCAGCTAGGCGGAGGGATTCAGCAATTCTAAATTAGATTCGGCAGAAGTCCTAGTACTAAGCAGCAGAAGGAAGGAACTAGGCACTGATTTGTGATCCCTCCGCAAAAAAAAAAAGTCCGCAAAAAAAAATTAAAAAAATAAAATAAAATAATAAGAGTTCCTATACCATGTCGGGGGCCGGATGAAATGGCCTGGCATGCCTGCTCTAGAGGGTGCTCATCTCTGTTTACAGCCAAAGAGCCAGCTCTGTCTGCATCAATAGACATTTCCATGGTGATGTGACAGGCATGACTAGACACTGGAGTACATGGAACATTGTTACCAACTTGCAACTTCTTGCTTTCAAACTGCAAGGTCTTAACCACTAAGCCACTGCAGTTCCCTAAGGGGCAGTTTGTAAGTGTAAATACTACTGCTATAATGCTGCAATATCTAGTGAGAACACACTTTTCACAGTAAACACCCAAGAGTGTTCATCTCTGGGATCCTGTCCCATTGCCCCAATAGGCGTCAACTCTCAAGCCCAGAGTGAGATCCTGCCAGAAATGACAAGGAGCAGCAAGTCAGCCTAGATGTCACTGCCACAGTCACCTCAGAGCTGGTAGTGGTTGCGGCCAGCAAGGTCTGTCACAACACTTTCATGCCGGAAGAAAATGGTGTGTGTGTGTGTGTGTGTGTGTGACCTCAGGGAAGCCATTTCCTTGGCCTACATCTGGAGCCCTGCAAGGGTGTCAAGCGGGATAGGACTCTTCGCCCTCCCCGTGCAATGCCCTGCGATTGACTATTTTCTGAGTGCATTCCTGAGACACTTCGCACAAAGCAGAGGAAATGGATCTCCTGCCCTTTTATATTCAGGGCCAGGCCAAGTTCCACCCATCAGGAGTTCCAAGTGTCAACAAGAGTTACAATATCACGCTTCATACTTTCTTTCTTCCTTCAGCATCATTAGGGGAAAGGAGGGGGAAAGAAGCAGGAGAGAGAAGTAGTGGAAATGAGAAAGAGGGGACACCCACACTGTGCACAGAACAGTTCACAAATGAGGGGTACTCAGGTGCAAGGGGTTCTACCCCAGGAAGGAGTCTGTAATAATAAGACACGGGGAAATTTTCGACGGGAGTGAGCTCTCCAAACTTATTGAATGTCAGGGCCGAGCACCCAGCCCACCTCTGCAGGAACACAGAATGTAACCCCAGACTGAGGATTAAGCTCCCCCCAAATCTCAAATTCCTCATAGCTGCAGAAATAGATTTGAACGTTCATGTGCAATAGTTGGGAGAACAAGCAATGGTGAAACCAATGGTCAGAGGTCAGCGTGTTCCATAAGTCCCTGCCACATGACTAAGAAAGCTAGCACATTATACAATTTGGAGGGAAGGGGGGAGGAAGGGAGGAGATGCACATTAAACAAAATACATAAACTTATATGCTGACCTTCCCTTACAGAGAGCGAGTGGGTTGTTTGTGCTTTCTCTTTCATTCTGGCCATTTCTGCTTGTCCTGTGGTTGCCAATTCTTAGCCACTTCCTTCTCCATTATATTGACAGTAGCCTCTGATGGAGCTAAGAGCTTTCTCTTAACAGAGGGACACCAGTGGCCACAACTCAAGAGACAAGCAGAAGGAAATGGTAGCATGTGTTCAACAAGCTCAGGGGGAACATGACATTGTTTTCTTGAAGCTTTAAAGCAGGGGTTGCCAAGCTTTTTAAGTCGGGGGCTGGGTCACGCTCCCTCAGACAGCTGAGGGGGCTGAACTGGTGGGTCTCTGGCATTTATGGCTGCCGTAAACACGTCCGATTCTGGTGAGTGGGGTGTAGCAGGGGCAGGGGCCAGTTGATTTGGCACCACAGGCCGGATCCAGCCTGCAGGTTGCCTATCCCTGCTTTAAAGTGTAAGGTGGCACCGAACTAACCCCTGAAATTAAACCTCAACCAGAGAAACTTAATTCATAACAAGTAATACAATTTTTAAAAAAGATGTTGTGGCAAGTGATCAAGTTTGCCTAACAGACACAGCAGTGTCTCACTTAAGAGTAGACACACTTGATCAGTGGGGATCTGGTGAGTCAACTTCTCTATTAGTTCTATTGATTTCATGGGCCTCCACTAGTTGTGACTTGCTAGTGGATTTCAGTCATTGAAATGCTTGAAATGTTCAAGAATTTGAAGCTCATTGTACAGCCAACTCCCAAACACAACAAAGAGCTCCAAAAATACAGTAACTAACCTTTGACTTCTACTACTTTAATCATCAGAAATACAGTAACTAACCTTTGACTTCTACTACTTTAATCTTCTTCCGTCTCTTGGGGGCTGGTGCCTCTTCATCCTGTTCTTCCTCTGCTTCCCTTTTGTGCTTCTGTGGGACTCGAGGAAGCGTAGATTCACCAGAAGGGTCATATGTCTTCACTTCACTTGAATAGTAAGAGGGTATTTAATAAAAAAGTTAACTAGTGAATGGAAAGGGTACCATTTGCTGTAGATACAATGGCATGGGGCTAAGGAACGTGTTGATTCCACTCTCCTGTCCATATGCTTTTGAACATATTTCCCATTAGTGTTGCTATAACTCCAACAAAATGTTTGTTCTGTTTTGTAGAGAAAACAGAAGCAAAGTTGTCCTTGCCTAAGGTCCTCTTACATTACATAAGACCATTAGCTGGTTGGAAATAAGAAGTCAAAGGCTGGTATGTCTGATCAAAAGCATTATGTGATCTAAGAAACTCCTTTTTTTAGCAAGTAAAATGGCAATTATGTTCCCAGATTATCAAGGAAAACAGAAAGAACTCTACATTCACTTTTCCAGGAAGTTCTGCAAACATTATTTGCTTCACCATCAAGAACAGCTGACAGAAGATTATTAGAAAACAAAAACAAAAAAATAAAAACACTGCAGCACTTTAAAAACTAACTGCTATATTTTTACTGTGAGCTTTCATGGATCAAGTCCACTTCTTCAGACAAAGGAGTAAGACTTCCAGGCATGGTTTACAGTGGAACCCTGTATAATGGATGCTTCATATAATGAAAAATCTGTACAAGAAGCATTTTTGCACTATTGCAGATGAACCGTTTAACGAGAAAAAAAGTTTGTTATACAAATTGCTATTGGCAATACCCCATACAAAGAAAAAAATTTCCATCGTACAGTAATACCTCGGATAACGTTTATCTCGGATAACGCTAAAATCGCATAACGTTAAGTAATCTGGGGGGAAGAATTGGATCGAATAACGTTAAGGTCCTATGGGATGGATCGGATAACAACCGCTAAAGCCTGTGCGGTTACAATGTATCTCTATGGAGCTTTAACGTTATCCGATCCATCCCATAGGATTTTAACATGGATCGGATAACACTAAAAATCGGATGACACCAAGACTTGTGGAACCAAGTCTTAGCGATATCCGGTGTTTTACTGTATAGGGTATCGCCAATAGTGATTCGTATAACAAATATTTTCTGTTCATTACATGGTGCATCACCCATAGGCATCCGTATAATGGAAAAACTGTATAGCGAAGAGCTCTGTAGAACCGAGGGTTTTTTAATTATACGGGGTTCTACTGTGTACACCAGGGGTCAAGATGTCATAAGGCAAATGATGCCAAAGCAATGAGGTAAAGAGTAATCAAGCAGAATGACAGACAAGCATGCATACCCATACATCTTCCTACAGCTAGCAGTAACAAATGATTATTCAAATTAATTTTAAATAACAGAAGTGTGCAATTAAGCCTTCAATCTACTCCTCTGCCCCAACACATTCATAGTAATGCACTGTTACTTTTACCCTACCTCAATACTGTTTGTCCTTCAGAAAGATGCTGCCTCTGACAAGATAAGCCACAATTCCACACAGCACACAACAATCAGAGTTAGTGGACTGTTTTACATAGGCAGACCCTTCTATGTATGAAGAGATGCTTTGCCACTATTTACTGGAATATTGCCATGCAGCTTCTTCTTCTGTGTCTAGGCCAGACGTGAAACTGCCAAAATGAAGGCACCTTTTGGTGAGTTCATTCTGCAGTTCTCTTGGCCTGACCTAGTATGAGAAAGATTAGCCATCAACACAAGGTTGGTGTTACCAAGGTACACCCGATTGTGCTCCAAAAAGACTACAATCTTTGAGGAAGCTCTTTCTGTGTACCCCATCGTGCAGCTAGGGAGATGTTTAGCTAACAGGTCAACTGTAATTCCAAGAGTCTTGCTGCAATGACAGAAGTGAACTACCAGTTATATCTGAGCACAGCCCAGTTCACGCTTATATTTTTCACAAGATTTCAGCATGGCAGCTCCTGTAAAGAGGAAATGGCAAGAACGGGTTCAGGAAAGAAGTACACAGCTCTTTGACTGGGGTAGATATGTATAGATCCATGGGCTACAATTTGATTATCTATCCTCATGAACACAGTACCCAAGAGTTCAATTAGCAATCCCTATTCATCTAAAATGCCAATAAGTTTTTTTTATATATTTTTATACATAGAGAAACTGGTGGGACAGAAAATCAAGACCAACTTCCAGAGGACAACACTGGCTAGGGCAGTGATGGCAAAACTTGACACTCGAGGTATTCTTGGCCTTCAATTCCCAGAAGCCCACGTCTTTGTGAACCCCTCATGAATAGGCGTACGTGTAGTAAACCCATTTGCGTGGGTTCCCAAAGACTTGGGCTTCTTGGAATTGAAGTCTAAGAACACCTGGAGTGCCAAGGTTCCCCACCTCAGGGCTAGGGCGATGCCTGGGGGCTCCTCTGAAACTCTTGGCTGGCTACTGTCAGGGAAAGGCTGGATCCAAAGGCTCTCTGGTCTTGTCCAGTTGGGCTCACCTACCTATTTTAACCTAAGATACTAAGTGCCTAACAACAGTCTCCTAACTTTACTCCAGCAAAGGAAGCTGTGAAGTCTACGTACTGGTGATCTACTCTGCAAAAGGCCAGTACAGCTGCTAATATTAAGCGTCCCATTCATCAATCAGGTTACATGTATCATAATAAGCAATCATATGGTGCAAAATAAAAAGTCTACAGTGATGTCCATTCTGATCAAGACTGAATGAAAAATCCCTGAAGCCCCTAGCTCAGAAAATGTTACCACCTCTTATTCATTCAGCCAGCTCCACATATGCACTTAAAGCAAGCAGGTTAGGTGGCAATGAGATCACTGGACCCACAACCACTGGGCTCAAGGACAGGAATTTCTCCACATTCAGCGAACCTAGGCTTAGACATCTAACAGAATTAAAACAAAAACAAACACACAGAGAGGTAAAAGGAACACACAGCTGCTACCCACCTCTTGTGCATGTATTTGTCTGCTCTGGCAATGGCTTTCCCTGTGCCACTGATTCGTCTTATCTGAAAGGAAAAAGGCACAACTATGAAACTGAAGGGATTTGGAAGAAAAAATCAGCACCATTTAAGCATCTGGACACTGAACAAACCAGAATTTAACCTGGCAACATAGGCTGCTTCGCACACACATTCTGCTAAGCCGTCCCATATGGAGCAAGGGCTGCCAGTTCCCTACTTGACATTTCAAAAGACCAGTAGGCCTCTTCCTTTCCAGGTGCAAAGCCACAATTCCCATAGGATACTAATGAATGCTACACTCCTCAGCCCTTTCCCCTTGTATTCTGTCTCTAGCAATGTATAATACCCAAAGCCTGCCAGGTGCCTCACAGCATACCTATGCGGAATACCACTCTGTGCGTTTGCAGCTACTGGTAAGAGAGCAAGGGCCAGCCACAACATCAACTCCTAACATAAATGTAATTTTGTTTAAATTTAAACAAGCCCAATAGGGTGCTGACTTGTAGACAACCCCACTGCACATGGGCCACTAGAAGTGGACTTGATCCATGAAAGCTAACAATAAAAATATAGCAGTTAGTCTTTAAAGTGCTACAGTGTTTTTTATTTTATTTTGTTTTCTGATATGCCTGAACCACAGACTAACATAGCTACTATTCCAAAAAACACTACAGTCGAGGTTATACATAAGCCCTACATCCCTATGTTCTAGTAGAGTTGTAGGGTTTATTGAATTCATGGCTCCAGAGCCTTCCCATCACAATGACTGCCATCTACCTTGGGCTTGACCAGCAATAAAGGCCAGAACATCCTTGAGACTGAAGAAAGCGGAGTTGGGCCTGAGGCACAAGTTAAGATGGTGTTCCCCTGTTCCACACACAAAAGCTGGTTATAGTCTCAGCTGAGCCTTCAAAATCTTTCTCCACTGAGGAGAGTAAAGCAGCTTGGCCAGTACAGAACAAACTGGACAGCACCCACTACTCTATTTTGCAGTGCCGTATTGCTATTCCACAACATTGTCCACTGTGACCTGGGGTAGGTGTCTAAAAACCGCACCAGCACTGAACACTTTCCTTTTATTTACAAAAACAGAGTAGGGAGGGAACAATACACTTTATAACTATTACAGTGAACTGAAAAGCTCATCATAATCATCATTAGATACTGAACATTTCTCATTTATGTTACCTTAGATTACTACTTATACATGGTGTGATGTCTATCATTCAACTCCTAATTCATGTGAAAACAAAGAAGAATCTTGTGGCACTTCAAACTCTGACAATTTGGGATTAGCTTCTGAGGATTGTAGTCCACTTGACCAGATGTGGATGCAGGTTATCCTGCTATCTATTCTGATTTTTCAAGGGTGGAGTTTGGCATAAGTACCGTTTAGTGCAGGGGCGCCCAAACTTTTTAGGCCACAGGCCAGTCACGTGGTTGAACATGCATAGGCACAGAACGCTGCCATAAATGACCCACAGCCATCATAAACGTATTATTACCTTCACTTCCGGGAGTGGCATGGGTCGGATGAATTGGTGTTGGGGGCTAGATCCAGTCCACGGGCAGTAGGCTAGGAACCCCTGGTTTAGTGTTGATGCCAAAAGGCAGGCAGAATAAACCTGTCAATTAAACCCTCACTGCCAGTTTTAAAATGCTCACCCCTTTCTCTTCCAATTGCCTCAGCCTATTTTCCACCTTCAACCTGTTCTCAGCTCCCATCTCAGCACTGGTGTTCTCTCCAAGGGCATCATAGCGAATAGTCAAGGCTGTCTTAGCAGCTAGCATTCGTGAAATCTGGAAAAGAAAAGAAAATGTTAAAAGCCCCCATAGCAAGGACAACATGGCAATTCACTCTCTTCCCAGAGCTACCTCTCATGCCAGTACAGGGAAGCATGACAAGAAAATACTGTTCCTACTTCTGGAAGCAAAGAAGATGCTATACAAAGTGAACAGTGTAATTTAAAAAAAAAAAATCAAATTCAACTTAAGAGTTAAACCTTAGTATCTGAAGCAAAATACAGTGCTACCTCCGTTTACAAACGCCTCGGTCAACATAATTTTCAGTTTATGATTGAAAATTCATTGAGAATAATGCCTCGGTTTATGATTTTTTTTTGCAATATGAAGCAAGTTTCCCCATTGCAGGCAGTGGCCTCTAGTGGTTCTGGTAACGCACCCGAGGAAATACATGTACTGTGGTGCCTCCGTTTACGAATGTTTTGCAATACGAAATGTCCTGCAGAATGCATTAAATCCGTAAATCGAGGTATCATTGTATCTATTTCCACTATAACTACTAAAACAATTCTAATCACTCTAACAAATTTATTTAATTACTTTCATATTTGCTCTTTAGGCTCCAGGTCCTAATAAGAATAAAGTTTTCTATCCACACAGTTAAGAGAACTACACAGCTGAAATATATTTTAAAAATTTACATTCTCAAAACAAAAAATAAAAATAAACACTGTACCTCTCATTTACCTTTACATCAATTTAACAGACAGATAACCATCCTCCTCAAGGAAATAGTTTTGAAACCATTTTCTCCTGTTTTCATTTGATTATGAATTAGGAAGTAGAAGTTAAGCTGTCTGTGAAGTACACCCTTCTTAAATTGTTTGGAAGGTAGGCTCAGAGCAAAGGACACCAAAAAAAAACCAAAGGAGTGATAGGATCCTGAGGTGGTAAGTATACTCCCCTCATTACCCAATACAGTAATACCTCAGATAACATTAGTATCGAATAACACTAAAATCGCATAACATTAAGCAATCTGGGGGGAAGAATTGCATCGGATAACATTAAGATCCTATGGGATGCATCAGATAACAACCGCTAAAGCCTGTGTGGTTACAATGTATCTCTATGGATCCCATAGGATTTTAACATGCATCGGATAACACTAAAAATTGTATAACACCAAGACTTATGGAACCAGGTTTTAGTGTTATCTGAGGTTTTACTGTATCTGTGTAGACTGACAAACATTCACCTATATCAGTGATGGCAAACCTCAGCACTCCAGGTGTTCTTGGACTTCAATTGCCAGAAGCCTAAGTCAGCACTCCTGCTAATCAGGGCTTCTGGGAACTGAAGTCCAAGAACAGCTGGAGTGCCAGGGTTGGCCATCACTGACCTAGATGGACTACAGGGAGTGAATGTATCCCCACTACTTCAACATCCCAACTTGGTCTGTGAAAAAGCTCTCAGTCCCCCCCTGCTTAAATCATCACATCCTGGGTAAGCTTTTATTCACTCAGTCTTAAAGCCAACTTTCCCTGAAAATATATTCAAGGTTAGTACAACAATAAAGCAGCTCTTCAGTAAATAAGAAACCAATAGCATTAAAAAAAAGACATTTACAGCATAGCATGGACCCAGTCATTTAGATGACCTAAGAGAGTGACGGCGAACCTTGGCACTCCAGCTGTTCCTGGACTTCAATTCTGAGAAGCCCAAGTCTCTGTGAATCCACACAAATGGGTTTATTACGTGGAGTAAACCCATTCGTGTGGATTCAGACACTTAGGCTTCTGGGAATTGAAGTCCAGAAACAGCTGGAGTGCCAAGGTTCACTATCACGGATCTAAGATAAAGGCTAGCTTAGATGCTGAGAGCCTGGATGAAAAGGCTTTTCATTGCCAAAGGAAAGACAGGAGGCTGGGATCCATGCTCCCTCAACAGGACATTCCTGGCCCAGAGAACAGCCATTGCAAATCCCCTCTTCTGTCCTCAATCAAATGTGCCTCTAACAGCAGTTAGGGTTGTGAGAAGGGCTGCCTAAAAGATCTTCAAAACCTTGCAGGTTTCAGTGGGAGAAACTGTATCTGTATTTCAAACACAGGGATCAGAGATCTGGTTCTATTAGCTTTCTAATATTAGTGATGAATTAGTACACTGACAGATCTCCACATGTGGGATCTTCATGTGCTGCATGAAGAACCAATTACTGGTGATGAATCATGTAAGCTTTAAAGCAGCACATGTTTGGGGAAGGGCATCAGTCCAGATACTCTGAGAAACAATAGATTGGCCATGACTCAATCAAGACTTACTGAAAATTAAGCTAAATGTTAGCATCTTGAAGCCTTATTGTGTGCAAGTTCCTCAGTCTAGTACAGTGATGGTGAACCTTTTAGAGATTGAGTGCCCAAACTGCAACCCAAAGCCCACTCAGTGCTGAGGGGAGGATGAAGCACTCCCATTGGGTTGCTGGGCAGAGGGGCGGGGTGAACTCTGTGCTGGGGCTACAGTGCACATGTCCACAAAAAGGGCTCTGAGTGCCACCTCTGGCATTAATCCCATAGGTTTGCCACCACTGGTCTAGTGTATAAGACTGCAAGTTAGTCTTCTTAGTCTATTAACTACTAGTCTTAGTGTGTTTTGTTACAAGAACTCTCAAGTCATCACTGCTTAGGGTAAACCTAACACATTTTATAAGCGCTCACCTTTCCTTTGTTTTTAGCTGTTGTTTGGCCCACCAGAGAAGCATGATAAATCAGACCAAATTTGGGTGTGTCACGTTTAGTCTTTAATGCTCTAAAAAGTGCCTTTTCAGCGCCCAGAATCTGAACAGTGGATGCTGGATGCTTAGCCAAGTTCAACAGGGAGCCTGTAGGAAGAGAGAACAACAAACATGGTGACTTGGATTTGTTTCAGGAGACCAAGGCACAAGATAACAATGTCACAGACAAGTCGATGTCCCAAATTGGCAACAACAAAACTAAAGCCAGCTTTCTGTTTCCTTGCATGATTTGAACATAAGCTTAGCAAGAACATTTGAGAAGGAGTGGCAGCAGGCTCTAGAAAGTGTCTCAGAAGAGGTAGTGACTAGCATTGCCTTCATCTTCCCAAGCAGAAATCAGGCAAACTTTAGAAGAAAATCATCAGTGACTACTTCTAGGTCCTGCCGACGCTGACAATCTTACACATAATCATTTCACATTTTGGAAATACTGGCTCAAATCCTGTTGCTTAGTCTAGCTAAGTTATACTGGAGTAGACCAACTGAACCAGATAATTCAAATGGGCCTATTCTAGTTACAACGTACCTATCATAGGAAGTTGCCACTAGAGTAAGTCCACTTGACTCAATGAAACTTAGAAATTCACTTACTAAATCCTCACTGATTCAATGGGCCTACTCAAATGCAACTTATTGTGCAAAGCTACAGGATTTTGGCCACTGAAACATTATTCCTATCCTTAAATCAACTTCTGTTGTGCTTCCCCCACCAAATAATACCTCAAAATAGTGTACCAAGAAAATGATGTAAATGGTATAACATTTTGAAGTGAACTGCTGTTAAGAAATCTTCAGACATTATCTGTTGAATACTGAGTCATGCAACTCAGCGCACAACAGATAATACCTATGGAAGTTTCTTAACTTATGGCAATTCACCCCTGAATGTTTGGCCATTTATGTAACTGCACATCAAAATTTCACTCTACACGTGGAACAGGATAGTGTTACATGGTTGAAATACAGCATCGCCCAAGCATACCTGCATGAGCAATAAGCCGTGCCCCTACTAGTTCTCCCACCATGACTGTGAGGTTAGGTGCAATGGCCATCATTCTGTTTTTTAGGTAATCATAGAGCTGTCCTCGATAGTCTGAGATTTCAATCACCTAAAAGATAAAAGAAAAGTTGATGGATATTCATTTTTTAAAGAGCCTAGAAAAGGAAAGCAGCAAAGGCAACTAAGTAAGCTAACAACCAAGCATCTCCTGGAAATCTGCCAACAAGCAAACTGACTTTCATATTTCTTTTCTGAATTCCTACATACCGTAGATAGAATTTAAACACAGACCAAAAGAAAGTACTATCCAATGGAAGGTAAACAAGTAGCAGCAGGAAGTTGTCATAAGCTTCAAGGCAGAAAACTTCTGAGAAGATAATTTTTAAATTAATGTTCAAACCAAAAGGCCTTTAAAAGACATTGATCAAAATGATTTATGCTTGCATAAGTGAAATCACACAAATGACAGAGGCAAATTGCTGTGAAGTACAAAGATGCTGCTTCATTTTCTGTGCCCAATCAATCAGGCACTAGCAACCTGATTCTAGCCATCTAAAGATAATGAGGGAGAAAAAAAATCAGATTTCAAGGAAAAGAAGTTTTACACAGAGCAGGCTCTGCCTCTCACACTCTTCACAATTTAGATGTGATAGCAAGTAAGGCCTTTGAAAAGGTCTGAAACTGCTGAGCAAGCTGGAACAGGAATTGGCTGTTCCTAAGTTAAGTCAGCTGCACATTACTTGGCCATAGAGTGGCCATTATATTTTGCAGAAATCCAGAATAGAGCAGACAGTGGCAAATGTTATTTATTTAATTTATATCCCACCTTTTACACAGTATAGGGACACAAGGCATCTTAGAAAATGATTACAGAGAGAGATGGCTAGAAATAGAATACAGCATGTTTAAACTCAAACATATTAAACCAATCCCTGAACTGAAACAATTTAAAATAATCTAAGTGTAATATGTAAAGCATTATATTCTGTTCTCAAATTAAAGCTGAACATCCAGAAACAAAGACAAGTAATGAAAAAATAGGTCAGTTTCCCTCCCTCCCCAAAACGCATATCGGTAGTTTAAGTATGCAACAATTTTTCTATTTTCAATGGTAAATATAATGTAAAGGGAAGTGACAATATGATGGAAAACAGGCTAGGGAAAGCAAAATATTAGTTATATTAAACATTTCCCCTTGTGTTTGTCGCCTCACCGAATTAACCAAAAAGATGACAAAACTCGGTCCTTTTTCATTTTTGGTATATTGAGACAGCCTTCCCCATATTTTATAAAGATACTGTATGTCATTATCTTCTGGAAAGCTTATAGATGAGGAGGTACAGTATGTACAAATTACTCCCCCCCCCCCCAATCCACACGTTTCATTTCTGCAGTTTCAGTTATCGGTCTAAAAATATTAAATTAAAAATCCTTGAAAGGCGTAATACAGTACATTATATATTGTGAATGACCATAGCTGGCCACTAGAGGGCACTGTCTACAATATGACATTTGGGGAAAAACTGATAAAGTAGTTTGTTAAGGCGGCCAATTTTCTTGACCCTAAATAGAATGACAGACACATTTGCGCACTTCCTGCTTCTATAACTGCAGTATCTGTTCACTGTTTTCTGCAGTTTCAGGTACCTGCAGAAGATCATGGATCATATACCCTATGGATACAAAGGGGCAACCTGCATATTGAAGTTTACGACATAATGGTAAAAAAATCATATGGCACCACCAATTAACAATTCATGTGGTTTTTAAAAGAACACAGAAAAATAGTAAAATTTAGTAACCAAGTAAAATGTACAAATGCAAATTATCACGCAGTCCTGAAAACTAAATTCAGGATGCATAGTTACTTTAACTAAGCAGAAAGGCCTGCCCTGTATGTCTTCAGCAAGATGTATCTAACTAAGAGTTGAAGACCAAAAGACATTGAGCCGTCTCCTCTGAATATGTGTTTACTGCTAGAGACTTCATGCCAAATCTATAAGTAAGTTATTAAAACAACCTAGTTAGTTCATTCCTTAAAGTGACGCTTTTGGTTACAAACAAAGTCCAGGCTTTGATTTAAGAAAGTTATTGCATGACCTTCCCTCTTGCATTGGTTTTTTACTTGGACTTGAAAAATGGAAATACCACCCCTATGTAACAGGAAGATTGAGTGACATCCTGGCATTAAAGGTGCATAAATTATATACTTTATCCTGATACCATCATACCAACTGCAAGCTTCTATAGCACTTAAGTGTAAGCATCCCATCCAGCCAATCTGACATCCTCAAAAAGTTGCTTATTTTAACTAAGTTATTTAAGATGGCATCAGAAGAGGTAGTGACTGTGCAGCCCTCATGGTATACACATCAGGAATGCATCATTCCAAGAATCATCATTGCCATCACAAATCTTTACCCGGAATATAAGCATCTAATCATAAGCTAAGCAGGAGACATTTAATAGCCATGTTCAAACTATCTGCTACGAATTAGCCTTTTTGCCCTTCATGTAGCACTTTCACTTCTTTATGGTTAATCAGAGGCTTCCTAGTTTAAGTGTAGCTCATATAAACATATAAGAGAGATCTCTGGCTTATTTGTTCATTAATCAACCCAAGTTAGCTCAAACTGGCTCAATCTTGACAGACTCAAGTGCCTTCAAATGTAATAGATTTAACCAAATGGAAATTTGTATTGTGTTGAAATAAATTGAAAGATGGCTGTGAGAGGTACAGGATGTAGCAATATGGACTTTCAAGCAAACTTTTGTTTCTTAAACCTAAATCCCAAATTCTACCCAATGCAACATTATCACCTGGTCACAGAGGTACTGTATATTGTTTATATCTTCTTGAGACACTTCAGTCCCCATGGAGATCTCTGCCGCTGCCTTTACTTCTTCTTCAATTTCTTCAGGCAGGACCTCAGACAGATCAGAACAGGCAAAGTTTTTTCTGTCTCCTGTAGGACAAAATTCAATGTAGGAATACAGAAATGAATTTTAAACTCACTTTCTTTCTGCATCTCCATGGATACAAGTTATAACCTCCACCATAAGAAAATCCACAGCCAGTTTCTTCCCCCATTCTGCAATTTATTATATTCATTTGATAAAGTTCCATAATAAGGCTAATTAGTGCTAACCTTAAGATAATTACTTATTAATTCTAGATGGGAAGAGATGCTGCCTGACTTCAATACCTATTAGTCCCAGCCAGGAAAGTCAACAGTCAGAAACATGAAAACTGCACTTAATCACAATTCCAATCTTTGTATCAACCACTGGAAATACTTTTGTTTGTTTCTAAAAGTTTACAAGAAATTCATGTGAGAACCAAAACTGTCCATATAATGAATACACTAGTACCTTGGATAACGTTATGACTTGGTTCCACAAGTCATAACGTTACCTGGTTTTTAACGTTGTGTGATCCATTGATCACACGTTTAAAAAAAACCCTGTTCCCTTTCCAAAGAGGAGAGGTAACAGGGGGTTGATCCAGTTTGCTTGGGGAGGGAACGACCCCGAGTGGCTGGAGGTGCCTTCCACCCCCACCCAACCCAATCCCAAAGCAGAGAGCCCGTAGTGCCAGTTTGGCTGGGGGGGGGGCAGCCATGCCCGATCTCCCCCAAACCAAACCAGCGGTCTAAGCCTCGGTAGATCTCTGCCTCAAAGCCCACAGGGCTGGTCTCTAGACCTGTGGGCTTTGGGACAGAGATCAACATCAGGGAATTTGAGGCAAACAATTGCATTGCACAACGTTATCTTAACGTTGTGTGAAACAAAGTTTGCTTCAAATTTCCCCGCTGTTATCTGATTTTAGCGTTATCCAAGGCAATAGTTATCCAAGGTATTACTGTAGATTTAATTGGTTCTGTTGCAGAACAATTCAATAGAAAACATGCACTTGTGATACAGTAATACCTCGCATAACGTTAAATTAAATTCGTTATGCGAGGCTACTCACTATGCGAGTTTTTCGCTATGCGAGTCAAGACTTGCATAGCAAAAATCCCTATGGAAAAATTTGCATAACGAGCTTTTTAAGGGGAAAAACTCGCATAGTGGATTTTTTTCGTTATGCGAGTTTTCCCCATAGAAATGCTCCCTATGCAAGTGTTCTATAAGGAAAGTCCGACTCGCATAGCGAAAATATTCGTTATGCGAATTGATCGCTTTTTGGAAAAACCTGCTCGTTATGCGAGTTTTTCGTAAAGCGAAACGCTTGCTAAGTGAGGTTTGACTGTACTTACGTAAAGAGTTAATGATACAACTAATATTTATGCCATCTGACACAGTGTCAATCTTATTACTGGTAGGAAAGCAAGGAACTTCATCATTTCTGAGACAACCAATGCACCTTGTTTTTCAAAACTGATTTATATGACTCTGCTATAACTCACCAATTGTCCGCACACATTTACAGTATGTTAAATTATCTGTGATAATTTTCCCCAGTTCTGGAAAATGCCAACCATACCATTCTCTACAGCGCATGATATAGTTATTCAGTTCTTTGTCCAAGTCATCAAGAAGGGCTGGAAGAGACAAATAAGTACAATTTTCTTTAGCCCATTAAAAAAAACATTGTTGAAAATATTATAGGAAAACAACATTTCAGAACGGTTTCCACAACTCAAAATTATGCTGTTATAAAAAACAATAAAAACGATTAAAAGATTTCAGTGAAATACCTTATAAAAATTATGAAATTACTACCTTTGTTTAGCTCAGTGTTTCCCAATTTTTTTAGTCATGACCCTCTTTTAGAATAACCAAATACTGTATTTGCCAGAGTATAAGACACATCTGAGTATGACACACCCCATTATTACCAAAATAGCCCACAACAGGCCACTATATACTGTACAAGACACACTCAATTTTTCCAATGTATTTTAAGGGAGGGGAAGTGGTTCCTATATGCCAGCAAATACGGTAATCTGCCCCCCTCCCCACACACACACACACTTGCATAAAAAGGGTAATAGGGTAAATACATTAAACTTTTAAAAAATCCTTTGCCACATGACCTGCCTCACAAAATGGGGGTGTCTCTCTAAGCTCCCCTTCCCCTGGACTTTCTTCAACAGTGCAGGTAGCATACGTACAATGACCCCCTTAACCCACAGGTTGGGAACCTCAAAATATCAGCTTGAGAAAACAGAAAGAGTTGCTATCAGTATGTCCTTTGCCCTCTCAACTTAATAAAACTGCTAGCAAACACCTATCTGCTCCCTACAAAAACCCTACTGCAGTTTCCTACCTCTTGCAAAGCCTAATATCTACCAGCCAGTCTTGCAATTTATTCAAACGTGGGCACATCCCACTGTTTCCCCCTAGGGAAGTGGAACCGTACTCAAGGACTCATAGGATTCCAGCCCTTCCTGTTTCACTAGCTACCTTCCAATCAAAACGATTACTTTTTGGTTATTCTTGATCCTGTCTTGGATAAAATCCTGAGATTCAGTATGGACTCTGATTGTCACTCAAAACCCTAGGTAAAAAGGTAAGGTCTCCCTTGCTCGAAAGCCAGTCATATGACTCTAGGAGTTGGTGCTCATCTCCATTTACAGCCAAAGAGCCTGTCGGCAGCTGCAGGCCTTTCTGTGGTCATGTGGCACTGTTGTTACCTTTCCCACCAAAGCAGTATCTATTTATCTACTTGCAATTTATTGCTTTCAAACTGCTAGGCTGGCAAGAGATTCAAAATCTTACTAGAGCACTAAAAGTAATTTAGAACAGCCCTATTTAGAGAGAATCATGTGTGCACCAAAGCACATGCAAAAGTCACACTGCGGAATTTTGTGGAATCAGGAAAACCTGATTCAAAGGACTGTGTATAAAAGTTTGCTTTGAACCAGAAGTAGGCAAGCTCAAGGGGGCTTAGGGATCAAATTTGTGCCCTCACCTCCCTCTGTGGACTGCTCAGAGCTGAGGGGAGAGGCAGCTTCTAGTGGATGACAGAACTGCTCCCTTGTCCTGCTCAACGTGTCTACCTCAGGAGGCAGGATGACATGGGCATATTAAAAATTAAAAGGCTTCTCTGCCTCCTGATACCAGCTGCTCTCCCAAACTCACTATTGCTGCAGCTCTTGCCATAGCCAACCCATGCTGACACATGACAAGAGCTACAATCAACTACCACCACATGGCGGGCCACAGGCTGCCTTGTCCAGTTTAGCAGATGGCTTCACTCTGTTAGCTATCATCATCACATGAATCAAACACAAGGAAAAAACAAAGAAACCTCCTTTTAAAAGAGAGAATGAGAAAAAACCTGAACAAATTCAGGTTTTTAAATTCCTGTTGCAGCCTCCACAATCTTTTCCGTGGTAATAAATAATTTCAGAAAGTATTCTGGGTTCAAAGGATTTTTGCTGGAGAAATTCCGCTCAGGGGACACCCAAATGAGGCTCACAAGATCTTTTCCCACCAAAGTGGTCCCTATTTATCTACTTGCAATTTCCTGCTTTCAAACTGCTAGGTAGGCAGGAGCTGGGCCAGAGATGGGCACTCAAACCGTCATGCAGTACCTGGGTCTCGAACTGACGACTTGTCCGCTTTCCAGCTAACAAGGCTAGCTGCTTAACCATGGAACTACTACAGCACCCCCTTTTTTCCCTATGGTAAAAAAGTCCTTCACTGCCCAGCTACCAAGACCTTCTGAAAACAGAGAAAGTTCCATACTCTTTTCGGCAAGCAGCTCACCTAATTAGTCTCAGCATCAGTGATATAATGTTGAAGTAAAATGATCATTTTGAGGTCAATCTGATTCCACCATTGACCAGCCTATGCCCTTAATGAGCAATACTGTATTAGGAATGTTAAGTACCTTAGCTCCATTTTGGATTATGCCTTGCGATTGCTCTACTTCAGGAATCCGCAACCTACGGCCTGCAGGCTGCCTCTGGCCCATGGCACCAAATTATCTGGCCCACGCCTTTGCTCCAGCTGTCTCCACTGCTTGGCTTGTCATGTCCCTAACAGCACTCTGTACCAAAGCGGATGTTGTAAGGCTTACAACATTGGAGCGGTATAAGAAGCAAGCCAAGCGGAGGAGACAAGGGCTAAAGCGGCTGTGGAATCAGCTGCGTTTCCAGCGGCTGTGCATGCATTTTCTTCACCCATGAGACACAGCTCCTCCAGGCTGGTAAGCAGGAGTGCGGGGGGGGGGGAGTGGGGGATTTTTGGGGTCTGTGGTAGGCTCGGAATTTTTGCCGCTGCAATGGGTGGACCACCAGTCCAGCCACTCAACAGTTTGAGGGACCATGACCCGGCCCCTGGCTTAAAAAGGTTGAGGACCCCTGCTCTACTTTAATGATAAGCATCTGTCAACCTATCACATTCACACTAAAATTAGTAGCAAAAACATTGGTAGACCTTAAACAGGAGTACATTAACTCTCGATGACCAAAGCAGCTAGCCAAAAGGGACACTTATCAAACCCATCTACCTCTCCTGACTGAAAATCAGTTGAGGGGTGGGGGTGGGGGCATTAAAAAGTCCCCAAAGTCTTAAATGTATGCTCATTAGAGGCAAGCTGGAAGGTTCTTTGTTTGTGGACCATGATATGAAGACAGGAAAAGCCAATAGCAGAAAAAGGGTATTGAACATCCAGCTGTACTTACAGATTGCCTGGACAATCATCGTATCGACTTTGTCTGGACTGAACTTCAACTTGTATCGGGAAAGGCTAAAAACAGATGCACACAAATGTAGTCAATCCAATAAACAATCAGCTGTCATGTGCACTCCCCCATCCCCCTTCAAAGCCACTACAGCTATGGCACTCCTGAAATAGGAACTGTGTCCTTCAAACTGTGCCCTTCCTGCATTGCTGAATTAGGCTGAAAATTTGGACGGGATTCATTCTGAAACATCAGGACAGAAATTCTGAACAAAAGGATAGGAAACATGAGCAGAAATCCTACATAATCTGTCTCAAAGGCAGCTTAATTATGCATTCAGAAACATACAATGGCCAGAATCTTACCTATGTAGACCCATTAAATCAACTGCTGAATGCTAAGTCAACATTTACATAAATCCCACTGACTAGTTGAGACTAGTCGAAAGATACTAACAAATGCCATTTTCTATAATACGGTAGAAAGCAACTGTTCCATACATTGTTGATGTCAATTTCAGCCTTAACTACCAATGCTGGGAGAATTAGCTACTGAGCATGTTTTTGATTAAGGATGGAACTAAGTGACCCTCCCAATGTTGCTGGACTCTCCTGAACTCCCAACTATTCCTCATTTCTACCTAAGTCAGTGAAGGCTGATGACAGCTTCTATCCAGCCACATGTCTCAAACCCAGTTTCAGGAAGACATCATAGGTTTTACAAAGTATCGTAACTCTTTAACACAGTCACTTATTGCCAATTGTGCGAAAGAAAAATCCAGGGCTAGTAAACTGACAGGATGCTGGATTAGAAAACAGGATAAAAAGGATTTCAATCTAATCATCTAACAACCAACTGAATGTGAGTGCTTCTCATTCAGTATGTTCCATCCTTTTTAAAATTAAAAGTCAGCCTGAATCACTTGTTAAAAGCTTTGGAGACACTTTAAATTTAATTTATTTTATCAATGGAGCTTTTTCAATAACAGAAAGGAAATGGTTATGCTGTGAAACTTGGATTTCAAAGCAGTCTTTGTTGCTCATATTATTCCACAAATGTTCCATTTCTAGGCACGTTTACTTGGCAAGCGATCTCCAAGAACTGCATAGATATATGACCACATACACCCAGGACAGTGCTCTAAATGGGTGCCCGTGCCTGTTTAAAGTAGGGACTGTGCAAAATGGCACCCCAAAAATCTACAGATACGTACCACACAGACTTCCCAAATCTGATGTTCCCAGCGGTGGGCATCAGCAGGTTCACACCACTTCGCCAGAACCGGTAGCAGAAATTCTGGCTGGCCCTGTCCATCCAAGTTTTGAAATATAGTAGTCCTAATTGGGATACAATGCAGGGCTTTCCCCCTGGCCACGCCCACCATACCACACCCACAGTGTGGTAGTAAAAATTTTTTGGAGCCCACTATTGGATGTTCCCCATGTGCTCTACCCTTTAATTCTTATTTTATACATCCTCCTACACAAATACCGGTAGGCACAATGCTGGAAAAAAACAATACAGACAGAACAGAAAGGTACAAAAAAGTAAAATTACCTGTGCGCCAATCCTAAACACATAGCTGCCATCTCCCGTGCTGGAAGGCCAGTAATAAGTCCTTCCATTTGTGAACGAATGCCTCTCATCAGCTCAGTAACCATTGGACTATGGAGACAACTTAAGTTCAGCTTGTCCTGCAGAAGGGAAAAATCAACAATACTCATTTGGACAAAAAAAGTGTATTATAGAATTGGAATAATAAATATTCTTTAATTTTTTTGAAGAAAAAAACACAAGACTGCAAAAGCCAAGCAGCAAGCTTAAAATATCTATTCAAGACCGCACAATGCCATATTCCAGCAGAGCATTTTAGATTGTTCCATACAAATCGGGCCTTTCAGGTATATGCACAAAAAAGGCCTGAAATTTTCTTAACAGTTCTATCAGTATTAAGAGCAAACTTCTTCCTGAATGTTTTTGTACAGTACAGAAGCATACAAAAGCTGAGGGGATAAACTTCCCTTTGTTTGTTATCAATGTAATATTACAGAGATATTACACAAAAAGTCAACATTACCAGAAGAAATAGTAAAATCCAATCAAAACCACTTGCTAAAATATGGCACCAACAATTCATTTCCCTCTTCACCTTCTTTTGTCAGCTTTTTCTTCTGTGTCTAGGCCAGATGTGGAACTGCCAAAATGAAGGCACCTTTTGGTGAGTTCATTCTGCAGTTTCCTTTGGCTGACTTAGTGTGAGAAAGATTAGCCAGCTGTAAAGCATCTATTAAGTTGTAAGTCTGCTATAGAATTTTAATCTGTACAATGCTTATTTAAATGTAGACCATTTATATGAGATGGATAACAGCTAGTAAAATAGTAGTTACGATCCCAGTCTCATTAGCAGCAAACAGCTTTACATTATTCATTAGTGACTGATAACTAACATTAAATGTGTCTGTGGGGGAAGACAATGTGTTCAGCATCTCAATTCCCATAACGCTATAAAGATGATTACTTTCCATTGATCAAAGTACAGTCATACCTTGCATAACGAATTTAATTCGTTCTGCGAGGCTGCTTGCTGTGCGAGTTTTTTGCTATGTGAGTCAGACTCGCATAACAAATTTTTCGCTATGCGAGTTGGACTTTTCCCTATGGAAAAACTCGCCTAACGAGCGTTTCTATGGGGAAAGCTCGCATGGTATGACTGTATTTTGCCATGCGAGTTTTCCCCATAGAAACGCTCGTTATGCGAGTTTTTCCACAGGGAAAAGTCCAACTCGCATAGCGAAAAATTCATTATGCGAGTCGGACCGCTTAGCAAAAAACTTGCTCGTTATGCGAGATTTTTGCTATGCAAAACACTCGTTAGGCGAGGTTTAAATGTACCTCAGAACTAACACACTCAAGAATTAAGCTTTACCTTTATTACACCTCCGAGTTTAGCATCTGCTACAGCCAACTGTTCATGAGCATCTTTTGCTACTATCTTCTTTAGGATTTTCTTTAGGTTCTTGCTAATCTTGCCTTCAACCAGAGCTGTGGAGGCTAAACAAGAGAAAACAGAGCACTGAAGAATGTTTGCATATTTTCTAAAAAAAACCCTTGGTGGTCACTAATTTTGTACAGTATGTTGTTTCCGTGGTAGTTATGACATACTGTATTCATATATAATCACAGAGATTCAGCTTCAATAGCAATACATTACTGGCAACCGAACAATGCTTGAAGAATACATCGATATTCTCCGCCCCTGCCCCCTCCTTTCGGCCGGGCGGAGAGGCCACTGCAGCTGTGGGCACCAGGGCCACTCCATCGCTGGCACCACTCCATCGCTGGCACCCCACCCACTGGACTTAAAAAGGACTCTATGGCAGCGGGTGGGAGGATCTTACTGCCCCGCCCTCTGGACTGGCTTTCAGCCAGGGTGGAGAAGCTACCACAGTATTGCATTGCTGTGTTATAGGGCTGTATATCGTTAGTATTCTTATGGGCTGTTTCTGTAGGACATGTACGGTATAATTTTTGGGCATATTGTTAATATATATTGGATATTGGTTGTGTATTATTATTATTATTATTATGTGCTGTTTTCGTATGATGTGTGTTGTATAATTTTGTGCATGTGTATACTGTATTATTGTATTTTGGATAGTTACCATGTGAGCCGCCCTGACTCGGGTTTCTGATTGGGTGGGATATAAGTGTGAAAAATTAAAAAATAAATTCTATATACAGTAGTTCTAAGTGCACAAACTTCTATAAAATCTCACCACTGTCAACAAAAGACTAACAATGCATGCAGGTTTGAACAGAGTAGCATCACTTCTTTCTATGCTGACAGAATGGGACACAGCAAGGTACATAGTCATATTGGTCACATGGGACTGCGGTGGCTTAGTGACCGAGTTAAGACGCTGAACTTGATGACTAGCAGCCGGCAGGTCAGCAGTTCGAGACCAGGGTTCTGCACGTGTAATTCCATGACAGCAAAGAAGAGCTACAAATCTCACCTTTAAAGAGTCAAACTAGACTATGTCCAAAGCTCATATATAGAGGCAAGGGGCATTGGTGGCTCAGTGGTTAAGAAGCTCGCCTTATTAGCTGGAAGGCTGGCAAGTGGGCAGTTCAAGACCCAAATACTGCATGACGGAATGAGCATCTGTCTCTGTCCCAGCTCCTGCCAACGTAGCAAACTGAAAGCAAGAAATTGCAAGTAGATAAATAGGGACCACTTTGGTGGGAAAAAGATATTGGGGACATGAAAGGAGCCTCATTCGGACATCCCCTGAGCAGTTTCTCCAGCAGCAATCCTTTCAACCCAGAATAATTTCTGATGAAAATTATTATATTATATTATTATTATATTATATTGTGCATTATATTATATTATACAGGATTACTAGGAGTCAGTCATGTGAAGAATCTCCAACCTTTTCTCCCTATTTCCATCACACTTAGCCAGGACATTCTTTGGTAATGCTGCCTATAGGTAATAAACCTTCTAATGCTTTGCAAGAGAGGATCCAGGCTGGGTGGGTGGAGGACCATAGGTGAAGATATTTTTGTCAACAGAACAAAATATGATTCCCCACAAATGCTGTCAATGTGCCACAAAAAATGTACACTATTAGGCAAGATAAATGTTTCTGTGGCACTGTAATTTCTGGGGAGTCATCTGCAAAGATGAAAACATCTAAGAGCATAAGAAGCGCTACTACAAAACAGTGCTCATTGTTGATAAGGAAGTCATTCCATAAGGTGCTCAAGCAGAGAAGATGGGGAACTTTTTGATTCTCAAATTACCTGCAAGGGCTTCTGTGGTGTCTTGAAACTTCTCGAAGTGTTTTAGTTTCACACTAAAGGAAAAACAAAATATTGAAGGTCATGAAAAACTTAGCATTGACTACAGGCTGAAAGAAAATCTACAGAATGAAAATATGGTCAGTTTATACTGCTCAGTCGTTTGTAAGTTTAAAAAATGACAAACCAAATCTGAACTCCTATAATTAGGAACAGCACTTTAAAATTGTTGAGTCAGAAGAACAATAATCTTCTACAGTGGTACTTCATTTTACAAACACTTCGTTTAACTTTTTTCTTAACAAATAAAAATCCATAGAAAACAATGCCTCATATTATGATTTTTTTTTCCAAATGTGAAAAGGTTTCCTTATAAATTACATGGCATACAGTGGCCTCTAGTGGCCACTTCTGGTAATACTGTGTGTTCTGCACTGTGTTTCATATTACAATTTTTTCGTACTATGAACCGTCCCATGGAACGCATTAAATTTGTAAAACAAGGTACCACTGTACAGTACAGTATTAGTAAACAATCAAGATTCAGCATTTGTGAAAAGTACAAGAAATCAGATGGTTACTGTGTTTAGGATTTTGGGCCTAGACTTGGAAGACCTCAATTTAACTCACTGAGCCTCAAGGTTCACTGCGTGACTCAGAGGCACATTATCTCAGCCTCTTCTACCACAGTGGGTCGCTGTGACAACCACATGAAGAAAAGGGGAACTATGTACACTGTCTTAAGTTCAGAGGAGGAAAAGGGAGATATAAATATAGCAAATGTAAATGTACAGTTGCAGAGTGTCAGGCAGTGGTTAACTAAACTGACTCTCTAAATGGGTCAATGGCTACAGGTGGATGAGCCCCTTTAGGTGGGGTGATGGTCACCCTCAGTGGAGGAAATGCCACTGGAAACCATCAACTGCTCCCAGGCCCCACCCCCACACCGGGCTTAAGAGGCTGCTGCCGTAGGACTCGTCCCCGCTGCCTTAGACTTCAGCCCGGTGGGGTGAGAGGAGACCTTCAGCCGTGACTCCTCCAGCTGTTGCCGCTGCCAGGCCCTGTCCCCACACTGGGCTTAAGAGACCGGGGTGGCAGGACTCGTCCCCGCCACCTTGGACTTTAGACTGGTGGGGCTAAAGGAGACCTCCTCCACCTATTGGTGCTCCTGGGCCCCGCCCCCACGCCGGGCTTAAGAGGCCATGGCGGCAGGACTTATCCCCGCCGCCTTAGACTTTAGCCCGGCAGGGAGAGAGAAGATTTAGATATATTGTATTGAATTCTATGTATTGTATTACTGTGTATTTGGTTGCTTAAATTGTGATGACCTGTGATCTGTGTACGATGTTATTATGATTGTGTAACTGTGTATTTTGCATTTCTATAAGCGGCCCAGAGTCAATGTCGCGAGTGGGGCGGGGTATAAGTCTAAAAATTGAATTGAATTAAATTAAATATTGGGCCCGATGGCAAAATGAGCGGAGGAGGAATTCTGATTCCCAACGGTCATGGAGGGAGAAGAGGCCATGTCAGATTGACTGGCTGTGAAGGCGCACCTTGTCCATATTCTCTAGGCTACAGCAGTCCATTGCAGTCCCAGTGTTAAATCCTGCGTGTCACGCTTCATGTATGCCATGGGTGATGGCTCCGAGATCATAGGGTGTGGGTCACTTCATGGCAAGCTGGGATCCACCTTAAACAAACTCACACCAGTGACATTTTTCCTGCTTTAGGAGGAAATGCATTCTCAGATACGAGTTGCAGTTGACAAAATGTACAGCCTATTTAGCTAACACTGCAGCCACCCAAGTGTAATTTGGAACCAATAACAGTGTTCTAATGTGTCAGGATCTGCGTAATTATGACTGACATAATAAAACACAATTAAAAACACAGAAAATATTCTACATAAACCCCAGACAATTATGCTTTAATAGTTACATACACAAACCAGGTATGATCTTACTTGGTCACTTCCTACTAAAACAAGCAGCAATTTACAGTACTAAAGATAAAGGTTTCCCTTGCTCGCAAGCCAGTCATATCTGACTCTAGGGTTCAGTGCTCATCTCTGTTTCAAAGCCAAAGAGCCAGCGCTGTCTGCTTCTGCAGATGTTTGTGGTCATGTGGCAGCTATGACTAGACAACAGAGAAAACGGAATGCTGTTACCTTCCCACTGAAGTGGTCCCTATTTATCTACTTGCAATTTCTTGCTTTCGAACGGCTAGGTTGGCAGGAGCTGTGACAAAGACAGGAGCTCATTCCATTCTGTAGAACTCGGCAACTGAACTGCTTTTAATACAATCTCTTAATCAGCAGCTTATTTCATGCAACCACTTGAAACCTTGTAAAAGGGGCCCTTTTTTGCATGTTAATTTCTGGTTTGATTGCTATCATCTGCTAAGAGATGAATGAGTCTTTTTTTGCAACTATTTCCTTTCAGCATGACTCACCCATTTTACTATACAGTAAAGCACCGGATAACGATTGGATCGGATAACGCTAAAATCGCATAACGTTAAGTAATCTGGGGAGGAGAATTGGACTGAATAACGTTAAGGTCCTATGGGATGGATCGGATAACAACCGTTAAAGCCTGTGCGGTTACAATGTATCTCTATGGAGCTTTAACATTATCCGATCCATCCCATAGGATTTTAATATGGATCGGATAACACTAAAAATCGGATAACACCAAGACTTGTGGAACCAAGTTTTAGTGTTATCCAATGTTTTACTGTATCTTAATTGCAATCATAGTTATACATTTTAATAAACAAAACACATGCCTACAACAATGTGCATTCATTCACTCATCTCTCACCCTTCCACTATGAAGTAACATTGAAGCTAATTTATGACCTTCATCAAAGAATGAAATCAATTTAAAAACATTTTACCATCTGGTCGTAAAATTAAAACCCCACTATAAAAATCAATGTAAAATGAAGTACAGTATAGCTAAACCATTACAATCACCTAGGTGTGCTGTTAAATAACACAGCAGATCAGGCTATACATCATATGCCAGATTTAAAAAATATATTTTATGAAAACTGATCTGAAAACAAGATTCTTAAGTCTAGGAGCCACACCGAAGAACTGTGGCATTCTTAAGAGTGCCTCTCCCGAAGGTCTTCATGTTCACACAGACTCATAACAACACAGGCCACCAATGCCATTTAGGGCTTTAAATACTGTACATTGAATTGGATCTGACTGGTAACTGGCAACCAGCACAGCATTTTCAGTGCATGGGTCATATGGCCATGACACTGTTCACCAGTTAGAATCCGAGCTATCACAGTTAGCATCAGCTGAAGATTTTGGACATATTGAAGTGTATCATATTCTTCCTGCTGACTCCAACCACAATTGCTGGGGTGCTGCTACTGACTCCAACCACAATTGACTCCAACCACAATTGCTGGGGTGCTGCTACTGGACACACACACACTCATATGATTATCGGTCAATTCTGCTATCTGGATTTTAGATTTTTAGATTTTCGAGTTTAATGATGTTTTATTTATGCGTATTGTGTGTTGGAGAGTTTTATGTTAGTGCCGTTTCCTGCACTGTAAACTGCCCAGAGTTGCCTTGGCAAGGGAGGCAATTAAATAAGTCTAAATAAATAAATAAATAAATAAGTGACTATGTCCTCTAAACAATAGCTTACATTTTATTGGCTTTTTCAGGAGTTTCAAACTCTTTCCATAAACTATCGACTTCCTGAAGCTTCTTCTCATCCAGAACCTGTGACAGGGAGAAAGTAAAGTAAACCTCATATACGTACACAAAATTTAGCAGCAACATCCCTATGTCCATGTATCATTAAGTGATGACCTATGATGACCGGAAATTCTACCTCAGGACCTCTATGTTAGCCCTCTTTCTTTCTTTGGATCAGGCTGTTGCATGATTTAAACATATGAATGGATATGAAATATAGGTAAAATTCAAAATGAAATGTTAAAATAACTAGGGTGTTTTGATTACACGCAGACTACTTTGATAGCATTATCTTGGGCATTTAATAGATCTTTTGTAAACACGGGTAGGACATAAAGTGCATGTAAACAAATGCAGCTTTGATTGAATTTGTCCATATTCACAGAAAACATGACCCATTATCCAAGTAGCCCAATTTTACTTGATTGCTCTTTGATCTTCCTACTTCACTCTGAAGTCTGTTAAATGACTTCCAGATGGTCCAGTCAGAAGCTTGTCCTGCTGGGAGACACTCATTCATTCATTTGCAAGGTGTGGTATTTTGCTCTCCACAGATTTCGCCTAGACTCTTCTGCTTTGATAGAATTTGAGGTGTTCAGAAACTTTCTGCTTGATTTTTGCTGTCATCTAGGGGGTTGGTGTGCATAGAGTGGATGGTGTTGATACTGTGTTACCTTATTTCATTCATTATTTGCTAGGAGCTCTTGACATACTTCCACAGGGGCAATGCCAGCCAAATAGACTTTATGTGGGATTCCATTTTCAAACAGCCAGTAATAATCTTGCACACTTAATTAAGAGTTACATCTACTTATTTAGCATGTGCTGATTTATACCATATACACTAGCATTTTCTGCTGTGGAGTTGCACAGGGACAGAGCTGATGTTCTTATTGTTTGTGCAATGGATTGTTTGTCTATCTTAGGTACAAAGTTAACAATATTCTGTCATTCAACCCTGACGTATACATCTGCATACACAAACAAACCTTTGAGTAGTATGTGTTTGTAAATAAATATCTGTAAGATCACACCCACAGAACTCATTCTCCTTTGCCATTTTCAGTGGCTTAGTGCAAAGCACACTTTTTCTATGACTGAAATAAGCTAATAGAGAGAACTGTTTATCATAATATGCCCAAAGCAAATTCCGTATGATTCCAAGATGTAAAATAGCATGGATTTTTTTTACTACAACACGAGCAAGTGGTGGGATGCAAATAAAAAAGATTTTAACTGGGTATAACTAATAACGATGCAGGAGAACTGATATAACCTAGCAATTAGAAGACAGAGGTACAAGAACTTCCCAGTTCAAATATTCTTTTGCTTTAAACTGACTGTGAAATTATAGGGAAAATCACTTGTTCACAATTTGGAACAGTGACACTGCCTTAAAATTGTACTGGATGGCAGCTTGATAACTAGATTTTCATCAACTTGGACCCCCTACACATTACTTCACTATTAATAGCTGCTGCAATATTTTAAAGTCCTATTGTCATTATGCAAAACAAACGAGGTGGGACAGAGGTATTAACTCTCCTTCAGTTTTCTTAATTGAAAACTACATACTGTATGCTGTGGCTCAAGTAGCTAAGACACTGAACTGGAAGGTGGGAGATCAGCAGTTCAATTCCCAAGTACTGCAAGACGGAATGAGCTCCCTTCTCTGTCCCACCTCCCGCCAACTTAGCAGTTCAAAAGCAAGAAATTGCAAGTAGATAGAGACCACTTTGGTGGGAAGGTAACAGCGCTCCATGCGCTCCAGTGACTAGTCATGCCTGCCACATGACCACAGAAATGTCTGCAGACAGCGTTGACGCTTCAGCTTTGAAACAGAGATGACCACTGAACCCTAGAGTCAGATACAACTGGCTTTCAAGCAAGGGAAACCTTTACTACGCATCATTCCATAGTGTGTCTAATGAAGGAACACTGGTGCTCTCTATTACCTGGCTATGAGGCAAAACTGACACTGGTGAAACAATAGCAATTGCACTTCTATACCACCATACATCACTTAGTGCACTCTCTGGTGAGTTCACAAATTAATTAGCTTTTTGCCCCCAACATGCTGGTTACTCATGTTACCAACCTCAGAAGGATGGGTCTGAGTCAACCTTGCGCCTTGGTCGGGATCGAACTCACAACCTTTTGGTTGGAGGACAGCAGTTTAACCACTGCACTACATCACTGGTAACCCTTCAGATAAAGTTCCCTCAGCCATGGGTTGTGTATGGGTGCAAAAGCTATAGGTACAGTAAAGAAGGCTGGAAGGGGGGGGGGGAGTGAGGAGCATCTGTACTATAGGGGAGGATTATTCATTTGAAATATAGTGGTAGAAAACAGGTTTGTGGATACCCTGGACTGCTCTAAAGATAGCAGTGTGCCAGTCCTGAAATGTCTCTGGAGGAAACAAGTGAGGAAGATAAGGCAGTCCTACTTTGGGCATCTCATGAGGAGAAGGCAGGGTTCTCCGGGAAAGGAAATAATGCAGGGAAAGGCAGCAGGGAAAGAGGAAGTCCAAACGTGCGATGGACTGCCTGCCTGCCTAAAACGGAACCCACGGGCTACAATTAGAAGGAGTTGACCAGAGCTGTTGAGGACAGGGGATTTCGGAGAGCTCTCATTCATAGGGTCGCCACAGGTCGGAGGCGACTTGACGGCATGCAACAACAACAGGCGGCACATAACCTCAGGACTTACACATACTACAAGTCTTAAGAAGAGGGCCTCCGGTCAATCCCCTCCCAGCAGGCCCGACCCAACCGGCGAGGCCACCAGGCAGTGAGTTCCCGCTCCCCGCCTGTCCTTCTCACCTTGAAAATGGCGTACCCGGCCGCGGTCTCGAATAAGACGAGCATCGCGGCGGACGGAGGAGGAGGAGGAGGAGGCCGGAGTCACGGGCAGCGAAGAGCCCAACCGACGAGAACGGTTGGGACGAGACGCACGCGGCCGCCGACTGACCCCCCCGGCCACGCGCCCCACGGAAACGGAAGTGGGCCTCTGCCTGCCTTAGTTCACAGGAAGTGCGTCGTCGTAGGCCCTTCTGGGAAGGTGCTGGAGGGCAACTTGCTGGTTTTAACTAGCTGAACGTTTAGTTGTCGCGGGTTGTAACGTTTAAAGTCTTCCGTGTTCGACGCAAGGGGGGGGGGGGGACAAACACAGAAAAACATCTTCTCTTTCTCCCTCTCTCTTTTTCCGAAAAGGAGCCTTAAATATTTTCTAAGAGGAAGAAAAATATCACCAGCAAGGGAGGTAGTAGGGAGAGCACACAATAATTTCAAATAATACATCATATTATACATCCTTATCTATTTATCGCCTGGTCTTCTTCCTCTCTCTCCACAGACACACACACACACTCTGACTGGATGATGGTTTACTTACTTTCCCACAGAAGTGGTCCCTAATTATCTACTTGCAATTTCTTGCTTTCAAACTGCTAGGTTGGCAGGAGTTGGGACAGAGACAGGAGCTCACTCCGTGATGCCGTACTTGGGAATTGGAACTGCTGACTTATCTTACACGCACACCACCACCACCACATATATTTTATTTATATGGATACATGGATTTGTCGTAGAAGAACGGAATTGTTTAGGGCAATGTGTAGAAAAGGCAATGCTGGAAAAAAGTAGAAGGCACATTCATGTTTTTTAAGAACTACAGTCTTCTTACGTTGACCTCTTTCAGAGTAAAGTACCATTGAATTTAGTAAACCTTTCTTTATGTAAGGAAGGAAATAATGCTTGCAAGGAAGTGAATGCTTTCTTGTAACATGCAGGTAGCTCTGTATATGTTTGAGAGTCAGTTGTACTGTAAGCTAAGATCACCTTCAGAATAAATGGAGTGGCTGGGACTACATAGATTTGTATTTTATGATGAGACACAGAATGTTAACATATAGTGCCATATTTCACCTGACTATTCCAGTGAGCACTTTCATGGGAGCTAAGTCACACTTAACCGAGACTTTAGAGACAATGTGTATAGAATTAGGACATATGTTCTAGCATGGCAGTAGTGTTTTGACGTGATGAGAACATACATGGTTCATAAAAGTTAGTAAAGGGCATGACCAGGCATGTGACCAAGATATACCCTGGCAATTAGTCCACAGTGTGTGTTCACAGCACATAAACACACTGTAATGTGATACCAACAAGAATCTGATTAGCATTAGCACTAATACTAACTACCATGTCTTTCTGGCTTTCTTTGGGTCCCTGCCAAGGCTCTCTGGTGGGTTGGCTGGTTGAGAGATGTGGTGATATGATATAACCCTCCTTCATCCCCTGGGGAGAGACTCTGTGGACTAGCACTAATTCTCCTATGAATGGTTCAGTCCATGCTATCTGAATGATAGGGACATAGTGAATGTAGTTCAAAATAAAAGTTTCTTGGTTGATTGGCTTGACTCCAAGCCTTCTTCAACATATTGTTTGTAGCTCACATCCCTCCAGACAAATTCTGAATCCAAAATAGTAATGCAAACAGTGCTAATTATGAACATTTTTTTTGCTCACCTCTCTATCTCAGCAGAATTAATCTTAATTTACAAGTGGAAGGTGGATGGATCCTCTCAAGACTTTGGCTGTAATCCAACAAAGCTGAGCATATGACACAAGGGAAGTGCACATACATACAGACAAGGCTTTCCATTCAGTTTGGTCATAATTTCCAGAGTGAAACAGATGTTTTTAATTTTATGACTTTAGCATTGGAAGCTTCAACGATGATGTAATCTTAAAGGAAAAAGTACCTCTTTCAGATGGTTTTCATGTTATTACAAAGAGCTAACATAAAACCTCTTAGGAAGGTTGAAGAAAGCAAGTTTGTTGCATCTAGTGGCTATATTCAAAATTAACATCTGGATTTAAATATTAAATTCATAATTAATACTATAAAATATGAAATAAGGAAGTCTTGGGAGCAAATGGCATATGTTACTGAGATCAGCAGTGTTCTTCCGACTAACACTGTCCAGATTACAAGTCCTATTAGGTTTGGGATGGTTCCATTTATTGTTCAAAACATCTGGAAAATGCCAGGCTGGAGAATACTACCTAAAGCATTGACCTATTAATGGCTAACCGTCATGCTCCAGGTGTTCTTGGACTTCAATTACCAAAAGCCCAAGTCAGCACTCCTGCTGATCAGGGCTTCTGGGAATTGAAGTTCAAGAACACCTGGATTGTCAAGGTCTGCATTACTGACCTAACCTCTCTTAAATGAAAGTTTGCCACTGATTAAAATGTCTCTTTTTTCATCTTCTTCTCTCCATATCAATCACCATGAGCTGTTTGTCTAGTTAGTAGTTTAAAAAGCAGAAGAAGAATTACATTCTTATTCTAATCAAAGGATACTGTTTATTTTAAGTGTAATCCTTAAGCACAGCAATAGGTGACTGAAAAGATCATTCATTCAGTCAAATGTGAAGAATTCTTAACCAGAAATAGCTGAGTGCCTCTAAGCCTGTGCAGAGTATTTTTCTGCCCTATTGAGAGCTGCATGTTCTGCCTCCCTACTCCCTTAGATTTGTGAAGCATGGAAATCCAATGTCATCTTATTAAATAAATTGCATTTGCATAGCCCTGTTTGTAAAATTTGACCAATAACTCCTTAAAATTCTCTCATCCCTGGCTCACCTCTGATGCTTCCTCTCTCATTATCTTTAAAAGTAGCTCCAGTTTTCTCTCTGGTGTAGCCTCACAGCCTGCTTGCTCCACCCAGTTTCATACTGTCACTGTCAGTTTCATACTATTGAAATGAAAGAGCTTCCCTTCCTTCTGTAATACTACTACAGTTAAACAGTGTTTCAGGAACTCCAGTCATGACTGCCATATGTCCATGAAAACGTCTGCAGACATAGAGCTGGCTCTTTGGCTATAAATGGAGATGAGCACTGAACCCTAGAGTGGCTTTAGAGCAAGGATGACTTTTACTTTTACCTTACTTAATTAAGTCACCATGTTGTATTTGACTATGTTGGGTTTAAAAACAAACCTATGTAATTAGTTAAAATAGTATATCACAAGCTCTGCCTCCCAATTAGGAAGTTTCCTATCCACTGTTGATTCTATCTGACACATTAATTCTCTCATTTTCCTTCTGCTTCATGTACTCCCTCCCTCTCTCCCTCTCTTGTACACCACCTGTGATGCAGAAGATGTTCAGCAGGAGTAGAACATAAGTGGAAATACAGGAAAATGTCTCTCATAATTGAATCCTGAGTGTTTAATTTGCTCAAGGCTTGCTTGGCATGCAGTCTTTTAAAGCTGTCTGAGTTGGGTTTTATTTCTGTTTTTATTGGGATGTAAGCCGCCCAGAGTCGGGTCCCCCCGATTGGGGCGGGGTATTAAATTTAATAAATAATAATAATAATAATAATAATAATAATAATAATAATAATAATAATAATAATAATAATAATAATAATAATAATAATAATAATAATAATAATAATAAATGTTTGGCAGTCCACTGATCTGCAGGCATATTAGAACCCTAAAGTGGAAACTAGATTAGTTTCATTAACTTCAGTTATTGTAAGGTTGTGACCCTGTACAAACTTAGCTGGGTATAAACTGCACTAAACAAAGTTTCCTTCTGAGTAAACATGCAATAAGATCGTGCTGCAAATAATCTACAGTACTGTGCAAAAGTCTTAAGCCACCATTCGATTTGTTATTTTGGCAATGGTATAATGACCATTTATAATTATTAAACAGGCTCTTCATTAGAATGCAGCCAAAATTTGTAGGATTGCAGAATTCACAGACATAAAACTATACTTTGCAGTAGCAAGGCCTCTCTAAAGGGAAACCAACAAACAAACTGGATAATCATGATGTGGTATTCAAGCTGTTATGAAGAAATATGAAGAATCAGGTATGGTCTAAGACAAAAAAAAAAGGACTGGAAAGCCAAGAAAACTTTCAAATCCTGATGAAAAATTCCCCAAAGTTTATTCTTTAAGAGACCGGAGGAAGTCCAGCAAGGAGCTGGCTCAGCATCTGGCAGCATCATTGGGATGTCAGTCTGAAGAAGCTTTATCAGGAATAGTCTTTGTGGATGGGTAGCACCCAAAGAAGCCACTTTAATGGAACAGAGTGAAGAGGCTAAAGTTCACAACGATTAGAATGAAGATAAGTGGAAAAGAATATTATGGAGTAACGAATCCAAGTTTGAAATGTTTGGGTCCAATCACTGATAATATATGAGAAGAAGAGTTGGAGAAAGATGGACAGATGAGTGCTTGCGACCTTCAGTGATACATGATGGAGGATCAGCCCTGGCTCGGGGCTGCATTTCTACCAGTAGTGTTGGCAGGGCTGGATTTTCCTACAGGCTAACTACGCTTCAGCCTAGGGCCTCAAGATCAAGATATATATCACAGTAATTATGTATTTTATTCTCTCTCATGTAATTTACAAACTTAAAAACGGGAGGTGAAAGGGCAACATAAGTGGAATAGCTTAGGGCCTCTATTCATGTAAATCCGGCCCTGAGTGTTGGTGATGTTGTTTGTATTGATGGCATCATGAAACCTGAAAAGTACAGACAAGTTTGAATTCATAATGCCCTTCCTTTTAGGAATTAAATGCCTGGTTGGGTTTGGTTTTATTTTTCAGCATGATAACCATTCCCAAGCACACAGGTAATGCAGTGAAATCATTTTCAGTGAGAAAAACAGCTAATAAAAAATTGATGGTCATGGACTAGCCTCCAGAGTTCAGACATGAATATTATAGAGCCAGTATGGGATCACCTGGACAGTGAAATAAATAAAAGACAACCTAAATTTAAAGAAGAACTCTGGTAAGTAGTGAAGGAAGCCTGGTATATTATACCGGAAGATTTCTTTAGAACACCTCAGGATAGTCTTCCCAGAAGAGTTCAAGATGTGTTTAGAGCCAAGGGAGATACTTGCCACTTTAGCCCTATGCCTATGGAATCTATTTTTTCCCCTCAAACACCCCCCCTTAAAAAAAAACCCTACTGCATACAAATTTCCTCTATTTTCTGGTTGTATTCTAATGAAGAGACTGAGAAATACTGAAGTTATATATGGTCATTATAAGACTGTTAAAACAACAAATCTAAAGGTGGCCTAAGACTTTTCCACAGTAAAGGTAAGGGCTCTTTCAAATACCACATGACCTAAAATAGGCCACTTTTTAAGTGCCCTCTCCCCTCTGTGACTTTCTGTGACCTTTGACTGACACCCCCCCAATCACTTGGCTTGAAGATACGTAGATCTATGATTCTATGGCCAGCTGGATGTGAAAAGTAATGATAATTTTGGAGTCACATGACTTCACGTCGAACCCTCAAACCCCCATGACTTTTGGTCAAAACTCTCCCCCACTAAAATGGTCACGTGGTATTTGAATGACCCCTAAAGGTTGCCCTTGCTCGAAATAATAAATCGAAATAATAAATAATAAATAAATAATAAATAAATGTTCCCAGACTAGTAAACTATAAAACATGAAAAGAATATAATATAAATCTATAATATAAATCTATATATAAATCTAAATATATATATAAATATATAAATAAAAGAAGATTTGGGGAACAGAACTGGATTTTTAAAGAGTTTTTCAAATATTAATTTGCACCATCTGTTGGTTATGTTGGAGAATGCATCTCACAAATCTGAAAGCAATGCTGAAGTGTGAATAACCAAGATTGCAGTCATGTCCTTATCTGGGAGTAAGGATACCGTAGTTGAATTCAGCAGGTCATAGTTCTGCCTAAAGCCAGCTAGGCTGATGGGAAAGCGGGTAGGAGAAGCTGTCTATTAATAACTACAAACTAGTTATCTGAAAAAGTATGCCACAATGTATTTCTTAGAAACTTACATGCATCTTCATTAATTTTGTTTTTATGAGAATATAAATCTGGATGCATTAGATATACAGTATGTTGTCATTATATAAATGTATCTCCTCTTCCTCATCATCATCTGCTACTCATATCCTATCATACATATTTCCTGCAAGTCATTTTCTCAGTTGATGGATGTGTCTCTGGTGACTCAATAAACTGATCCTGGCATGAAACATGCGACCACACACATTACATTGAATATGGCTGCTGCCTCTCAAGTTTGTGGATTATTTAAACATCTGAGACATATTTCCAGAGGAGTGTGCCCAGTGGTGGGATGTCAAAAATTTTACTACCCCACCGTGACATCATCACAGTGTGGATGGAGCTAACATCATGACATCATGATGATGTGGGTGGGGGCAAAGAAAAAAATACAAAATAATTTTAAAAAATAAAATAAAAATAAGCACACACACACCCCTCAACCCACCCACCCACCCACAACACAAACCTGTAAATAAATGAAATAAATACATAAATTAAAAAATACATTAAAATACAGCCACCCACCCACCCCAAACACAAATAAACCAGAGCTTTTAAACCAGACCTTAAAGCTTATTCTGGCTAATCTTTCTCTCACTAGGTCAGATGGAAGGAACTACAGAATAAACTCACCACAAAATGGCTTCATTTTGGCACTCTTCAACTTTTCAACAGTGAAAGAAGTTAGGTACTAAGTCTTTGCCTAACCAGTTCTCTTCTAGGATAATATGCCTTAATGTAAATGTAAAACAGCTGTACCTCCTTAAGGGTTCTCCAATTGGAACAGCACTTGGAACAGCAGAGGTGTAGCTTATTGATGAGGTAACTACAAGACTTTGCTTAAAAATCCCAAGCCAGCCTGCCAGGCCTTTTTAGGAACTGTGGTAGTACGTCAATATAGGTAAAGGTATTAAATACACATTAAAATACACACAGACACACCACATCCAAAGGTGAGTCACTTACCCTGGGGAGCAGGCTATAGAGAGCTTCAGGCTAGCAGCTTCTCTTCCTCCTCGCTTGGGAGGACAGCAAGGAGGCTGTGCATACGCGCCAAGCACTGGAGGCATGCTTGCACACAAAATGAAAAGGTAAGCCCCAAAGGTGGTTCTTCCCAAAAGCTGCTACCACTTCTCCGGGACACTGGGAAAAGTTACTACCAGTTCTGGTGAACTGGTGAGAACCTGTTACATCCCATCGCTGAATGTGCCAGCTTCTTAATGTGGATTCTTCTTCAGATTATACTCTCTCTTAAAATATCAAAGATCCCAGTTTATGTCTATTCATTAGCCTGTATCTAGCAAACTGGATCCAGAACAGAAGCTTTGAATCTCTTAAGTTGGAATGAACAACCTGAAGCCATAGGTTCACATGCCAGATCAGAAGTACAGTTGTACCTCGCTTAAAGAGCATAATGCGTTCCACAGGATTGCTCTTTAAGCGAGTTTGCTCTTTAAGCGAAACACCATTGAAAGTGACCAATTGGGGGGAGATTGCGACCCCTGATTTATTTGTTAAGCGAGTTCTTGGTTGGTTTTATTTGTTAAGCGAAGCGAATATTCAGAGAAAATTCTGCTCTTTAAGCGAGGTGCTTTTTATGCGAGGTTTGACTGTATCCCATTTTCTGAAATTTCAGAGCCAAAACCTGAGCACACAAGGTAGACTGTTATGAAAGGCACAGAGTGGTGTAAAGTCTGTGCAGAAGATCTTTGTCATGGTGAGGAGGTTTAGTGTGGTATATATGTTGATATTTCCCCAATGTCAGAACAGTACTTAGGTTACCATTAGAGACTGGTAGATGCCAGAGATTACTTAAAATCAATGGGGGAAGAACCAGCATTGATTAGTCTTTATGGAGACAGCCTCCACAAGGTATCCTTGTGATTCCCACAGTGTAGCAGGACACTTTTCAAACAGTTTGAAGCAGCAGCAAGGGGATGAAATGAAATGGAAGTAAGAGAGTGGCTCTAGTCATCCTGTGGGCTCTCAGACCCATAATTTGGTCTGGTGCGGTCCCCACCAAATTATGAGCTGGGGCTTTGTTAATACTGAAAATTTAATCCTTAGTTAAACCTTTTAACCTGACAGATTGTTTTCAGAAAATATGCTGAAATTAGAGTTACATTGTGGAAAACAATTCCTTGGTTATAGCTATCCTCAAGATGGGATGAACTGAAAACATTAATTAATCCTTTTAATTTACATTCAAATCTGTAAATACTGTCTACTTCAGTGATGGGCAGCAAACAAATTTGCTACCACTGTGTGGGTGGATCCTATGTTGTAGGTGGAGCCTATGTCATTGGCAATCTAGTCATGCCTGCCATATGGCCATTTATACATCTACAAACACATGCAGCACTGGCTCTTTGGCTGTAAATGAGATAAGCACTGCACCATAGAGTTGGATATGACTGGCTAAGCAAGGGAGACCTTGAACCACTTGCAGGGACAAAACCTGATGGGGCAAGGCTGGGAGGTGGGCATGGCCAACCAATTTTGCTACCCCCCTGCCCAGAGGCCACCCAATTTTGCTACCCCCTCCTGGGGGGGGTGAGAAGCTGTTGCTGCCCACCACTGGTCTACTTCATATGTCTCTGTCTTGACTTTTCTTTTGTAATGCCTTTTCTCTAAAACTGATACTTTGAGATGTACAATAAAGTGTCTTGGGAGGTAGAAATGTTTTTGAAACTAGCCTCCTGATACTAGATTTGTGTCCATTTATTCTCTTATGTGTCAATTTTCCTGTTTGCCCTCTGTAGAATACAGAGGGGCACTATTAATACTACTGGCATAGGTAACATTAGCATAAGAAAAATCAAACAAGCCCAATTGTTGTGGATGGGATTGGTGAGGCTTACAGTAGTGCTGTCAGTAGGCTACAGGCTACAAAATAGTACAGGTATTGTCTACAGTTGAGGCCACTGATATACGTTATCTGTATCTGCTTGGATCCACAGGAAAAAACTCAAGCCTCATAGATTTATAGCACGTTTTTCTTAGACACATTACCTCTAAGTGTGATTGTTTTCATTTGCTTTGATCAATGAGATAAAAATAAAGAGACAGGAACAAAACCATCCCACAAACCAGTTCAAGTGTGTCCTTGCACATACTCTAGCTCTCTAGGTAATTAGCACTTTGACATATTACAGGGCTAACAAAGCCACTGTCATTTTGAAAACCCATTTATCAATGTTAATAGTCAGTTTCCCCCAACTTACCTGGTCCCTACCCGCTAGTACAGCAAATGAATCTGTAGCCTATTATGTTGTGTCAGTCTGAGAAAGCAGTTTTTAATCCAAAAAACCTCACACTGAAATACATTGTGCTCATCTTCAACTCGACTGCAGAAATGCTATGTTTTGGGATATAAGTGTAATTGTATTGTTTGTTTCCATTTTTATTATATATGTTGAAACATGACTCTCTCTGAGCCCTCCCCCCTTGAAAAAATGTGTTTGTGGACAGTAATAGAGAGGGAGACCAGGTCTTCTTTCATATCCAGATCAAATTTTGGACTGCCAAAATGAATCCACTTTCTTGGTTTTGTTGCTGTCCAAAATTAAATCTAATTGTTACATGTTTCGGTAGTAATCAACAGGCCAGCAAATGAGCCGGATTCTCAGACCCTCATTTACACAATGTGTAGTGTTGTCTGCCAGCAGCCCCAACATGAGCATATTGGTCTTACATTTAGGCACTCTGACATTTAGCCTGTTCAAGGTCCTCCAAGTGACATATGGAAAGTTCTCACCTATATCCTCCTTTAATGTTATTCTGTGTTCAATGTGCTCCTTCCTCCATCTTCTAATTTAATTGTGCTCTTGTGAACCCTCAAGAATGTTTGTTCTTGCCATAAAGCTCTTCCTGGGTCTGAGTCGGCAGACTTGAGGCATATATCCACTCAGGGGATGTTGAGGGTCATTCTTATTTAGTTTTCTTGGTGTCTGCTGAGGTGGAGTGATACCAACAAGAGGATATATTTTCTCAACTGGTGCATGTTTGAGGCATCCTGTCACTACACACACTGCTTCATTAACAGCAATGTCAAGCATGCGTGGATGTGCTCCATAGTGGAGTAGCACACTGTGCCGCCAAAGTGGATATGCTTAGGGTCAAAGCTAATGTATGCAACATTTATGGTTGAGTTCCTGGTGTAGTTTGTGTTTCCTGATGATGTTGCTCCTCATACTAATTCTAGCTTTGGTGTTGAAGCAGTGCTGTTTAAAAGACCAAGTTTTTTGTTGTTCTTGTTCAGCTGCCCAGTTGATACTGACCCTTTGCAACCCCATGGACCATTGCCCACCAGGCACCTCTGTCCTCCGTGATCCTCCTCAATGTGCCGATTGCATCTACAATACCATCTATCCATCTAATTTTTGGCCGCCCCCTTCTTCTTTTGCCCTCCACCTCCTTTGTTGCCACAAGGCTGCTGTCATCTTGGGGGTGGTGATCCTCCGTCATGTTAATGGCCTTGGCTGTGGGTGCCTACCTTTCCCTTACAGGAAAGACTGAGCATGTTTTGGCACTTTGAATCCTAACCAGACCTAGTAATGTCTCTTTTATAATGAATGCATGTGGTGTGCCATGCTGAAACTGAACAGTGTGTGTGTTAGGTGAACACTCTGGGCCTGTGCATGAGTTGCACTTCTTCTTCTTCCTAAAAGGAACTCTCAGGATTCCCAGGTGAGAAACCCGCCATTTGCCGTTAAGCTTTCCTAGACCTTTTCCAGCTTCCTTAGAAAACCACAGCTGAGCAAAAACAGTTCAGGGGCTTTTGCGCCACGTGGAAAAGTGAGACGTCCTGTCTCCTTCTTCCTAACGTCAAGGACGGCGCGGGGCTTGGTACAGGCGTCATGACCACCACCTCCGTTTTATTGATCTGTGTGTGCAATTAAAACCCTGGAGCGGCTCGTCCTTAAGCCACCACCGACTTGGCAGCACATGAGAGGGATTTGCTTTTGTAGGGACTGAGAGGTCGCGGCTGTGGACCCAGGCGGGAGGTGGTGGTGGGTGTCTGAGTCCAGGTGCCTACAGACGCCCGAGGCGGCCACCTCTCCAGAGTGCCAGGGTAGCGGTGGGCGAAGAGAAGCCAAAGCGGGGAGCACATGAGGAAGAGGAAGAGGAGGAAGAAGAGATCCACTCCTTCCTCCCTCCTGCCCAGGCTGACTGCTGCCTCCTCCTCCTCCTCCTCCTCCTCTTGCGGGCGGGCTGTATCTGGAGAGCGGGAAGTGAGCTCGGCCACAGAGGAAATCCCGCCTGCGCCCGGCCTCCGTGTGTTGTTGTGTGTCTCGGTTATCTGCTCCGTGTCGGCGGCCAGAGCGCGGGCTCGGGAAAAAGGGGCTCCTTGGCGGGGGGACGGCCCAGCTGAGCCTGCGAGGAAGGAGGAGACATGTCGGACCAGGTAGGGAGGGCTCCTCTTGCTTTCCCGGCCTACCCGCACTGGGGCAGCGCCGGGAAGGAAGGAAGGAAGGAGGGCCAAGACAGAGCCCGCGGTTCTCTTCCGAAACCCCCCCAGCCCGCTTTTGCCCACGCGCGCCCCTGGGCCCCCGCCGCCAGTTCAGTTCCCGGGGCTGCTTTTAGGAGCGGATAATAATCTCCTGCAGGAAAAGAAAAAGGAGGAGGAAAAAGCCCCCAAATAAAATGGAGGCAAGCAAGACTCTTGCCTAGCGACTGCGCGTCGTATTCCTCTCCCACTCCCCGCCTCGGGTTTCTTTCCACTCCCAGTCGGAAGGGAAGGGGGGGGGGAAAAACCCCTTTTTTCTCCCTCCTTCCAACCTCCTGTTTTGCTTCCCTTTGGAGGCCTGCAAACAAGGAGGTTCCTCTCTCTCGTTTTCCCTTCGATGCCCCCGCGTTACATAATGGATGCGGTGGATTCGCTCCGCTTCCGTTTCTTTCCTGGGGAATTTCGGAGTGGAGTGTAATAATCGCAGTCACACCTCTATAGTACCGCCCCATAGATAGAAGCCCCTTGGTGTTCCCTTCTTGGCGGTTCACAAGTGAATTAACATTTTGCACCCAACATGCCAGGTGCTCATTTTAACCACTGCTGTTAATGGAGAGGCGTGCGTGCGTCGAAGGGGGCAGGTGGCCCTTGTCAGCTCCCCAGCAGGGAAAGCCTGGATAAAATGGAGAAGAGCAAAGTTTCCTTTTGCCTTGTGTGTTGGTCTCTGTTCCTTTAAGGAACTGTGTTTTCACGTTTATTTGTCGCTTAGAGTTGAGAAACCAAAGTGGCTTTTAACGGCAAACAAAAAGCCACAGCTGTTGGGTCGCGTGGGGACTCACGATCCTTACCGGCAAGGAAACACAACCACGCGAGTTGTTCAGTTTCGATGGAGCCCTGGGCAGGGAAGTGGGGATGTTTTCATCCTAAAGTATGCTTCCCTATGGTGGGTTGTTTTTCATATGGAGGAAATGATGTATGGGAAGAAGTCCTGGTAGAATATCAGGGTTGACATTCTCTGGAGACCTTAAATCCAAAAGACAGTGGTCAACACAATGTACTGCAATTGGTCCTCCAGATGTTTGGGCCTACAACTCCCATCAGCCTCACTAGCATAACCTGTGGTACAAAATTGTGTGACTGGTAATCTACAACCTCTGGAGAGCCAAAGCTATTGAATCAAGCTGCCTTCTTCAAATGCCGTATCCAATTCCAAATACAGTAAAACCTCATATAACACTAAAACCTGGTTCCACAAGTCTTCGTGTTATATGATTTTTCGTGTTATCTGATCCTCTATGGGATCCATAGAGATACATTGTAACCACACAGGCTTTCGCGGTTGTTATCTGAAGCATCCCATAGGATCTTAATGTTATCTGATGCAATTATTCCCCCCAGATTCCTTGATGTTATGCGATTTTCGTGTTATTCGATACTAATGTTATATGAGGTATTACTGTACAGTAATACCCCTTATAACGTGAGTATCATATAGCGCTAAAACCGTATAACGTGACAAGATTTTTGGAAAAATCTTGTTTCAAATAACGCGATTTTAACGTTATCCGATACAGTTGTTCTTAGCAGCAGGGTGGGTGGAAAGCTGAACGGGGTTGTCCGTTCAGCTTCCCAGCCACACTGTAGCTACGGAGGCAGGGGTGGGGAGGCTGGAAAGCTGATGGGGGGCTCCCCCGTCGGCTTCCCCAGCCACCCCACAGCTGCGGAGGCAAGGGCGGGTGGCTAGGGAAGCCGACAGGGAGTCCCCGTCAGCTTCCCCAGCCACCCTGCAGCTGTAGATCGGGTCCTCTGATCTCTCTGGAGCAGGCAGGGGACACGATCCAAGGTGTTTCTGGGCTTCCCCGACGTCCTGAGCCAGTGTAGCAAGCCAGAATGGCAGAGTTCGAATCCCGACATTCTGGCTTGCTGCACTGGCTCAGGACGTCGGGGAAGCCCAGAAACACCTTGGATCGGGTCCCCACACCTCCCTGTACCCAGCCAGGGGGTCAGAAACCCCAAAATTGGTTTAAAAAACGGACTTTTTTTACCAATTTTGGGGGCTCTGCCCCCCCCCCCCCCCCGGTTCCAGGGAGGTGTGGGGACCCGATCCAAGCTGTTTCCAAAGTTCTCCCACCTCCCTGGAGGCTGCAGCAAGGCAAAATGTCAGGATTCGAATCCCGACATTCTGGCTTGCTGCAGCATAAAAGAGGGTGGGGGAAGTTCAAAATTAGCGCTCATCGGATCTCCTGACCTCCCTAGAGCTGATGCGCGCTAATTTTGAACTTCCCCCACCCTCTTTTATGCTGCAGCAAGCCAGAATGTCGGGATTCGAATCCTGACATTTTGCCTTGCTGCAGCCTCCAGGGAGGTGGGAGAACTTTGGAAACAGCTTGGAGCGAGTCCCCACACCTCCCTGGACCCGGCGGGGGGTCCGTTTTTTTACCAATTTTGGGGTTTCTGACCCCCCTGCTGGGTCCAGGGAGGTGTGGGGACCCGATCCAAGGTGTTTCTGGGCTTCCCCGACGTCCTGAGCCAGTGCAGCAAGCCAGAATGTCGGGATTCGAACTCTGACATTCTGGCTTGCTGCACTGGCTCAGGACGTCGGGGAAGCCCAGAAACACCTTGGATCAGGTCTGCCCACCTCCCTGGACCCGGCGGGGGGGTCAGAAACCCCAAAATTGGTTTAAAAAATGGACTTTTTTTTACCAATTTTGGGGTCTCTGACCCCCCCCCCCCGCTGGGTCCAGGGAGGTGGGGAAACCCGCTCCAAGCTGTTTCCAAAGTTCCCCCACCTCCCTGGAGGCTGCAGCAAGCCAAAATGTCAGGATTCAAATCCCGACGTTCTGGCTTCCTGCAGCCTCCAGGGAAACAGGGCTTTTTTAACATTGTGTGTTCAATGTATTGCACAACGTTAAAAACCGGATAACGACGGGACTTGTGGAACCAAGTCATAACGTTATTCGGGGTACTAGTGTATTGGCTATCATCATGGCATTCAGCCATGAGTGTTGTCCTGGGAACAATATAATGCAGTAGTCTTCCATTTGCCTTCTGCATCGCAGTGTGACCCCCGTACCACTGATCCAGTTCTGTGAGTCACTTTCTGGTCCTGAGCCCTTTTGGCACACAGAGTCCTTATCAGCCCCAAGCCAGTATTGATAAAGCTGTTGTCCTCCATCAAGTGGGATTTAATCCACTTGGGGACCATCGCCCTTCTGTACCATTAGTCCTCAGGGTTGTCAGGTTAGTTAACTGCTGCCTGATTATCTGTGTTGAGTCACTGGCAGTAGGGTCTGTTCTGTTACCATAGCACAGGGGTGCCCAAATTTTTTGGGTCGTGGGCTGATCATGTGGTTCAGGAAGCTGATCATTAGGGGCCGGGGACACCCCCCGAGGCTAATTCATCCGGCCTGCAAAGCTCTTCTGGAAGTGGAAGTAAAACATGCCTTACAGGTGCGCTTTACTTCCACTTCCACTTCCAGGATCGACGAGGGCTTCGCGGGCTGGACAAATTGGCCACACCTGGCCCCCGGGCCTTAGTTTGGGCACCACTGCCATAGCAGGATAACCTGGCCAGGCTGGCTGAAACAAGCCACATGGTGAAATCTGTTCTTTTCAATATATTAAAGATGAAACACAAAGCTGAATGCAGTTAAAAAATGAAATGAAAACTTCCATTTTTCTCTCTACTGAAATGAAAAAAGTGAGGTGGGGCAGCACAAGTACTCAAGGCTTATGATCATAGAACTACAGTATAATTGTTAATTTTGCTTAATAGTTTCTGAATATTACCAAGTTCTATTTCATCCATAACTAGTAATTACCGGTATTTTTTCATTTCCCTTTTTATTTTATCCTGTAATTCAGCACTGAACCCTTTAATCAACATCAGATTCTAAATATTTTAAAAATAATTCTGGTAGGTAATTTAAATGTTTGCAGTGTATTGGTGGAGAGGTCATTGTTTTTTTTTAAGTGATTGTGGCTGTTTTGTATAATTCTGTACTGTGAGTTGTTAGTGTCTTGTAATATTGTACTGATTGGCCTTTTCACTTAGAATCAGTGTTTCCCAACGAAGGACACACACACACCACAGGGGGATTTCAATTCCCAGAAGCCTAAGTCAGTATATTGGCTGATCAGTGCTTTGGGGAATGGACTTAGGCTTCTGGAATTTGAAGTCCAAAAACCAAAGGTTGGTCAACACTGACTTAGATGCTCCAAAATAAGACATTAAGTATTGCCAATAAAATAGAGGCAATAGGGAAAAATCCAGAATACTGTAGTGAATAGGTTTTGAGTAGCAGCAGCAGTTCAGATACAATTAGACCACTTTAGAACTGGTATAAATATACCAAAGTAAGATAATACTGATCCAGAAATTAGGAGTTCAATTTCCCATTGTGCTTCCTGGGAGAAGAGCCATCCCGTGTGGTCAGGTGCCCTAGAGGAAGGGAATGGTGACCCACCTCTGAGCTTTTAATTTCCGATAGATTATTGTATCTTTTAAAAAATTTATAACTGTAAATTTGAAGTTTTGGGTAATGACTTTGGTTTTTATGATGTTGTAAACTGCCCTGGGTTGCTCTGGCGAGGAGGGCGGTATATAAATTCAAATAAATAAAATAAAATAAATAAATTCTCTATCTAGAAAGCACTGGAAAGATTCTCCATAAATTGTAGTTGTACGTAAACTAATGTTGAAAAGTCTGGGAAAATGTATGATGGTTAGAGATATAGGTTCATTGCCCACAGACAAATGTTTAATTGTTTCTATATGGCTTCTTGTGTCATAAACCCATGTGAGAATTTCATATAAGCAGTTTTCCCCATAGGGAAATAACAAAGGATAATGCCTTAATTCTTTTGTAGTTGGTTCCCTATAGTTTAAATAATTCAGGGGTCTATCTTCTCCATCTTTGCTTCTGGTAACAGTAATTAGTAGATGTGAATCTTCCAGACAGGACCATTGTATTGTTCCTGATTTTCTTATTTACTTTGTGCTTTTGATTTCTGAAGGGATTGGAGCTAAACCTTGCTCTTTGTAAATTATAGCAATGCAAGCTATAATTTAATCATTCTTCATGAAAGAGGAAGTTTTGGCTATATTCATCTTTGATATAAAATATTTTACCTCTGGTCTGTGGCCATTGAGCCTTGTGTTGGTGAATTTTAAAAAACCTTGTCAAAACAGTTTTAGAGCTTTGAAAAAGATAAGAAATGTGAGCTTTAGATTTAGGCAAACTGTTGTACAAAATATAATGTTTGACTACAGGGTATGATCCCTGAGTTTTCTGACATTTTTTTAACGTACACTACTTGCAAAGCCTATTTTAAAAATGTGTGGGTGTGTTAGAAGAGGACTAATTTATTTATAAGCATGTGCCCTGCTTTTCAAAATGCCCTCTTGAGTGACTGATTTTTTTTTAAAAATCCTAATTAACACATTAAAACAACAGTATGATAAGAACCACTGATTGGACAGGTATCTGGTTGTGGAGTCAGTGGTTGGGAGTTCAATTCCCTTCTGTGCCTCCCAGGAGATGAAGCAACCTATGTAGCTTAGGGGCAAATTGCACAAACCCAGGACGCTGCCATGGAAAATATTTCTGTATATTCTCTACCTAGAAAATCCTGGAAAGGGTCGACATAAGTCAGAATTGACTAGGCAGCACACAGTTATTATGTGATTATGATTATTATAAAAACAGCATAATTGAAGCAGCAGTGAGAAAATGGGATAAGTGGAGGATAGCTTTTGAAGGAAAAGCATCCTTAAGATCTCAACATATGACTAAAAAATCTGACTCACTAATTGGTCATTAATTTCATCTTAAAAAGAGGTGAAATCTTTGGATGAGATTTATACAAAAATACATAGTAAAAGGTGAGAGCAAGATGATCATTCCTCTATTTTGTTGTAGTTTATTAATAGAATAACAGTGTTGTAGATTTTTTTTGTTTCTTTCTTCTGGAACCTTAATTTTCCCCAGAAGCCCAACACATTCCATGGTGTCCAAAGTATATAGCATTTTGCTAATATTAATTGCATGTCAGAAATTATTCTAGGTTGAAAGAATTTTTGCTGGAGAAACTCAGCTCAGGGGATGTCTGAATGAGGATCCTTTCATGTCCCCAAGATCTTTTCCCACTGAAGTGGTCTTTATTTATCTGTTTGCAATTTCTTGCCTTTGAACTGCTAGGTTGGCAGGAGCTGGGACAGAGATGGGTGCTTAAACCGTCTTGCAGTACCCAGGTCTCGAACTGCCGACTTGCTGGACTTCTAGCTAACAAGGCGAGCTTCTTAACTACTGAGCCGCCACAGCTCCTGGTATTTTGCTGGGAGATACATCGTAAAGATATAGAAGTGCACTGTTGGGGCACAAAAAGAGCTGTATTTGTGCCCAGAATGCAACACCCCCCCAAAAAAAATAAAAAAAATAAATTCCCTACTCACATTCCTTCACTACCTGGAATTCAGATCTTCGTATTTTGGTTGTATGGTTCTAAAGAGCAAACTGTGAGCCTTTGGCTGAATATATTTCCAGGGCTCCCAGGATTAAAAGCCTTGATAAAGTTAGGGTTCTCAGTCAGAAATAGAACCCTGTGCATATATTCAAGGTTCCTGTTAAAGGCCAGTTTATCCACTTCTGCTGATCTTTGCCTGACATTGTGCAGTCAGAGGGAAGTCAGTTTTTAACAATGGGTTTGGGTTGGATTTTATTATGCTTTTATGATGTTGTAAACCACCCTGGGTCGCCCCGGCGAGAAGGGCGGTATAAAAATGTAAAATAAATAAATAAATAAGAATTAAGTAAAATAAATAAATTTTGTGTCAGAGATTACTCTGGGTTGAAATGATTTTTGCTGGAGAAACTCAGCTCAGGGGATGCCCGAATGAGTCTCCTTTCATCTCCCCAAAATCTGACATGCAGTACTTGGATATTGAACCCCGACTTTCCAGTCATCAAGCTCAGTGTCTTAACCACTAAGCTAAAGCATTGAGTGTGTTCTAGGTTGTCTGGGATGGTACAAAAGCTTGGCCTTTAATGATTTGCATGTACATCATAGAAGATGGTCCAGTGTTCTCCATAACTTCTGTTTAGGCCAGGGCTTCCCAGCCTACGGCCCGCAGGCTTTCCTCAAACACCCCCCCAATGCCATCCCATCTGGCCTGTTGCTGCCTCCACTGCACCTGGAAGTGGAACCAGGCAGGTTTATGTCATCCATAAAACGCACCTGTACATGTGCAAATGCTTCCGTGGCTGATGTAAATGCAGAAGTGGGTGTATTGGGGGGGGGGCATGGTCCAGCCCACAACGCTGTCCAGGGGTCAGGCCAGCGACGTAAAAAGGTTGACCACTGCTGCTTTTGGCATTATCTTTGCAGCAGACAAGTCGGCACAGAAAAGATTGCCTGAAGGGAAAAATTTTGAAAGCCCCTAACATGTTAGAATGTTTATGTTGAAATAAGCATTTGTTAAAATGTGGACAGTATGAAAGATCTAAATGAGAACAGATATGGTTCTCTTGCTGACACAAGACTCCAAGCTGTTAGTATTGAAATGTGTTTTATTTGTTTCTGATTTAATTTTCCGTGTGAGGGAATCCATTAGATAGGTATAACTATATGATTTAACATTGTTCATTGAGCATGCATATTACACTATCTAAAAACTGTAGTTTTCCACATTGTCTGGAAAAATAGTTCTTTTTTAAAAAGTTGGTGTTGCCATAATATGTACATGCTTTGAATGCAATACAGTAATACCTCGGATAACGTTAAGACTTGGTTCCACAAGTCTTAACGTTATCCGATTTTTAGCCTTATCCGATGCATGCACCAGATAACGTTAAAATCCTATTCAGGTGGATCAGATAACGTTAACTCCATAGAGATAAGCAACAGAGGCTTCAAGCGAAAATCAAGGAAACATGCTGGAAACTTAAAGAACTTTAAGAAATAATTGTCTAAAGGGTAAATACATTACAAAAACATGCCAGACCACCCTGACTTTAGGGGAACAAAGCCATACAGCAGTTTTAAATTTTTGAAAATTTTATAAAGTGCTGTTTTAAAAGATCTGAACAGAAGCTAGGAAAATGTTTCCGTTTACAGTCAGCCCACCTACCATTGCTGTAATAAAGGAAGTTCCCTCAGGGCTTTGCAGGGTGTGAAAAGCTTAATTGCTTTGTAGGTGAAAGGTTTCAGTTTGCTTGTTTTCTATTGACAATGCATGAGGCTTGCGGAGCTAGAATCTTGGTTTCAGGCTGTTTAGAATTTAAAGGGGAAACTTCATAAAGGTAATTGGGTCAAATTGTCTCTTTGCAATTATTTTTCTGCAGTGTTCTGGGTTACACTGGGGAAAGGGTCCTAAGCCTTTGCTTTGCTAAACTAGTCAGACTGGTTTTTGCAAGGCTTTGTTATTCAAATATGGCAAGTTTGAGAGCAGGCACCCCCTCCCTTTCTCCCAAGAGAAACTGGTGAGTCACAGCCACACCTCCGGGAATTTGAGGCAAAGGTTATCTGATGGATCGGATAACGTTAACATAATGGTTAACATAATGTTATCCGATCCAAATGTTTGCCTCAAATTCCCCAACGTTATGTGATTTTAGTGTTATCCGATCCAATCGTTATCCGGTGTTTTACTGTATGTTTTTTCTAGCAGTAGAATGTTGTTTATATTACTAATATAGCAATATACAGTAAAATCACACATAAAGAGCACCTTGGTTAAAGAGTAACTCACTTAACGAGCATAATTTTCTCTGAATGTTCGCTTCGCTTAACAAATAAAACCAACCAAAAACTCGCTTAACAAATAAATCAGGATTCACAATTCCCCCCACCAGAAGTCACGATTGGTCATTTACAATGGTGTTTCACTTAAAGAGCAAACTCGCTTAAAAAATAATCCCGTGGAACACATTATTTAATTTAATTTAACTTAATTTTTCGATTTCTACGCCATCCAATCGGGGACCAGACTCAGGGCGGCTCACAGTCAAAAGTATAAATGCAAGTGGTAATGCAAATACATAATAGAGTCAATACAAGACAATTACATCTCATTCAATAAAGCAAATAACAATCCTTGATACAACAAGGATTGTATTATGCTATTTATTTATTTATTTTTTTGTTCAGATTTATATTGCCGCCCACTCGCCAGGGCGGCTTACAGTCAAAACAGCAAAAGTACAAAAAAAATTATAAAATATAACTTCACAAAATACAACCAAACCAGAATACAGACTATTTATTTATTCAGATTTATTTAAGTGAGGTACCACTTGTATTAGCAATATAAACAAAATGTTTATATGTTTTTTCTCATTAGTTCAAACAGCTTTTCTTTGTTATATTGAATACAAAGAAAAAGGGTTTTTGTGTTATGTTCTGCTAAATTTGAATATTACATGCCTCCATTTTGCAAAAGGAAGGGGCAATATTGTCTTTTGCATTAGCCTGCAGTTAATTACTGTATGTGCCTTTTTTGTCATCTCTGACTTATGGTGACCCTATAAATGAGATCTTTCTAATATGTCCCCTCTTCAACAGATATGCTCAGCTTTTGTAAATGAAATCCTTTAGGTATTCAATCCATCTGGTATTGGGTCTTTTCCTTTTGCATTCAACTTTTCCTAGCATTATTGTCTTTTCCAGAGAATCTTGCTTTAACTACTGTACAGTATTTCAGTTTTTCATTGTTAACATTCTTATATAGTCATGATTTTTGTTTTAATGTTCAACTGCAGTCCTGCTTTGCCACTGTCTTTTTCACTAAAAGTTGTTTCAAGTCACTGCTACTTTCTGCCAGTAAGATGGTGTCATTGCCATATCTTAAATTATTGATGTTTTTTCTCCAGTTTTCATTCATCCCTCACATGAATCTAGTCAGACTGAACACGTAAGGGGATAAAATGCAACCAGGTACAGTAAAACCTTGGATAACGCTAAAACTTGGTTCCACATGTCTTGGTGTTATCTAATTTTTTAGTGTTATCTGATGCATGTTAAAATCCTATGGGATGGATCGGATAACGTTAAAGCTCCATAGAGATACATTGTAACCGCACAGGCTTTAGCGGTTGTTATCCGATCCATCCCATAGGACCTTAATGTTATTCAATCCAATTCTCCACCCCAGATTACTTAATGTAGTGGTTCCCAACAAGGGGTACACAGCCCACTAGTGGACTTCAATTCCCAGAAGCCTAAGTCAGTACATTGGCTGATCAGTGCTTTGGGGAAATGACTTAGGCTTCTGGGAACTGAAGTCCAAAAACCAGCATTTGGGAAACACTGACTTAATGTTATGTGATTTTAACGTTATCCGAAGTAAACGTTATCCGAGGTATTACTGTATTTCCAAATTCTGTCCTAATTGTTCTGCCTTAAGAAAATCAAGTCCTGAGATACCACTGTTTCTTTTGGGACAACACATAGTTTCTTAAAGGCTATAAAGCACATAATTATGGGAAATTCTACAGTGTACTCCAGTATTCAATGGATATTTGCAATTTGACTTCAGGTGTCTCTTTTTTGGAATCCAGCTTGAACATCAAGCATTTCTTTTTCTTTTTGCATGCAAAATTAAAACAACGGTCCTATAGTTACTGCATTCCATGGCATCTCCTGCCATGGTCAAATAGAATATAGTAATACAAATCTGTACCTTATGTGGACTTTAAATTAATCAAGGAATGTTTTTAAATTATATTTTCAAATTACAATTCTTTTAGTGTGGTTTTTCAGCTATACTGTAATATTAGAGATTGAAAGTTGTTGATCAGAACACCAATATGTTCATGGTTGTTGTTGTTGTTGTTGTTGTTGTTGTTGTTGTTGTTTTATGGAGAGAATACAGCTTCTCTATCTCCTGCTTCCAGTTAAGTAGTCTAATTGATTTCTGTATCGATCACCAGGTGATGTCTGCACATATAGCTGTCTGTTTGCTTGCTCAAAGCATGTAAAGTGGAACCTCAATATATGAACGGTTCTATAGTACTTACAAAAAACTTGTGATACGAATGGAAATCTTGGGGGGGGGAATCAGGTTCGAGATACGAATTTTTAATGTAAATTTCTGAGATACATTTTTTTGGGGGGGGGGGTCTTCCAATGCTTCCCAATGGCAGGAGGGTGTTTGGAGCATGTCTGCTCTGTTTTTGCAAATTTTTTTTGTTGTAATTTGGCACTGCCAGGAGCTCTCCCCATAACCAGGAAGTGCCGGAAATTCTCGTCCCCTCAACTGCAATTATCACAGCTAGCTACTAGAGGGAGATGTTGGAAATGTGCCAAATATGCATTGAAAACCAGGAAAAGTAAAAAAAAAAAAAACAACCGTTTTTTTTCTGTTAAAAAATATTTATTGATACTGCATGGTACGGTATCTATGCCTTTAAAGTGCACTTTATGAATAATTTTGAATAGAAAAAAGATTTATTTTATTTACATTTTCAGACCTCTGGACCCAATTATTTGGTTTTCAGTGCATTCCTATGGGAAATCGCACTTTGAGATATGATTTTTTTGAGCTACAAATAACCTAATGAAATGGATTAATTTCATATCTCAGGGTTTTACTGTACAGTATTTGCAATCAGACTGTTGGCTTAATGGAACTGTATGAGTTTTCCTGCTTTATTTCTGTCCCTTATGTCAAATTTTCCAACAACATTTGGTTCTGTTTTGTTCCCTACTTTTGTGTTCTCCAGTCATCTAGGATTATAAGCATGTCTTATTTTGGTATATGGTCAATTTTTCCCTGGATGCTTGCCTAAAAACTTTCAGTTTTTTTTTCTTCAGCACTAGTAGTTAGAGCATAGACTTAAATGACTGTTATATTGATAAGTTTTCTATGGAGTTTGAGTGTTGTTATTTGGCCAGACTTTGCATTATAGCCCCTAACTGTCTGTACTATATTTTGCCTCAGTATCAGAGCCACTCTATTTCTTCTGGGTTTGCCAGTTCCAGAGTAGAATACTTTGTCGTCTGACTAAAGCTATTCCATTCCAGTCTACTTTAATTCACTGACACCAAGCACTACAATGTTTAAATGTACCATTTCTTGCTTTACATTTCCATTTTACTGTGATTCATACTTCTCACGTTCTATCTTCCAATTGTATGTGTTGTGCAGCATCAGACTTTTGTTTCTGTATATGTTAGCCACTAAACATCATTTTGGCTTTAATCTAGTTGTGTAATTAGCAAGAAAGCTATTCACACTTTTCCATTGCTCTTCCCCAGTAGCTAATTGAGTGCTTTCTGATGGCCCTCACTCCCCCCATCTTCCAGCGGTATCTTATTTTATTTTGGATGTTCTCATGATAGGGCCTTCAGTGTAAGAAAAGTTCAGCAGGGGTTTACCGCAATGTATGGATCCTGTTTGAGAATCAGGAAAATGATTGAACTTGTGTTAGGAAGAGATGAATGGCCTAACTAAAGAGAAGCCTAGCAAGAAGAGAAGTACAGTAATACCTCGGATAACGTTTACCTCGGATAACGCTAAAATCGAATAACGTTAAGTAATCTGGGGAGGCGAATTGGATCGAATAACGTTAAGGTCCTATGGGATGGATCGGATAACAACCGCTAAAGCCTGTGCGGTTACAGTGAATCTCTATGGAGCTTTAACGTTATCCGATCCATCCCATAGGATTTTAACATGCATCGGATAACACCAAGACTTGTGGAACCAAGTCTTAGTGTTATCCGAGGTATTACTGTACAGTGAATTGTTATGGGCAATTCCTTATTACCAGGTGCCTTCATGTATTGCCAAAGAATCCTTGAGACTGTAAACATCAGTCTGAAATTTTGTGGGAATGAAGGAAGTGTTATGTATTAGAAATGCTTTGATTGGTTAATTCTAATGGGCTGGGTAATGGTTGACTGTAGCACTGATTCATGGGTTTTAGAGTGGAGAAGAAGATGGGTTAAGAGTTTGTTCGAGTTATGGATTCAGAGGGAAGATGTAGTCACGTAAACTTGCTAGAAATGGATTAGAGTTCTATGCAACATGGTTACTTAGGTGTTTTTTTTTTTTAAGGAAGGGAACTTTTAAGTGAATTGCTATAGGTCAGAGTTCGATACCTGAGTACTGCATGTGTGAATGAGCTCCTGTCTCTGTCCCAGCTCCTGCCAACCTAGCAGTTCAAAAGTAAGAATTTGCAAGTAGATAAATAGGCACCACTTTGGTGAGAAGGTAAACAGCATTCGGTGCACTCTGGTGTCAAGGCATGCCTGGCATGTGTCCACAGAAATGTCTGCAGACACATACAGCACTGGCTCTTTGGTTATAAACAGAGATGAACACTCAACCCTAGAGTTGGAGACGACCGGCTTACCTATTTTACTTAAGTCTATATTTTTATAATGGATTGCTTTATCTTGAAAGTTCTTTACACTTTTACTATTTTATAATTTTTACTAAAAGAAACAGTTCTGCAACAAGTGTGCTTATTGGAGAAGGGGGAGGTTTTTGTGTGTTGCCAAGCAAAAGGTTCCTTTTGAGAAGAAAGCCTATGCTACCATACCTCTTTTTCCTCTCACACAGAGGTGGCTATACTCAATAGGGGCCGTGAGCTTAACTCAGCCAAGTGAAGCATAAGATAGATTTCCCCAGTCCTGACTGTTTATACACATGGGCAAGTTAAGTTTTAATGCCCAGACAAAGTGATAAACAGTGAGTGGGTCAGGGTGGAGGGTCCTGTCTTAGAAGGTACTTTGTCAGCTAATTTTAATAGAATCAAAACTGTAACCTTACATTTGCTATTGCCATATTCTGCACAGTACTAATAAAAGGTAGCTTGAGTGTCACCACTGTTGCCTCCTCCTTCGTGTTACCTTCATCTACTATTGCTGCCCAGTAGTTTACTGGAAAAGAGTGGGTGTATCTCACTTTGGTGTCTCAGCCAGGGCCATTCTGCCTTAGGTGACCTTGCTAAGAGTCCAGGCTGGTAATGGAGTCTGGCCTCCTGAGGGCATTGCTCTCAGCTTCACTGATACATTCAGATCCATTTACCATGCTAAGGTATACCTTTCAGTACCCAGAATCATTCTCAACATATATCAGCCAAAATAGTAGAGTAGGATTGTACCACCTAGAAATGCGTATATAGGTTTGCTAGTTTGAAGGAACCAAACTTGGTCATAAATATAAAGAATTCTGTTTTCTGTATTCTGTCTAATTCTTCATATAGAGCAGAGGTTCTCAACTTTACAGCATCACGGGCTGGACAACTCCCCCTCAGACCGCGTTGTGGGCCGGACAAAATAGCGATGGGCATATTTGCGCATGTGTGGGCACGTTTGCACATGCACAACACTTCCACTTTCGGTGTTGTCACTGTGGGCCAAATGGAACAGTGGCCGGGATGGCCCATGGGCTGTAGGTAGTGAATGCCTGATATAGAGGAAAGTTGAAGGAACCTATGGAGTGCTAATCCATTGTAGATATACATAAAGATAATATAGAACTGTCCAGTGAAAATAGTTGACCTCTCAGTTTATATCTGTTTTTGTGTTTTTAACTACAGGAAGCCAAACCTTCAACAGAGGACTTGGGAGACAAGAAAGAGGGAGAATACATTAAACTCAAAGTCATTGGGCAGGTGAGTGTTTACATATTCTATTTAATATTTCTAAGCGTGAACTTAAAATGTGATTGGTTTTATTTTCTGTGAGCCGCCCAGAGTCTTCGGGGTCATTCGACAATAGAAATCAGAAAAATGAATAAATAAATAACAAATGGATGGACTTTGCATATTTACAAATTACGTCTGCTAGAAGCATGCTCACACACAAAAACATATAATACATTAAGTTTGTCTTTTGCAACAGTGTCTAGGTCAGGGGTGCCCAAACTATGGTCCATTGGCCAGATCTGGCCACTGATGCCAATTCATCCAGCCTGCGAAGCCCTCGTTGCTCCCGGAAGCGGAAGTAAAACACGCCCATACAGGCACGTTTTACTTCCGCTTCCAGGAGCAACAAGGGCTTCATGGACTATTGTATCTTGCATAACTTGTTGAGGCATCATGTTTTATTTACAGCAGGCAAAAATGGTGAAGATAGGACATTTTTAGTGAAGATCTAAATGTAAAATAAAACAGCGGGGAAAGAATAGTTTCCTCTTAAAATAGATATAAATAAATGGAATATCTGTCAAATTATAGTTTGTGAAACCACTGAAGGTATAGTGGTTTGTCATAGGACAAACTTGTTTATAGAATCCTTCCATTTTGAAGAAAGTAACTACAGTAAAACCCTGGTTTATGATCGCCTTGGGTTACATTTGCCGAAAATGATGTCCCAGCTTATGATTTTCCCCATGGCTTATGGCTGGGAATTAGACAATTGCTGCCATTTTAGAGTCTAAAATGGCGGCCCTGCTCCATTTTAGACTTTAAAGAGACGCCTGCCCCCCCTGCCAGAAGTTGTGATTCGTTACTTATCACTGCAGAGGTGGCAGGAGACTTCGGGGACCATATCCGCTCCATTCCAGTCTTTGTCCGAGGTTCCTCTGCGGCGCCCGGCGTGTAACCAGGAAGTTCCATAGTGGTGTGCAGCACCGCAGGAGGACCTAAGACAAAGACTAGAATGGAGAAGATATGGTCCCCGCAGTCTTGCACTGCCACCGCCTGGGCTCCCCCTGTGGCCAGACAAACTGCTCAGGAAGAAGCAGCAGCGTGCAAAAGGTAGGGAGATGGCTTCGTCATTCATTTTCCCTTTTATTGTTTGCTCTGGTTTCCCCCCCTCTTTCCCCTCTGCACCTAGATCGATCAATCTCCACTGCTGGGGGTCGGCTTGGGGTGGGGGGAAGGAACGGGTGTTCTTACGGGCTTCCCCTTTCTCTCCCACACCTCTTTTCCACCCCAGCTGCTAATCAGCTGGGGAGTTCAATCAATTCTGGTGCGGAGGAGTGGGATACCAGCTAGTGGGGTCGATGGGTGTATGGGAGAGAATTGAGTGGCAAATTTTTAATTTTTTTGGGGGGGGGTTGTATTTTTTATTATTATTGGTCTGTTCAGGAGCAGTTTTTATTTTTCATTGCATTCCTATGGGAACATGTGCTTCGATTTATGATTTTTCCGGTTTACGACGAAGGCTGTCGGAACTGACCAAAGTCGTAAAACGGGGTTTTACTGTACTATTTAAATATTATGTAAGAGGCTAATATTGTTTGTGCTTTATTTATAGGACAGCAGTGAAATCCACTTCAAGGTGAAAATGACAACGCATCTAAAAAAACTTAAAGAATCATACTGTCAGAGACAGGTATATGAAACTGGGGAAAAATGGACTTGAATTATTTCTGTTCCACTGAAGTAAAAGGGACTGAAGTGCAATAGATAAAACAGGAATACATTCTAGAAAAACACGGTGAGATTTGGTGAGGATGATGCCTATAGCAGCAATTGTTTGGGTTTATTAATTTCCATGGATTCTTTACAAATGTTCTGACTGCTAAAGGAATTCTTTACAAAGTCCTGCTGCTATAGATATTCTCTACAAAGTCCCGCTGTAGAGCAGGAAATTAATTTGGCCCTTTCTGTAGAGTAATTCTTTCAATTGATGCTCATAAAATTCTAGGTTACATGATACACCATAAGTAAAAAAAAATCAAGAACAATGTACCTTTTTAAAAGCATAAAAATAGTTCTTCAACAAGTATAATAATAATAATAAAAACAAATCATGTAATAATTGTTGGAATATTTATCATGGGATAATGCAGCATTAATTCAGTGGTGAATTGCCTACAAATTAAGAAGACTGAGTTATGCTGGTGAGTGTAACTAACACTGGCATGTGAGTATTTTTAAAAAAATTAGAATTAAATTAAAAATATTGCTCCTTTCAGTAAAACGCTACACGAGTGACTGATGATAAAAGCAACAGAAACAGTTTCATAATCAAAATAGCACAGATAAAAAAATTGTCCTCAGCTTGCAGAAGCAAGTTGGAGGTGAAGGCCAAAGGAAAATAGAGGCCCATGGTAGGTAAACAAACCTAGTGTTTCTGTTCAAGGTAAACATGAGAGACTTTGGAACAAACGGAGTGCTTAAATCAGGTTTACAACCTTTTCCTACCGGGGGCTGGTCACACAACCCCTCATACAGCTCCACGGGCTGGAGCCGTGATTCTTCCCACCGCGGCCGGTGGTGGCTATCACTGTGCGATCTTGGCCGTGGCGGTGTGTTTTCGCTGTGGTCTCGGGTTTTTTCACAGTGTTTGTGTGGTGTTTTCACAGCTTCTGGTGGGCCGGATTGATTGGTTCTGCAGGTCGGATAAGGCCCATGGGTTGTAGGTTGTGAATCCCTGGCTTAAATGATACAAAAGTTTGAAATGTATGCCTTAACTTCAAATTGAAAATAGTCAAGGGGTAAGGGGAGTGGGGAGCACATGCCTCTAGTCTAGATCCAGGTGAGAGTTTGAATTTTCTCTGTGGTTTTCAGGAGAGGGATTCACCTGAGATCCCTCGAAGTGAAAGTGGCTAATGAGGTCATAAGCACTGTGCTACTTGCATAGCCTTCAGGAAGCAGCACAATCTCGGAACACTATTAGAAGAAGGGACTGGCAAACCTGTTCTAAGTCATTTATATTAGAAAAGCCATGGAGGGACCCCAAGTGCTTCCAACTCCTCTTCCCTTAAATCAAAGAATTTGGTTGGGATAGTAGGCAGTAATTAACATATTTTTCTTTTTCTTCTGAGTTGAAATAGACTTAAGAGCTGGTTTGTCTTTTGTCTCTTTAGGGAGTTCCAATGAATTCACTCAGGTTTCTCTTTGAAGGTCAGAGAATTACTGATAATCATACTCCAAAAGAGGTATGTTTTCCATAATTTCAAATGCAGCTCATGTATTTTGAACCGATTACTTCTTCTGCTTACTTTTGTTTAAGTTTTGATTCCAAAAGGGAAGTTTGAGGCAGCCTTGATCAGCATCTAGAGAAGGACATATAAGCACTCTCTGCCATAAGCCCAGTTGCATCTATTTGATCTAACCCATTTCAGAGTGCTTTGTTGCGTTTTGAAGATAATTTACATGATTGTTTAAATTGAAAGTATTTATTAGTGGTATTTTAAACACCAATTGCCATAGTTAACTTCAAAAACCATGCTGAACTTTCTAAGACTAAAACCTGGCTGGAACTACATAGCCCATGCCATGATATAGTCTGAAGAAGTAACTATGAGTTACCAAAGCTTGCAAAAGTTTGGAATTTTTAAAGTGACCTAGAAGAGGTATTATCTCACTGCTGCATCTCTTTGAGGAATTATATTTGAAACTGGCACAAAGCTTTAAAAACCTCACACTTACGTTTACCTAAGAACTGCATTGTGTGAAGTGGAGGCCTGAATAATCAAGAAGCATTTGCACTTTGCGAGTTTTCATAGATGAAGTATCTCTAAGAGGTCAGTGATGGCTAACCTTTGCATTCCAGGTGTTTTTGGACTTGAATTACCTGAAGCCCCCAAAAGTCAGCATTCCTGCTGATCAGGGCTTCTGGGAATTGAAGTTCAAGAACACTTGGAATGCCAAGGTTAGCCATCACTGTTCTAGGGGATAAGATGTTATTATAAGTAGGCTTTTTGAATTCAGAGAAGAAGATTGTGGATTATTGCTGCTTTATGCATTTGTATTGATTCCTTGGTTTTATCCTACCTTGACACAAGGTGGGTTAGGAATATTTTAATTAAACCCGGCCCGCAATAGCAAATCATCTGGCCCATGATGGCGACCCCAGAAGTGGAAGTCATAAGGGCTTGTCATGGTTTATGGTGGTGGGAAACCATGTGTCTGGCCCACTTAGCTGTCTGATGGGGAGTGGTCCAACCTGTGGCGTGAAAAGGTTGAGAACCCCTGGTCTAAAATTACAGCTTACTATTTGTGAACAGCTTGCCTGTATATGTTGCCTGATTGCTTCTGTTTGGCTTTTCCTGTGGGATGGGTGGGGTGGGGGGAATAAACAAGGAAGCTTCCACTGCTGTGTTTTAAAGGCGCCCTATAGCAGTGTTTCCCAACCTTTGGTTTTTGGACTTCAATTCCCAGAAGACTAAGTCACTTCCCCAAAGCACAGATCAGCCAATGTATTGACTTAGGTTTCTGGGAATTGAAGTCCTCTTGGGCATGGGCTCAATGTTAGGAACCACTGCTCTATATGACCTAAGACATCTACCATGCCACTTTTATGAGCAGTGAACAAATCTGACTTCAGCTCCCATCCTAGTAGGAGAGTTACAGTTCAAGAATGTTTTGGACTAATGCTAAACAAACCAGTATTGGAAGTTTTCTCGGTTTTTAGCTGCTCCCATTGGCAGAAGAAGCCCAGCAGGAACGGATGAGTAATGTGCATGTTTACAGCTTGTGAATGTAAGCTCAGATTCTCAATGACCTTGACACTTGCCATTTGGGGTTCTTCTGCATTGAACAGTGGCTGAAATCCTGTTGTTTAGAGCAGTACGCTACACTAGAACAAGGGTGCCCAAACTTTTTGGGCCGCAGGCTGGTCACGTGGTTCTTCCCACCAGAATCAGAAGTAAAATGTGCAAAACGCTGTCATAAATGCACCTCTGGCTGTCATAAACATGTTTACGCCAGCTCCAGCTGCTTTATGGCAGCATTTTGCGCATGCGGGGGTGTATTTAACTTCTGCTTCCGGGAGCAGCGAGAGTGCCGTGGGCCCGGTTATTAGGTGCTGTGTGCCAGATCTGGCCCACGGGCCGTACTTTGAACACCACTGCACTAGACTACCCCAATGAATCAGGGAGTTTGCTTGAGTTACTCTTCACTAAGTTATGTTCATTCAAATGGGCCTACAGTCCAATGATGGCAAACCTTGACACTCCAGCTTTCTTGAACTTCAGTTCCCAGAATCCCTGATCAGCAGGAGGGCTGATTTGGGCTTCTAGTAATTGAAGTCCTCAAGAATACCTGGAGTGCCAAGGTTTGTCATCACTGGCCTACGCTATTTGTGGCTTTATTTAGTGTGGCAAGTTCCAACTAGCATCGACTCACTTAATCTTCCCTGATTCAGTGGGCATGCTTTATTGCAACTGGTTGTGCAAAGTAACAAGATTTCAGACACTGTTTTAAATTAATCCATTATGACATTTTTGAGACTCTTACTAGTAAAGGTAAAGGTTTCCTTTGCTTGAAAACCAGTCATATTCAACTCTAGGGTTCAGTGCTCATCTCTGTTTCAAAGCTGAAGAGCCAGCGCTATCTGCTCCTGCAGATATTTCTGTAGTCATGTGGCAGGCATGACTAGACACCGGAGCGCACAGAACGCTGTTACCTTCCCACCGAAGTGGTTCCTGTTTATCTACTTGCAATTTCTTGCTTTCAAACTGCTAGGTTGGCAAGAGCTGGGACAAAGACGGGAGTTCATTCCGTCCTGCAGTACTCCGGAATCGAACTGCTGATCTCCCGCCTTCCAGTCAGTGTCTTAGCCACTTGAGCCACTGAAGTCCCTTACTACGTAATAACTTACTACGTAATAACTATTTGCTTGTCTAAATGTTAATATCCATAACTTTTTGCTTCTTACTTTACAGCTTGGGATGGAAGAGGAAGATGTGATTGAAGTTTATCAGGAACAGACAGGAGGCTATTCAGCAATTTAGTTCATTTGCTTTCCCAGCCTTTCCCTTTTATCCTTTTTTATTTTGAAATGATAGTTCTTTTGTAATGTGGTATATAACACTGAATTGAAATCAGCACCCCACTCTCGTATCTGGAGTATTATTTCCAAATGTCTGTTATGAATTCTTGTGCTCATTATATACTATCATTTGTTTTCATTGTACTGAACTCTTGTGACCCCACCACCAACCATTGTACATCCCTATTCCTCCTGTATCCTCTTTAGAAATACAGCCATCCACACGTGCATTGATGTGCTGACAAGGGTCACGGGTTTAACAAATCTGCCAGATGGGCAAACGTTCCTAATAATTTCCACATTGGCTCCAAAGTTTTGAAATGTGACAACTTCTTGTGGATTTTGTGATGCAAAGGAGGTGACGCTTTCCTGAAATCTTAAGCAGCAGAAGTATTGTGCCTGCAAATTAAGAACTGTTTTATTTAGCTTTTTGCTGATGACCTTGGACAGAACATTATCAAAATAATGATGGGAAATTTGGAACCTTTTTCTGGTATGATTTTTGAAATAGCACCCTTGAAGATAACATGGGAAATCCTGTTGATTTTGGTGTCAGAAGAGCCTAAGAGAACCCTGATTTTTAGTAGTTAATAATATTGCCATCATGCACCAAGCATGGGTAAAGATTTTTACATTGTTGTACATTTTGACTGGGGATGTGTTCTTGGAATGCACATAGACTGTACTGGGTTCCTTTAAATAAAAGAGGAAACAAATTTATAAACCTCTGCATTTTCTTTTGAGATAGCCAAAGTTATAGGAATGGCAGAAGTAGCAAAGATTTTTTAAAAAGGAACATTGTGTCGCACATTCACCAATGCTTGAGAATATAATGTAAACATGGTTTTGCTAATGTTTGATTCATCATATGAAGTAGTACCCACTTCGTTGCTTGCTCTCAAATATTATGTGGGGTTTTATCTTCAAGCAGCTGACATCTACATGGAGTGTGTGTCTCCAGAGTGGGGTTTTTTTTTTTTGGGGGGGGGATCACTTTAATATGATGTTGAAAATAGCAGGTTGTAAAAATCAGAGTGGAAGAATACGCCCAAGAAGTTTGTCCATTCTTATGCATAACACCTGGTAACATTTCCTCCCTAGTTAAAAAAAACCTGTTAGGGTTATACCAGCATTTTTTCAGACAAAGTTAGTCCAGAAAAGGCTCAGTAGAGTCAGGTTCACCTGAGCAAGGCGGGGTATAAATTTGAAATGAAACTTTGTTTGGTCTTAAAGTAGTCACCTTGACCTTATTGCTTGAAATGCAGTGTAACTTATTCCTGCATTAGGATCCAAGTGTCCCATGTTACTTTAGAAATCCTAGGTTTCTGATGAGCCCCTGGCCATTAATTGCTATACTCTAGGACTGAAAGTGAGCTGTACATGCTGGGAGGGCCAGAGTCACTTGTGGAAGCACAGGCCTAAGGTCTAGAGCACTGATGGTGAACTTTGGCACTTCAGCTGATCTTGAATGTCAATTCCCAGAAGCCCTGATCAGCAGGAGTGCTGATTTGGGCTTCTGGTAATTGAAGTCCAAGAACACCTGGAGTGCCAAGGTGTGCCATCGCTGGTCTAGAGTTTCATCCTTTGAAGTCCAAAGTTTTGCCACATGACTTCAGTGACATCAGGATTACAAGTCTTCCCTTAGAAGTCTTGCATTAGATCCTGTCTCTGTGAGTGTGTGTACAGAAGTAAGCCGAAGTTACTTTCAGGAGAGTGTATGTTAAGGATGCTTCCACTATATAGATACTTTTGAAAACATCCGCAAAAGCTGATGATGTCCTAAAGCAAACAGCAAATTGTTAGAGAATCTGAAATAAAAACTAGCCACACACACACCAGGTGAAGTAGTATTCTGAAGCTATGACTCTCCCTTTTGACAGAAAACTTTTCCTAATTATCTAAATACTTTATCTTCCTAACTATTTTAGTAAATCGTAAAACTGTGTCATCAGAACCCTGTCATGTTAGAAAAGGGTCTTTAGCTCAGGTTTACAGTATAATGAGAGCAGGATTAGAAACCCATTGCTCTACCTCTGCCTTTTTGTTTTAGGCTTGAAAGGGGAGTGGGAAAAGGAGATAAATTGAGACTGCAATGCCATTAAGCATGTTTTAACCAACCATTTAATTGTGAGTTTACCTTTTATTTTTAAGCTGCCACTTATTGTAAAGTGTTAACCTAGTCTTCTCAATGCTTGTAGTTTCCATGTTCCACTTTTGTACACATGTTAAACTTTTTTTAAAAATTAAAAGTTGGTTTCAAAAATCAGTATATGAGGTTAAGTGTTATCCATGATGGGAGGAACAAAGAACCTGTGTGGAAATGTGCTCTAGCCTGGTGCTAGATTTTTCAGCTCTTTGCTACTCTTTCTTTCATCAGAACCACTGAGTCAGTGTGGATTTGGGTCATCCCCATGTTGTATGGGAGGTAGCTGACATTTTGTATACTGTCACTTCTACCTTACACAATTTGCTTGTTTATATAAATGAACCACAACTTCAGTTTATATTGTCATTATGTTTACTATCTGGTATATTACAAACAGGATAGTGCAGGAGACATGTATGTAAATTGGCTGTCAATTAATAATGTTATTTTTCAGTGCATGTTATATCTTACTGGAGAAACTAAAGTCTTGCAACAATTAGAATTTCTCATTAATAAAAAGCCTGTTGCATCCATTCCATGAAAAGCCAAAGCAAAGCATGAATTAAGGGTGAAAATGGAAGCTCGAACCGCCTCTTTATTGCTCCCACAGTTGTTTCACACCCCACTTGATCATTCTTTAGGAGTGCCTGCAGTTCCTATTATTCTATAGTACAGGAAAATATGCACAATGCACATAAAATGTCTTTCTTTCTAGCAATGTAATCATAATTACAGACTAGTACAGTACAGTACTTCAAACCTTGCTATAGATAGCTTCCATCTTGCTCACCTTTAGGCATCCTTAAATTGCAAGAAGAGACGTAGCTCTTCTCCCACCCCCAGGAAAAGGGTTCTTGGTTGTCGTGGTTGCAGGCAGAAGAAGAGAACTGCCAGTGACATAATGTAGGTGCCAGGGTGAGCCATCCCAATCCCAGAGCATTCCTACCTGGACCTGTTTTGGCTTCTTGTCAAGTACAGTAAAACCTTGGATAAGGCTAAAACTTGGTTCCATAAATCTTAGTGTTATCCAATTTTTAATGTTATCCGATGCATGCATCGAATAGTGTTAAAATCCTATGGGATGCATCGGATAACGTTAAAACTCCATTGAGATACATTTGTAACCAGCACAGGTTTTAGCGAACGTTATACGATGCATCCTATAGGATTTTAACATGTGATGCAATTTCCCCCCCAGATTGCTTAATGTTATGTGGTTTTAGCGTTATCTGTTGCTTTTATGTGCAGACAGCTTTGCTCTGTTACACAAAGGATTGCTTGGGTGGCACCAAAGCTCACTGCTTTCAGTTTCTATTCCACTTATAATTTCCCAGTACAGTATTTGTAATTTTTAAGTCGCTTTATCTGACAGCCACTTAACAACATTGGGAAATTAAAACTTCTGTTGGTTCTATGTGGAGGGGTAAAGGGGTAAAGCAAAGGTGTGGGGTTCACCTGTTAGAGCAGTGCTGATACACTAAACCTATTAAGAAAAAAAGTTGAACACTTCCAAAAGCAGGAAGGCAGAAGAAGGGAATTTGTGTGTGTCCCCCTCCATCCCCAAGGGTTGCTTGAGGTGTGTATGCCAAGTGGATGCAAGCATTGCACCAAATGGCATACCACATCTCTTGTCTGACCCTATTTAGCCCAGTCCAGCCTGCTCCAAATTAGCCTTTTAGCCAACTCTAGGTTTCCCTCTAGTAACAGTTTACAACCCTGGGAAGTGGAGGACAGCTGCTGGCAAGTCAGGGGAAAAGTTACTTGCAAAAGGAGGGAAGTAATTACCAGCTATGAATGAGACTGCGCACAAAATTATCCAGACACCCATAAAAATAGGCTACAAATCATCCACCCTCCACTGCCTCTCCAATGGTGAAGCTGTGGTTTGGCTGATGTTAAAGTAATCCCAACATGTTTTCCACACTAGCAATAGCACTTACTGCTCCATAGCACTTAGTGCACTCTCTGGGTGGGTCACAAGTTAATTAGCATTTTGCCAACACGCTGGGTACTCATTTTACTAACCGTGAAAGGCTGAGTCAGCAGCAGGATCGAACTGACAATGTTTTGGCTGCAGTACAGCCGTTTAACCATGGCACCAACCTGTCCCATTATTCCTCTCTCCCTCTCTGCATGTGGGTGTAGGGAGAGGCAGGCTTCTTTGTTTGGCTCTGTGTTGCCAAAGAATGTCATGCCTAAACTCCAAGGGACTAGACAAAAAAAAGTGACATCTAAGCCATGCATTGTCTGGCTGAAATCCCGTCACTTAGCAGAAGATAATTCATAACTTTCAGTGCATTCATATTTGGCAAATAAAGGAGTTGCTACCATGATTCTTGGGGGTGTGCATGCATGCTGGCTTGGTACCTGAGCATTCACCCCTCAAGAATGGTGAACCAAACTTTTTAATTTTCTTGGGGGAAGTCAAAGCAAAGCATAAGATAGGGAAGATATGGGATATACAGCCTTCCCCCTGGCATCCCTGGCATCTGATTCAGACCCAGCAAGAGGATCTGTTCAAGGTTATCTTAAATACAGTCAAACCTCGCATAAAGAGTAACTCGCTTAAAGAGTAACTCGCTTAAAGAGCAGAATTTTCTCTGAATCTTCGCTTCGCTTAACAAATAAAACCCACCAAAAACTCGCTTAACAAATAAATCGGGGTTCACAATCCCCCTCACAATTGGTCACTTACAATGGTGTTTCGCTTAAAGAGCAAACTCGCTTAAAGAGCAATCCTGTGGAACATATTATGCTCTTTAAGTGAGGTACTACTGTAAAAGCTGTTTTGCCATGTCTCAGAAGATAGTCTAGTTGACTTGCAATTTCTCTGAAGAGTGAGGAAAATTTGCAAGTTTCAAGTTGTTTCCAAGCAATAGGACTGAAGACCCAAAACTGTCCCAACACCTCATTGGAGGACGTTCCTACTACAGCTTGTTGGAAGTAGCTTTCAATCCTGGATCTTAAGTCTTTCATGTGCCAAGTTGGAACACTCATTCTTTACTGATACATATGTAGGTTTCACCCATCACTCTACTGATGCATGGATTCACCAAATTAGGTGGAACAGAAGACCAAATGCTGACCTTTTGGGGTAGGAGAAGACTGCTAGAGCTTCACAGTGGCATGTTCTCTTCAGGAAAACTCACTAACTGGAGTCTTTAATCATCATTTCGAACCTTTAAATAAGGATGCTGGAAATACGAATAAACCCATGGACGGGAGATTCCTTGCCCTTGTTTCAGCCCAGTGGCCTCCATGAGCAGTTTATAATGCAACTGCTGCTGCTTCTCCAGTTCCTCCTTTTCTCTGAAAACACAAATTTTAAAAATTGCATTTTGCAATGTGAAAAATGGAACTACTTTTGCTTTTTTTGAGCTGGCCTTTCTGAAGTATAATTGTCTAAGAAAATGTGTTGCTTGTCCATCATTCACAGTAGTTAGGGTGGCTGACTACAGTATTCAAAACTAAGCAGATGGCATTTGAACTGCCATAGAAGCAGGGCTTTCGACAAAGCTGGCATTAGATGAGATCCCTAAAATTGTTTCAGAGCATGCATCTTTCCTCCTAAGACTGGACACGAGATGCAACATCTACTGGCAGGTTGTGACATACAAACTGGGCAGGGCAGGATGACATTGAGGATGGTATCCGTTGTGTGTGTTATAAACTCCAGAGTCGTATCTGACCCATAACAACCCAAATAGTTTTCAAAGTAAGTGAGATTTAAGGAGTGGTTTTTATCCATGCCATGTCCTGCCCAGTGACTTTCCATGGCTGAGTGGGTATTTGAAATCGGATCTCTTAGGCCAGTGGTGGCAAACCTATGGCACCTGTGCCAGAGGGGGCGCTCAGAGCCCTCTCTGTTGGTACATGTGTTGTTTCCCAAGCACAGGATTCACTCTGCCCAGCAGCCCAATGGGAGCACTTCCTCCCTCCCCACAGCACAGAGTTGGCCCTGGTCGTCTGTTTGCACACTCGGTCTCTAAAAGGTTTGCCCTCACTGTCCTAGGCCATCACTATTCTGTACCACGCTGGGGTGCTTTCTAACCAAAACCTGTCTTAGAATGGCTGAGATTCGGCCAGAGGCCTTCTGCATGTGAAGCACGAGCTCTGCCACTGACCTATGGCTCTTCCTACCTAGACTAGCATTTAAGCGACCAATGTTTACAAACACGTTGCAATCTAGTCGCAACACTTGGTCTGCGTACCTGGCCAGGGCTAAGGCATGCCTCCTAGCTTCCTCTAAAGCGTTTCTTGCCGCCTCCTCTTCCCTCTTCCTTTTCTCTTCAGCCTCCTGCCTTGCTTTCGCCTCTTCTTCTCGTTTCTTTTTCTCGTACTCCACCCTCTCTCCTTCCGCCATCTCCGCCAAGCGTCGGCGTTCTTCCTCCAGCCACAGCGCCTGTTCTTTCTGCCTGCGTTTTTCTGCTTCTGAAGAAGAGATGATTAAGACAGTTGGATAGTGAGCCTGTCGGTTTCCGCACCCTTAGCCACCACTAACTCCTCTCAGGAGTGCACGGCTGGGGATAAAAAGGCATATGAACCAAGAATAATTTTCTTTTTCATGTTGGAGAAGTATTTGTTCTGTTAACATGTTCAAATCTTTGAAGTGTTGTTTTAAAGAGGATGGAAACTGGGTCACAGGGAAAACAGCAATTTGTTGTTCAGTCGCACAGTCGATTCCGACCCTTTACGACCCCATGGACCATTGCCCTCCAGGCACCCCTGCCCTTCACCATCCTCCTCAACCCACCCAGCAATGCGAGGCCCAAATTGTGAAGAAGAAAATTTATCTAGGATAAACGCTGACAATTACTGAAAAAGTTTGCCAAAGTACATAACAGAATCTTCATCAGTGAAAATGATTCATAAGCAGTGCTAAAGAGGATATTTCACCAACTGTGTACACAGTAAGTATAGGTGAAAAAGTATCATGTAGGGGTTAGTAAAATAAAACTTAATAAGTTTCTGAAAATAGAGAAAGTGAATGAAACTGCTCCAAGCAGAACTGCTCATTTTAAAGATTATAGAATGCCATGCCAGTCTGGCCAGCTTATCCTGTTATGGTAGTAGAGTAGACCATACTGCCAGCGACTCAACGCCAAGTGTCGGGGTGTGTGTGTGCCAAAGTCCACAGGGGAGGGTGATCTGCTGATCATGGCTTCTAATAACTGAAGTCCAGGAACATCTGGAGAGCCATGTTTGCTGACCCCTGTTATAGGCAGATTTAGAATAGCAGGAAGTCTTAGGACAGGGAGTCCCAACCTTTTCAACCTGGGGGCCATGTCACACTCTCTTAGTCAGCATTGAGGGTTGGACAGCCATTTTGCCCTGCCTGCACAATGGGAGGTGGCCATTTTGTCCCAACAGCTGCAAAGGGGTGGCCATTGTGTTTCTCGAATGACCTTGGCGTGGTGGTGGGCCACAGGAAATGGTGATATGGGCCGGATCTGGCCCATAGTCCTTAGGCTGGGAACCCCGTCTTAGGGTAACACTGTGTCTGTGGTTCAAGGGGGTTGTAGGAAATGTTAAATGACATCTTATAACCAGCCATCCCTGCCGTTGAGTAAGTGAATGGGCAGCCATCGACCCAGAAAGGGCTGCCCACAGAAGCCAGTCTACCAAGAGACCTTGAGCTAGCCCTGACCCCAATAGGTGGCTGAGAGTACCTGTACGTTCTTTTTCTTCCTCCTGCTTTTTCTTCTGCATTTCTAGAATTTTCCTACGGTGTTCTTCCTGCTGTTGCCAGATGCGTTCCTGGGCTGCCTTTTCAGCTTGTTGCTTCCTTTCTGTCTCCTCCTCCTGACGTTGGCGTTCTTCTTCTAGCTGCTGTTTTCTTAAACTAAAGAAAGCTTCCTGTCAGAAAAGTCCAGGTAAATATATTTATACACAAATCTTTATACACAAGGAGGACATGGGGAGGCTTTTAATACACATCCTCAGTACTTCCTGCTACTAAAAGAAGGGGGAAAAGGAATATTGCCAGTACAACCTAATACAGTACTAAGTCCAAGATGCAGAGGAAGTAATGCAAAATGCATTAAGGAAGAATTGGCATGTTCAGAATCTACCAGGAAATCTAAACTACTCCTTTCTTTGATATTCATTAACTCATGTTTGTAAATATTGGACCTTGTTTTCTTTAGAATGGAGGCTTCATAATGAACAACTCTAAATGGTGGCTAGAAATACTATATCCCGATATTAGGATAACTCAGATGGCTTGAGTAAAAAAATTATAGAATTTGCAATGCTGTACTTGTGGGTCAACATTTGAACACTTCTGGAAAAGGTTAGGTACTAGTGGAAACATGCAAAACTTTGTACAGTATTGAAGAAATGAGTTTGCGGGACAGAAATCACAGCGTGGTGTACAGACTAAGGGACTTCTTCATTTAGGCCACTAGTGGTTTTGCCATCATGGTTTGAAGTCAAGTTCTTTTAAAGGGCTGCCTGTATCCAGGTAAAGCTGCCCAACTGTTAAGACTGGCTACACAGTCCTGGCTTGAGTGCCTGCTGGGAGGTGGAGTTAAGTTGGGAGATACCAGAGATGGTGACTTTTTGGTAGAGGCCCCAAAATTCTGAGATCCCTACTCAGTGTGCTCTTTAGTTGTTTCTTTGCAGGCTTTACAAACATATTTGTCTCAGATTACGTTTAACTTTCTACAACTCGTGTGGTTTTAAAATGGGATTATGGTTTTACATGTGTTTTTAGTACTGCCTTTATCTAGTACAGTATTTCTAATATATTTGTTTAATTTTTAAAAAAATACTGTAATTATGTATTGTTTTTAGTTTTAATATTGTTTCTTTTTAAAGATGTATGCTGTTTTCTGGTCTTTAGGTGAAAGGGAGGGTTGCGTAAGTAAGTAAGTAAGTAAGTAAGTAAGTAAGTAAGTAAGTAAGTAAGTAAGTAAGTAAGTAAGTAAGTAATACTTCGGATAACGACTGCATCAGATAATGCTAAAATCGGATAACGATGCAAAATTTCTAAAGAAATTTTGCATCGGATAACAATCTGTTAGCGTTATCCGATACAGTCGTTCTTAGCAGCAGGGTGGCTGGAAAGCTGAACGGGGTTCTCCGTTCAGCTTCCCAGCCACCCTGCAGCTACGCAGGCAGGGGTGGAGTGGCTGGAAAGCTGACGGGGGGGCTCCCCCGGCGGCTTCCCCAGCCACCCCACAGCTGTGGAGGCAAGGGCGGGTGGCTAGGGAAGCCAACAGGGAGTCCCCGTCAGTTTCCCCAGCCACCCTGCAGCTGTAGATCGGGTCCTCTGATCTCTCTGGAGCAGGCAGGGGGATCTGAGAGCCCGAAATGGGTTTTAAAAAGTCCGTTTTAAAAACCAATTTTGGGCTTTCTGACTTCCCTGACTGCTCCAGGGAGATCAGAGGACCTGATCTACAGCTGTTACTGGGCTTCCCCGATGTCCCCAGCCAGTGGAGCAAGCCAAAATGTCAGGGTTCGAACCCTGACGTTTTGGCTTGCTGCACTTGCTGAGGACGTCGGGGAAGCCCAGAAACAGCTTGGATCGGGTCTTCCCACCTCCCTGGACCCGGCAGGGGGTACAGGGAGCCCAAAATTGGTAAAAAAAAGTCCATTTTTTTTTACCAATTTTGGGCTCCCTGACCCCCCTGCTAGGTCCAGGGAGGTGGGAAGACCCGATCCAAGCTTTTTCCAAAGTTTCCCCACCTCCCTGGAGGCTGCAGCAAGCCAAAATGTCAGGATTCAAATCCCGACGTTCTGGTTTGCTGCAGCCTCCAGGGAAACAGGGCTTTTTTTAACGTTGTGCGATCAATGCATCGCACAACGTTAAAAACCGAATAACGACGAGACTTGTGGAACCAAGTCTCATCGTTATCCGAGGTACTACTGTACTTACTTACTTACTTACTTACTTACGTCGTTAGTTAGTAAGTACATTAGTTAGTTCTTGTGGCCATGCTTTTATAGCATATATACCATATTTGCTGGTGTATAAGACCCACTCCCCCCTTAAAATGCACTGAAAAAATGGAGTGTGTCTTGTACTGTACATAGTGGCCTATTTTGGTAATAATAGGGTGTGTCTTATAAGCCAGCAAATATGGTAAATTGCCCAGTTAAAATGAATTTTTACTGTTTCTTGGGGGGGGGGGCAGTTTTTGCAGCAGGGTTTGGCTTTTTTGTTTGTTTATAGATGCTGTTCAAATCAGTTTCAGAGACTTGACATTTTAAAAGTTAATAGGGTCAAATGCAGGTTCTGCCATAGGTACACTGATATTGACAGCAGAGAGAAACCTACGCAGACTGTACAATTCATTTTCCAGACTTAATCATGGAGATATTTCCCTCCTCAATTTGGTAAAGAAAAGAAAGGGGTTACATCAAGGGTTCCCAAACTTTTCCAGCCGGGGCCTGGGTTGTGCTTTCTTAGTTAGCTTCGAGGGCCAGACAGCCATTTTGCCCTGCCTGCATGATGGGGGTCCATTTTGTCTCAACAGCTTCAAAGGGGCAGCCATTTCATTTCTTGAATGACCTTGGAGGAGTGGGGCCCCCACATAAAATGCCACTGTGGGCCAGATCTGGCCCATGGGCCTTAGGTTGGGAACCCCAGGGTTATACTGTCCCATGAAGAAATACTTTTCTCCTCTTTCTCTTTCTGGCCTCATCATTATTTATGTCTACCAACCGCATCTCCTCAGTTCTCCTCTGCTGTTCTTGTTCCATCTCTTCCTTCATCCTCTCCATCCGTTCTTGCTGCTCTTGCTCTTTACGCTTCAACTCTTCCTGCTCCCGCCGTTTTTTCTCTACTGTCAACCGTCTTTTCTCTGCCCTCTCTGCTATCATCCTCTCCCGTAATAGTTTCGCTTCTTCTTTCTTTGCTGAGACATCCTGGGAAGAAGAAGATGAGATGCAAAGCAAAGCAATCACACTTCTATACCACCCCATATAAGCGCTCAGTGCACTCTCTGGGAGGTTCACAAGTTAATTAGCATTTTGCCCCCAACATGCTGGGTATTCATTTTACCGACCTTGGAAGGATGGAGGCCTGAGTCAACCTTATGTCCTGGTCAAGATCAAACTCACTACCTTTTGGTTGCAGTACAGCAGTTTTAACCCCTGCATCACCAGAACTAAACACAGTAGCACACTCTTTGTTCTGGTGTGGTTAATGGAGAAAGGACGTGCACTTCTTGAAATGCAGGGCCAGCCCTACCACTGAGTAATGAAATCTGGGAAGGGTGTGTGTGTCAAAGCTTGTCCATCACCTCAGGCCACAAAACATCTGAGCCCTGCATTGTTGAAGTGGCTATATAGGGATATCTTGTTTCAACGACAACAACTGGGCTGGACCCAGCATTATCCACTTTACAATATGCTGCCTGGCACACCATCCATAAAGTTTTCAGTCTGAAAGTGACTGTTCTTACCTCCGGAAGTCCACCACTCTGAACTGCAGTGGCCAGGGAGGCATTTTCAGTGAAGATGTGTAGAGGGAAAGCTGGCCTGTGAGGCAGAAGACCAACATCTTCTGCAATTGGCTGGCTCTCCTCAGGTAGTGAGGGCTCTGCCTCTTTTGAAGGGCTGGAAAGGGGGCGGCTTGGGTCAGAGGTGCTTCCCAAACCATCATCATCTTTTTCTACTTCTTCTTCTTCTCCTTCTCCTCCTCTTCTTCCTCCCCCTTCTTCTTCTTCTTCTTCTTCTTCTTCTTCAAAAGGACCAAACTGTTCCTCTGTAGCATCTTCTCTTTTTTCTTCCACTTTATTTGGTTCATCACTCGTTTCTGATCTTCTGACACCTCCTATCTTCTCTTTGAAATGAGCATCCGTCTTCCCAGTGGCCTTTTTCTGTCTTGGCTTCCCTGTAAAAAGATACATTTTGTTTCCTAACAGGAACACAAGCCTATAGCGAGAACCACTGTTGCCCGTGGTGTTCTGATTGCCCCAAGTACTGTATTCAATTCTGAGGATGCTTTTTGTTTCTTCATCTTTCCCCCATCCTTTTCCCCACCCTATTAAAGGGTGAAAATACAGACACACATACTGCTATTCATAAACTAAGGGACTGCAGTGACTCAAGTGGTTAAGACACTGAACTTGAAGTCGACAGGTCAGTAGTTCAAGACCCAAGTACTGCATGACAAAATGAGCTCCTGTCTCTCTCCCAGTTCCTGCTAACATAGCAGTTTGAAGGCAAGAAATTGAGTAGATAAATAGGTACCACCGCGATGGGAAGGTAACAGCATTCTATGCATCTAGGCATGCCTGCCACATGTCCACAGAAATGTCTGCAGACGCAAACAACGCTGGCTCTTTGGCTGTAAACAGAGATGAGCACTGAAACCTAGAGTCGGATATGACTGGCTTTTGGGCAACCTATTCATAAACAGACCATATAAGCTCCTTTGCCTCTCCAATCTCTCCCGCCCCCCATTGCCACCTGGGCTCCCATAGGAACAAGGAGGGGGGAACCCTTCCTGTGGGTGGGGGTGACTCACTCCTGATCTCATACCCTCTCTTGACCTTCAGCAACAAACCTCTATTGCAGTGTTGAGTTGAAACTTTTTTTAAAAAAAAAACCCACTGTATCACTTTAAAGACTAACTGCTATATTTTTATTGTTAGCTTTCGTGGCTCAAGTCCACTTCTTCAGACAAGGAGTGAAACTTGAAGGCATGGTTTATATACACGAAATTCAGGGGTCAAAGTGAGAAGGGCCTGCTCAAGAAGGATGCCAGATAAGCAAGCACAACAATACAGCTTCCCACAGCCACCAGCAACAACAGATTAGATTAGCTCTAAATGTCTCCCTTTCAATCTCAAAGGTGCAGAGAAAGCCCATTCTGGTCTCCTCAACCTCTTACCTGCATGTCAGAAAACAACAAAAACACTGTACTTGGTTACTTCCTGTTTTGCTAAAGAGAATTGGCAGGAATTGTAATATAATATATAAAATATCTAGCAGCATATAGCAATCTGTGTATCAAATTTGATAATGTCCCAGAAACCCTTCCCTAATATTTAATCCCCTGCGATAGGTGTCTAATAGATGGATGTACAGTATTTGATTTCTGCAAAGGGTGCTCATTTGAGAGAAACTGACACCTCTTTGAGCACCCCTTTACATCAGACCAGGTAATCTCAGGGGGAGGGGGGCAAAACACCAACAAACCAAAGTCAAACTGACCAGAACAAATTTAAACCACTCCTTCTGGCTGGAAAAAAAAGGACTATTCCTTTACTTTTTTTAAACCCCACAATTCCACGATGGCCTTCCTGTACAGACAACTGGTTTTAATTCTAACTCCTCAGTGCCCAATACAACATAAACTTCAGGGTAAAGGCCCATTGTAGTTGCCCCCTTGGATCATGACAGTATTAAGGATCTCCATGTATCTCAAAGTATCTCTGAAACCATACCTACAACAAGCACTTGATTTTTATGTTCTTTCTTGGGTCTCTTTTTCTGTGCTTTTGACAAAGACCCAGTTGTCATCGAGTCACGTTTCTTCTGTTTTGTCATTTGTTTATTCTCTATAATTCCTCCAGTCTGCAAAAAAGACAAAGTAAAAAAAAGAACTAATATAATTGCACATTACAGTACAGTCAAACCTCGCATAAAGAGCACCTCGCTTAAAGAGTAACTCGCTTAAAGAGCAGAATTTTCTCTGAATGGTTGCTTTGCTTAACAAATAAAACCAACCAAAAATTCGCCTAACTAATAAATCAGGGTTCACAGCCCCTCCCCCCCCCACACACACACCAGAAGTGACAACTGGTCACTTACAATGGTGTTTCGCTTAAAGAGCAATCCTGTGTAATACATTATGCTCTTTAAGCGAGGTGCAACTGTATTACTGAATGAGGGATGTTGCATGAGTATAAGCAAACTTTGTGCTTTAGATGCTCCGCTGTAGTTGGATTATAACTGGGGTCTCAAACTGATACTTCTGAGAAGACCTTTCTCCTGATGTGCACACCAAGAGACTTCTTATGTGTCAATTCTGGCATCTCCAGAACTGATGTCCCAAAATGTTTAGGACCCTCCAGAACATGAAGCTGGGAGAAGTGTGCTCTGTGGGGTGTAGGAGGCAGTCCCAATAAACATGTCTTATCCCTGCAGTGATTTAAAGAGAGCATCGCCTAAGCCAGGTGATAAGACAAAGGAGGTTTTGACTTTAGTACCAGAGACAACCATATCCTGAGAAGGCAAGATGCACTAGAGAAGACAATAATGCTAGGAAAAGTTGAAGGCAGAAGGAGGAGAAGACCTATCAAAAGGACTCATGGCTTCCTCCTCCTCCTCTTCTGTGTCTAGGCCAGATGTGAAACTGCCAAAATGAAGGCACCTTTTGGTGAGTTCATTTTGCAGTTCCTTTTGCCTGACCTAGTGTGAGAAAGATTAGCCAGAAACACAAGGTTGTTGTTACTAGGGTACGCCTGATTGTGGTTCAAAAATAACACAATCCTCTAGGAGTCTCTTTCTGTGTACCCATGGCAAAATCAAAGTACTATATGTACAATTGTTACTGCCAAGAACGTCTAGACATTATTCATTCATAAAGTTGCCATGTGTTGGAAATTATGTGCCAGGACATAACATTTTTATAAACATTTCCAAGGTGCAGTATTAGGAATGGCCTCTAGAGAATATTTTCTGGGCTTCCAGTAACACCACTGTAGTGCACAATGTAATTAATTAGTTGCTCCATCAGTTGTCACATTTCACTGTTCAATGTTTTAAATTTTTTATGAATCTCTTATGAATTTTATGAATGTTAAGGCCATATATATTATGAGCTATGCTGTAAGCCGCCCAGAGTCGGGTTCGCCCGATTGGGGCGGGATATTAAATGCAAATAAATAATAAATAAATAATAATTGTGACACTGGCTGCTAGTCAGAATGAGTGGCACAAGGAAACATCACATTCTGCTCTCTGGAACAGACAAAAATGCCCCCTGTGTATAAGCGAAGCAATATGTTTAGTAAGATTAATGCCAGTTTTGACTAAATTTGCGGCACAACTGCAGAAGTTCAACACTCACTCTGTTGAGACGGATTACTTTTGCTTTGTTGCTGGATTTCTCTGGCAAAGCCACCCTCTCTTCAGTCTCCAAATGCCTTTCAGTAGACCATGTGTCTATTCTCATGCTCTCCTCAATTTCCTCACTGTGGTCAAGAAGCTTCACAATGATATTATTTGATGGGGTGACACTCTCCCTTTGAAACATCCATCATGAAACAACCAGAAAAGACAAACTGTTACAAAATATAAACCACCTTATACAGTACTCCCCTTCCCAGGGGATAAAACCAGTAAAAAAAAAAAAGCTTTTCATGTCCCCAGCACAACCTCCCTAAATCTGCCCACATGCTTGCTTTTGTTTACCTACAAGCAACAAAATCTCTTGGTGTACAATTCATGTAACTGTAGTGGCCCCAGCAGGTAAATGTCTTCCTCCGTATCTCATTATCAAGAAAAAGGAAATAGTCTGCTGTAGTATTAATGGCAGCTTCATGACATCTCCTGTACTTTTCATCTCATGATCCCAGAAGTCTTGCTGTACACTTCCCAAATCTCTGAGCAATAAGACTCAGCACTACCATATTCAGTGTCCCTTGGGTGGGACACTAGAGAATGCTAGTGTTGTCTTTGTAATCTTCACTCTACTTATAAAAACAGACAAACTGAGCACATGCAGAGGCAAACAAATACTCCGTCAAGGCTACCCCATATTAGATCCCTGGAACTTGGAAGTAACTGAGTTCAAATAATTAATTACTTGCAATTGATTTATTTTTGCAATATCTGAGACATAGCAAAGTTAAATCCATTGTAACCGAAGGAAAAATAACTCCACTTCTTTCACGTACAATTCAGGCATTTTCCAGAGTATTTTACCGAACTTGGGAGAAGCACTGCAGCCACTTCTCTATCATCACATTTTTGTCATGTGCATGGGGTACATTTTGAAGTGCAGGGGATCATCATGACAGCCCGTATACTAGCCAATAGCCCAGCAATGAGAGGCAAAAATGCAGACAACTGTATGGACCCATATCAAGAAATGAATTCTTATAATCCTTGTTTCTACCAGATTGCATGACTAATCGGTCTTAATTGCTTATCCAAAACAAAATCTGCCTGAAACACTTGTAGACTGTGTTTCCTAGTTTAGGACAGTG